>QUSF01000021.1:12304190-12369616 GCA_003676055.1 Chloebia gouldiae
TTTTTTTTTTTTTTTTGCTGTGGGGGAGCAAAGGTGAGAACGTGCTCTATTTAAAATATTTTGTCCGAGTCATTAAGAAAAAAGTGTATTCATACTTGCAGTCTTCGTGCTCTGGAACTGAATTCTAAATGATGGTCCTAATCAGCCATGCTGGGAATAAATGGACAGTCAGGAGTTTTCTGAAACCAAAAACCTCAGTGAGGCTGTGCTTTCCTGCTGGGATATTGTTGCATGCCTTCAGTCATTTCCTATGGCCATCAGTTTTAGGGAGGAAAAGTGAAGGTAGCATTACTGTGTATTCAGGAGGAGTCCTCTCAGAGGTGATGTGACTCGTGGATTAATTTATATTTATTTCTATTAAAAGCTAGGAGAATCATCTTAAAAAAAAAAGTTGTTCACAAACACCAGCATAAGTTTACAGAACAGCAGCTCATATTGGAAATCTTTCTGTTTGTTGTAAGGAAACATTTAAATACATAATCATTCCAAAATTGCAGTCTGTTAGCACTAGGAGACACTTTTATAGCTAAAAGGAGTCTTGCTGTCTTGGAGAAGGAATGGTAATGTCCTGCTCTCCACACTGTAAAAAAGAAATGCTCTCATTAGCCGAGATACCACTGACATCACACTGCTCTCATTCCAAGCCTTTGTAAGTGGGGGAGGGAAACAGCTCCTGTGGCTGAGAACTTCTGAGGAGAGATTACCTTAATAACAAAAAGCCACAAGCTTTGGAGTTACTCCCTGTGCTGTGTTGTGTGAACTAATCAGCTAGGCTCCTTTTGATAATACAGCTTTTTATTTTAAGGGAGTTTTTAGATGAGGCACTCTTGGAATTTATTTTTTGTCTGGGTTAGAACTTTAAAAGGTTAAAATAAATGCCAGAGCTCTGAATATAACTTAATTATGTAATCTCAAAAGGGGTAAAATTTCAAAGGGCCTTTTATTTGCTTTATGGGCGATTTTTAGTCCTTATGAAATAGGGTATTGAAATAACTGTAAAAAGGAGTGTTTATCTGTTCTTCTTCAATATTCTATTTTTTACAAAAATATTTTTTTCATTAATCTGTAGAAAAATCTCTTGCGAACTCAGGTTGTTCAGGAGGAATAAATTCTATCCCTTTTTGGTGATAAAGTTCACTCAAATGTTACTTATATAGTCAGTAGTTTTCTTTAACAAATTTCAGTACTGGGAGTTGGATGCATTTCTCATCTAAGCCTTATTATGCAAAATTAAAACAAATCCTTAAATTTGGCATTTTCTATATAACTTAATTAATAATTTGCAAAATAGGGAATTACTTTACTGTTGGCTTCCTCCTTTATTTTGCCAAGCTAGAAATGCAGCAGACAAAACTGAGCATATCCTACACTGTCCAAATAACATTTTGGCATGCTGAGGGAGGATAACACTGAAAGATCAAAAACTTAAAATAGTAGCAGTGAGCATGGATTGTTGAGGCAGTCACTGAGTGTTTTTACATTTTTAGATGTGTTTCTACACCTGTGTGTCTCCTTTCCTTTCAGGTAACAGGTATAGTAGGCAGAGCAGATGTCCTCGCCTGTCTACTCTTTCTGTTGGCTTTTCTCTCCTATAATAGGTACGTGGTAACATCATGAGATTCTTTAGTCTGAGGAGGGGACCAGAGGCAGCTGTCAGTGTTTAATGGTTGTTGGCAGAGGTGCTTCCCACAGCTCAGCTGTATAGAAGTGTCCTGGCCCCTGCTTGCAGCCATGGTGATGCTTATGAGAACAACAAACCATTAAACCAGGTATCAACATTGACAATCCCTCTTCCTCTGGCATTACAGCTGATCACACAGCAGAGGAGGGCTTGTAAAAATTGTAAAGAAATGTTTTCAATGGAACGCAAATTGTCTGTAGAATGAAGAGCAGGCAGACACATGCTTGCCTTCAAATGCATACTGTGACTGTGGACTCTGGAACACCTGGTCTGAGAGAGTTAAGGAGTGTGTCTAGACCATTAGTCATCCTTTTCAGGTGAAAAATTGGCACTGCTTGCTGCTCTGTGTTCTAAAACTGTAACTGAACAAGTATAGATACAGAAATAGCTTACTTGGATGGCGTTTCTGTACCTTTTGCATTATTTATTGTTTGAAATAACATTGTGTGCATTCAGAAATAGCACCATGTCATCACAGCCACAGGGAAAATCTGCTGATACCCCTCTGGGGCTGTCTGCTACAAACCCACAATGCTGTTTTCTTCAGAAGGTTTCAAAGGTGTGAAACATAGTGACCCCACAGGAATCTGCCTGTTTGATTTCAGTTCGCAGATCTCCCTGTGACAGGGGCTTGCTGCCCAGTCTGTTAATGATTAGGACACATCTCTGACTTAGGGGAGTGTGGGTGGGATGGAGGAATTTTTGCTTGCCTAGTGCTTTTGGTCCCAGAAGGAGAATTAAACATGTGCGTTCCACATGATAGAAAGCAGGTGTTTTCCTGCCTTCTCTGTACTTACTCTGCCTTTCTCTGACTGTTTCAAGTCTACTTTATTTTTCTGCTTGTCTTTGTTTTACCTCTTGTGCACCAAGACTTCGAGCAGCTCCCCAAATTTGCGTGTTCCCTTCCTGTCCAGTGGCTAAGCCTTTTCTCATTTTAGATTGTTCATGTCTTGACATGTTCATGTCAGTTTTCTGCTTGTCTTTGTTGCACCTCTTGTGCACCAAGACTTCGAGCAGCTCCCCAAATTTGCGTGTTCCCTTCCTGTCCTGTGGCTAAGCCTTTTCTCATTTTAGATTGTTCATGTCGGTCATCCTAAGGCACTAAGGGAAAGTGTCTCTGTGTGTCTATAGTAAACATGAAAATAACAGAGAAGGTAAGATACTTTATGTCAATTCTGTTTTTCAGGAGTGTGGATCAGCTTTATGTTGGGGAACATTTCCCTCCCACCGCCTCCCCATTCTTTTTGCTGCTTAGTTTATTCCTTGGGACGTGTGCAATGCTGGTGAAAGAAACTGGAGTCACTGTGTTTGGTGTATGCTTGGTTTATGACTTCTTTTCCCTCTCCTACAGTGGACTCAAATTGTAAGTAGCTATTATGCTCACGGTTTTCAGATCTTCTCACCTATTAGTCTAAAATATATATTATTATGGTATACAGCACTGGGGATAAATGGACTTGCCCTGCTGAATTAGATGGATGGTACACATTTGACAGATTTGGAGTGACCCACAATTACATTCTTTGTTTTATAGTACTGGTTTGTTTTGTTTTGGGTTTTTTCATTTTAAATTTTTTGTTACTCTCCTGCTGCCTGATTATTTTTGTTGGGTAAATTGACCAGATGTGAAGAACTGATCCCTAAAATGCTGCATCCACCCTGGCAAGACTAACATTTCTTTTTAGTTCAAGAGTTCTGACTGAAGCATCAACGTCTTAAAGTTTCTCTGGGTAACTCCTTCCATTCACAATATCTGCTTGATTATTCTGTCACAATGCCATGGGTTTAGAAATACTGTATGATGTTTAGTAGTAAAACCAGGTTTGGTGTTTTTTCTGTCATTTCAGAATGGAAAAAGAGGGAAAATACCAGTCCAATTCTGGCTGGAATAATTAGCAGCTCTCAGAAATCACTGGAGAAAAATTAAATACTGTGAAGTTTTTACCCCTAACCCACTTAGTGCCACAAATAACTGTGGTCTTTGCCATCTCCATTCAAAGTCAGAAGTCTTGTTTTATTAGAATACTTTTATATTAACCATTATATATGTTTTTTTCTGTTTCTTTCCCAAAACATCCCTGGTGCAGATCTGTGAGAGAGTGTAAGAACTCACTACTCCTGAGAATGGGAGGTCTTACTCCTCATATAATTTCTTGTGTTTCCACTGGTGCTGCCCCACCAGCTCTGTAACGTGTCACACACTACATGAATTTGTGTGTATCTGGGTTATAAAAAGGACACTGAATTTGTGTTTCTGCAGTGAATTAAATGAGCAAGAGCTGGCACAAGGCAGGAGCAGCAACTGCAGGGAGGAGAAGGGGGACTCTCAGGAGCATCCTGGCTTCCCTCCTTTTGTAGCCCTTGCCCTAATGGGGACAGACCACTTTTCAGACCTGCCCTCTGGCAGCATACACAATCAGCAGGCAGGTACAATGGGGCAGGGGATTCCTTCTCTTTTCACTGGATAAGTAGTTCTTAATGGTGTGACTGGTGGGCAAGTAGCCAGGGAGATTTCTGGGGGCTGACAGCCAACTTGCTTGTTAACACTTGCATTTACACCCTGACAGGCATGTTTCAGGAGCTGCCTGGCTAAAGGGAACACAACTGTTAATTAACTGGAGGAAAATCTTTGCCTTCCTCCTCCCTCCTTTCCTCAGTCTCCCCGCTCCCATAGGCCCACATTCCAGGGGGCCTCTTCAAGACTTTGTTTCAGTGGCGGCCAGTTGTCCAGTTTGTAATGAACAGGGCTTATGCCTTTATTTATGTTCAGCTCTTTATTAAAAGATTAATTGGGCAGGGGGCTCAGCACGGAGCTCGCGTCAGTTGTTGTAGCTTTTCCCAGTAGCCGAAGGGAGAGAAAGCGTGCAGAGTCTTTCCCTGAAGTCCTCGTGGCACTCTGGTAGCCGGAGGTGAAGAGGTGTGCAGTCTGTATCTGAAGTCCCGATCAGCAGACCGTCCTCTCTCCTTTCCTGCTGGCACCCTGGTAGCCGAAGGGTGAGGGGATGTGCAGAGCCTGTTGCCGGAGTCCAGCAGCAGCTCTCCCCTCTCCTGGTAACACCAGGAAGAGTTGCTCCTTTGCTCCTGCTTCCCACAGCCCAGTCCAGTCCAGTGCTCTGGAGGCTATGGTGACAGGTCAGACATAGACTGGGCATGTGGTTCCCTTTTCCCCAGACAGCGCACCCATCCAGCCCCCTCCACTGTGCCCAGCCTTCCATTTAGGGGTGTTTTCATCCCCAAAACCCCCTCCCATGATTCCAGTGGTCCCTCTATTTTGCATCCCAGTCCTAGAATGGCAGTGTGGGTGGGGGGTGTAGGTGATTCCCAGGAGCAATTAGCTAATTAACATTTCAATATCAGTACTTAGCTCAATTCAGCAGTGTCCCCATGGGAACCAGGAAGGTTCATAACACAGATGTGGCACTATTTAGCTTGTAGGAATGAAGCTCTTTAGTCCAGATGTGCTGTATTTTTGTATCTCCTTTGGTTGCGTTTATTGTGCATTTATCTCTTTGTGATGCTCAAGATTTTATGACTGCATTTGACTTTAAGGTGCAGCAGAAAAAAAACCAGCCTTCTCTGTGCTGCTGAAAACTTATCTGCTCCTTCTTCCAACCTGTTCAGATTGGTTTTCTGTTTCAAAGTGCTGAAATGTCATTTGTTTTCTGGAGAAAAAAAATAGGAGTGACACTACAGTGCTTCCCATCATAACAGAGGTCCAGAGAACAGCTTGGTACAGGAGTGCTCATCTTCTGTTGCTGTCAAGTGTCTAGGTCTAGTTAGGAACTAAGAAATACTGTCCTCTCAGCATACAAAGGCTTTTTTTGTGGATGAAAGCAATGTTGTCTGTTGTAGTTTGATACTGTGTTGTGCCAATTTCACATCATTCAACCTTTTGAGACGTAAAAGTGCAAAGAATACAAGTGTTGACATCCTTTTCTTTCCCCTTTCCCTCCTTTTCTCCCTTTTCTCAGGAGAAACGGGGACATTCACCAGAGGCCGGCCTGGCCGCCCGTGTCCTCTCTGTGCGGGGTACCGCAGGTGCCGCTGTCCAGCCGGGAGAACGGGAAGCAGCGCTTTGGCCACCGCGGCGCCTGGGGCTCCTGCCACCTGCCATCGCCCGAGGAGCAGCCCAGAGGAGGCCTGCCTGTGCCCAGCAGGGCCATCTGGGCCATTTGCAGGTACTGCTGCCCGCTCCCGCTCTCTTCCTTTTTATCCTGAAATTGCTGTAGTTTTTCTTGTGCTGCTGGAGAGGGAAGACAGGAGAAGGTGATAGAAGGGTTAAGGGAGAAAGGAGAATATCGGAAGACATGGTAGTGTTTTTGTTCTCTATGATCCTTGTGTTTTCCCTGATGGATAGTATCACAGAATTGTTCAGGCTGGAAAAGACCTCTAAGATTATCAAGTCCAATCATTACCTCAATGCTGCCAAGCCCGCTACTAAACCATGTCCCTAATGCCACATCTACACATATTTTAAATACCTTCAGTGATGGTGACTCCATTGCTTCCCTGGGCAGTCTGTTGTTGAAGACCCTTTCAGTGAAGAAAATGTTCCTAATATCCAATGTAAAACTTCCCTGGCACGTCTTGAGGCCGTTTTCTCTTGTCCTGTTGCTGGCTACTAGGGAGAGACTGATGCTCACAACAGGGGCTGGAGGTTATCAATATAAAAAACATCTTCTGTCTTGTTCCATCATCTTGTTCTTTGTTTCTTTTACTCCTGTTTCTTCTTTCTTCCTACTGCTCCTTTCTCCCCTCCTTTGCTTTGTACTTTTTCCAGACACCTTCCCTCTGACCCTGCTTTTGGGAACATCCGTTTCTTACACAAAGGGAAAGCCTCTTGTTTCCCAGCCTCTTCAGGAAAGAATGCAGAGCTGTGTTGGAGAGTCCATGCTTGTGGGATGGCTTCATAGTCAGCTCCTTCACACTGCCGATTGGCATTTGCTTTTTGGCAGCTGCCTCTTCAAGTGTTGTGAAGGATTTCTGCACATGTCAAATCAAGCCCTGCATGTACATAGCTGCTTTCTGTTTGAAAAGGGCTCTCATGGTGGTGTAAGCTGCTCAGCTGCTCTCTTCTCAAGTGAATGACTGTGTACAATACACAACAACTTGCTGTGTGAGAGTTAGCTGTGGGATGCCCAAAGTGGAGCTGGCTTGGTCCCAGTGGTTGAGAGGGAAGTGTGCCTGTGAGAGTTATTCTGTTGACATATTATGTGATATGAAGCAGGAATAAATCAAAACAATTTCTCTATTAAAATGTATTCTGTATTTAAAAAAAAAGTAAATCCTTGCTATAGAAGAAAAAAAGAAAGAAAATATGAAGTTGCTGTTGAATCTGTAAGATTAATGATGTAATTTTTCCTTGTAATTCACATTTGTCTGACTTGTGTAGGTCTTCTTGCATGGCAAAAGGATGGGCGGGGGGAAGCTTTAAATATTTCAGAAGCTCCAAAATTGGTGGACAGATTTGGCACAGTGAGGTAGCTTCAGGTATCTTATTTAGTGTACCAGATTACTAATTGTAAGGTTTTAATTAGAATAAATTAGTAGTAGTGCACTGATCTATACTTTTAAGTACTTGCAATGCGATCAAGTAGGTTTCTATTTAATAATAATTTATTATACCTCTTCTTACTAGAGCTAACTGAAAAATGCAGGAAGATGTAATGGAGGAATTAAGGGAATTGGTCTAATTAGCAGTAACTGGAGCTAGTTATGTAAATTTTTGGTGCAGAGATGTATTTGTTCCTTATTGTCACTTGCTCTTATCTTCAGCTATCCAGTGAATATGTGGGTTGCAGTCCCAGTTGCCTTTAGGAATAAGGAATGAGTTAGTCTGTAGGAAGTTGTAGGTTTTATCACCACAATTTATTGTAGTTTTGGGGAATGCTGGCATATGCTACAGAGATGAGGTAACTAGAATCTCTTGTGGGTTTGATCCATCTCCCTGAGTTTTAAAACCTGAAAGAGAGTTATGAGTGTATGTGCCTTTCCATATGATATAAATGGGGAAGGACTGACAGGAATTTTCATGTCAGGCTTGTACTTGTGTTTGGGGTAAAATCTCAGTTCTTTCACTCTGGTGTGGTATGTGTCCTGTTGAATATCACTGTCAATGGCAAACATCACTCATTCTCTCTTTCGTGGTTTGTTGAAGCAACTGAAAACTGGAATAGAATTTTTTACCTTTTTTTTGTTTTTTAAAATGTTTTTTGTTATGCCATGTCCCATGTCCCTCACGCTGTGTGTTGCTAAATATGGTCCAGCCCATGAACCCTCCAAGCCACCTAATCACTCTGAAGGTTTTGAGCTGTATAAATAGCTGGGGACTGCAGTCTAAGCTTCTTGAAAAACAAGACTCCACAAGAGCTTGCATAGTTTTGAAACTGAAATTTCTGTTTCTCTTTGGTGTCCTAGAAGCTCATTTTTATTGTGTCTGCTGGTGGCGCAACTCCTTCCTTGGAGTGGACCACAGACTTGAATTAATGCTGCTATTTTCCATGTGTATGAACGGTTGTGTTAGATTTTTTTTGTGGGTTATTTATGTATTTTATTTTAATTTTTTTGTCAGGTTGCAGAAGAACCTGTGCCCAACAGCATCACTTTAACTCTGTGTTGTGTATGTAAAAGAGAGTGTGGGATCTCACTACTCGTTAGCATTGTGGGAACCAGGCCCAAAACCTCATTGATCCAAAATCCAATGAAATCCTAAAGGCTGTACCAGGGATAAATGGGATCTGATGACTAAACTGCGGCGGTGCTGTTGTTTCCTCTTACAGTGGCAAGGGAAAAAAGGTGGTAATGCTCTGCAGAATGCGGTGCATTCCAGGGATATCTGCACTGGCCCTAAGTTTGATAGACTGAGAGGAAAAATATGTTGAGGTCATAACATTTCTTCCCCGAGTCCCTGTGCACTGTGTGTGGTCAGGGGTTGAGTTGAAACAGATGCTGTCCTTCAGCATGAAGGAAGAGCACAGGGAGAGGTGGAGGGAAGATGCTGGCACACACAGTGTGGGACTATGTAGCAATTGCTTGGATTTTCCTCACTGCCTGCTTCTATTTCCAATCCTTGTGTAGAAATGATTTTTAATTTTTTTTCTTTTTTGACTAATATGATAGTGTAGCACATTTCTTCTCAAACATGGAATTACTGTTCAAAAAGCAGAAGTGTCAGCTTAATTTCTGTTCCTTCCCTGTGCCACACAGTGCAATGCTATGTCCTAGATTTGTAACTGATACAGACAGAACAGTGTGACCACTTTCCCAGATGTGGGCTTTCATGTATGCAAACTTCACCTTTTCTTGAATTTGTTAGAGGGTATTTGATAGAAAAGTATGGGTATGAAACTGCCTGGGTTATAAAAGTGTGAGGAAAACATTTTCTGTTAGATGGGGTACAACTTTTCTTAAATTTTGGTAAGTTCCTAGTTGCACTTACACACCCTGGAGGTCAGTGATGGTCGCTTTCATATGCAAAGCACAGCAGCAAAAAGCAATGTGTGTCTCTGAGAAAAGCAGCAGGGAGGGTAACTACTATTTATGTTGTATGTTGACTAAAATAAGGCAGGAAACCTGGATACTTGTCTCTGGCCTGAAAGTTCCTTACTGTGCAACAGCAAAATAGCAAGGAAGTTTAAAGGCCTTTGCAAACACCAGTGCAAAAGCTGGTGGAGAAATTCCAGGGCAGTTTGGGATTGTTTGTGGTGAAAAAGGTTTGGGTATGGGAATAAATCACAAGGACTTCATTTCCTTCATGGTGGAAAAAAGCCCCCTGTTTATTAACATAACTCCTTTTTATACAGTTTTACACACCTTGTGTGTGACTCCAATTGCTTAGTAGTTTTCTTGCCAATTGCTTATTGGTGAATAACAAGTTGTCACCCTGTATTAACTGGTCACTCAAACCCTCCGTATATACCTGCAGGAAAAGTTGTTTGTGAGAGATAGTTTTCATTTTTCTATCTAACGGTGTAAAAACAGTTTATGCAGGTGCAAGTTGTTTTTCACCCAGGAATAAATTGTTATGCTACCGAACTGCTCACACCAGAACTGCTTTCACAGGGGAACTTAAAAAAATGCTAGCCTGACAAGGCCAGCCATTGATTTTAGGAGAGCAGGCTTGCTTTTATGAAGCTTTTCTTTATGATTTTTCTACCTTACTGCAACATCTGGAAGCCTAGCAGTCAAAATGCTTTTCTTCTTTAGGGAAGCAAAATGAGTATTCTGGAACATTAAGCAATAGAGCCAGCCTAGGCTTTTTCCTTCCTTTCTTACTGGTGATGTCCTCAGGGTTGCAAGATTTTACAAATAAAGGATAAAGCTCCAAGTGTATGATGCTCTGAGCAAAGGTTGGTATAAATTGCCTCTGTGTGAAAGCTGAGAAAAGGAAGTGCTGCACTGTCACTGGCTATAGGCTGATTGCCTTTTTTATTCCTTAATTGATATTTAAAATTGAATTGAGAATAGGACAACAAAAGTTTGCTCCAAAAGGCAAATAGGGTCCCAAGGCTTGGGGAAGCACTTGTATACTAAAAGATGATAGATTAGTTAAGTGTCCTTGCTATCCTGGCATCCGTGGGATGCTACTTCCGTGGTGTTGCAAGTTTTTTTCATTCTAGCAGGTTTGCTAGAATTCTTGCTATTTAGTAAGCTGAAGTTATGAATGAAGTTTGGCTGCCTCTGGGGAGGTGGATTGCAGAGGTGGATTTGGCCTGTGGTTTATTCTTCTCTGAACTTCGTTGTTAAGATGGTTTTTCCATTGTGAGTCTGAGCAATAGCTCTCTCTACTGCTGTGTCTGTACAGTCTGTGTAGGAAATGTTGAGTGAATCTTTCTGAAGGCCATGATTTCCCCTGCAGTCAGTGACAATATTTATTGTCATGCACAGATGATACCTGAGGCCGCCAGAAGGCTCAGCTGGAGTCTAGAAACATGTGAGACCTGGGTGCCCCTATGCTTACAGCCTTGGATTCAGCCAAGGATTTACATGCTCTGGCCTGCAACTGAATTCGAGAGAATCCTTTTGTAATCTTGGGAAAATAATTACATCTCTCTGTTCCCATGACATGTGCTGGAAGATGAGGCACAATGATGCATGCTGCTTTTCTATTTTGTTTGTGTTATGTGCTGGTTGTCTTCCATCCCCCTCCCAAAACAGAAACAAAGCTAAGGATTCTCTCTTAGGCATGCTTGTGCCATTATGTGTCTTAATTTTTGACATCTTCAAGTGCTCTTTCAGTGCAAGTAACTGAACTCATTGCTTGCAGAGTGAAGTTTAGTTAAGAACAGCACTGCTTTGATATGGTGATGACTAAGGTTGCATGCATGCAGAAAAAGACTTGTTTAGACCTCATTGTGCTGCAAAAATACACGCTAGCCAGATAAGAAAGATCTGCCTTAATTTTGGCCTCCTTGTGTGTTTTTATTGTGACAGTCTTGAATTACACTATCACATAGTTTTTTCTTTTTTTCACAATCCCTGTTTGATTCATTGCTTGGAGTGGATGGTGCTCACATAATGAGTAACTATTCGATATTTTGTTTCTTCCTGGTCCAGAGCATTGCCCCATGCCCTATTTACTTCATGTTACTTAAGTCCTGCTCTGAGACAGATTTACGCTTCTCAGTAATTGCTCTGTGTGCAGACTCCCAAGTGCTGGTATTTCCTTGCAGTTTGTTACTTAGGTCTGTAGTCTTCCAAAGTACTTTTGACATAGTTTCTGAATGTGTAACTTCCTTACTTTTCAGAACAAGTAAAGTGAATAGCCAGAAATGTTGTAGTGGGGAACCACATGGGTGTTAAGAGTTGGATTCATCTTTGTATTTACTTCATGGACATCTGCTGGTGGAGCAAGCAGGCTGTGTGGTGGCAGAAATAGACTGTGCTCTATAGGAATCAGTCTTGAGAGATGGTGGACCTTTTCCTTGAGCTATTTGCAGACAGAGGAGGTATAATGGTATGATGTTCCCTTCCAGACTTGGAGAGGAATGAACCCAGCCCAGCATGTACAGTTTCTTCTGGCAGCCCTTTTCTTCCTCTCTCCCTGGTTAGTTGCCCTGCCTCACCTGCTGCAGCCTGCTCATCTCTTCTCATTTGCTTTTCTTTAGTCATTTAATTGCTTCCAGTCTTTGCTCCTCAGGCTTTGCCTTTTGGATCTTGCTGCTTTTCTCAAGAGCTACTGTGTTAGTCTCACTCCCAAGGTCCCTCCTGTACTCCTGTCCCCTAAGTCCTTGCCAAGCCAATTCAAGGGCCCTGCTCTTTGTCCTTGTAATGCCTGTTGCATCCTCCATGTGCTCCCTACTCCTCCAATCTCTCTGGTTCAATCTTCTGCCATGGGAGCTCTGCCTAGCATGGGGGCAAGGTCCTTCTGGATTCTTTCAGCACTCACTTTCTTTGCTTCTCTATTCTTCCCTCTGCATGGGTTTCTGCTCTATGGGCTGCAAACCCCAGTTGCTTTTTGACCCCATCTCTCCAGCTTTGGGGGTCCAGCTCTCCTCTGCCCTATAGCTAACTTGGGAGTTTTCCCTGTGCTGCCTTCGATGAGGAGGGAGCATGGAGAGCCAGGCAGAAGCCAGGAGCCTGCTCTGCTCTGGTGCTTGGGGTGGCATGGAGCCACAGTTGATCTCACTGTTGGCTTCCCTGTGGCTGGAAAAGTAGGCACTTGTGCATGCAGTTATTTGAATAGAAGAGGGTTGGTTTTACATTCGACGGCCTTCGTTGGATCCTGTTTCAGCCACTGTTCTGGATAGCACTTTTCTTGCAGTACAGAAAAACACCTCTTTCCCTCTTTTTAAGTACTTCCTAGAAGGAAGAGGAAAGTAAATAATTTCTCCTGGACTATTTATATGTGACAGTACCAAGAGGCCCTGTTTATTTCAGTAAGCAGCAAATAAATGGAAGTAGTTTGCCTTCATGTACATTGAATGTCAGAAAAAAGGGATGAGACTGAGTCTGATGTTACTTTTCATAGCTAATGATGACTTAACATGTTCTAGCTTGTTTGTTTTTTTTTTTCTCTTTTCTAGAGAAGATTATTCAGTCTTCTAAAGATTCTTTAGACTTTGATTTAGTTCATGAAAATCCATTTTTGTGGAAACTGTGCCTGGAACAAAGAATGGTGCTGCGCAAAACAGAATTGGGAGGAAAAGTTAATGACTCGTTTTGGGTTTCTTTTTTTCCCCATTTTCTGAAAGATGCTGATCACTTATTCATTTGTGTGCAGAGGGAGAACGTTTTTCTCTCTCATTAATGGGAATTGCGTTTAAGCCCTGCAGTTGCAGTCACTTCATTGTATGTCAGCCTCTTCTGTTCCCTGTGTTGCTAATTGGAAATCCCCAATTTGTAGGTGCAGCCTGTGTGTCCCAGAGCTGACTCACAGGAGTCTCTGTTCATTCCCTTTGCTTCACAGGACTGCCTTTCTATTCACAGTTCACGGCAGTCTCATTAAACCAGTGTTTGAAGCAGCAGCGTGCCTGTGTCCATTGGCTTTCTCTGTAAACCGCTGTCAGAGAATTAACAGCGGCTGAGAAACGAGAACAAACCCTAATGGTTAGCAAGGTCATTTTCCTTGCAGTAAATCTGGGTTAGTTTGGCACAGAACAGTATTTCAGTCACCGAGGAAATAAAAGAAAAAACCCAACCACAACACCTGAAGATGGATGATACTGAGATTATTGCAGGTATTTCCCTGGATAGCAAATCTAATTGAGCAATTTCTCTCTTACACGTTGACTTCCAGGCACATTTTTTATTGTCTTTTTGGAAACTTTTAGGCTGTTCTCAGGAGTAAAGGACTCAGCTGTAACTACCTACCTCATTAATGACTGATGCTTTCCAAGCTGGTCCATGTTTCCTCTGTGAACCTGGTAATCGAAACATGTATTAAGGGAGGGACAGCAGAATCTCAGAACTAAGTTACTTGGCTTTAAGTGTTCATAGGCTGATACAAGCAATCATTTGCTCAAAACCACAAGGACAGCAATCTCATCAAGTGTGACTTCAGGTGGATGGTTTTGGTTGTGTGATAAGGGTTACTTTGTTTTTTTTTTAATATGAAGTAGCTGTTGAGATTTAATATTTGGTTTAAAAAGTCTAAAAAAAAAATGTGCTAGCATGTGTAAAGCTTCTCCCATCCTCTCTGTATGCTTTCCAAGATGAACAGATTCTTCCCTGACTAGAAACTTAATCTTCAACTTAATCTAGAGTATTAAATCCTCTTTCACATTTCTAATGCAGTTATCCAAATATTCTTCTCCATCGAGTGTATTAGAAACCTTAATCTTCTACTTGGCTTGGAAATGCTGGAACACACTTTTCTCCCTTGATCTTTGAAATGCAGATTTTCTGTTTCTATTCTTTTAAGCAATTTCCAGAATGTGAATATCCAGGAAACTGCAGTGCAGAAGGGACTCTTGTAAAATGCATTCCACGTTCCCAAACATTCGTGTTAAAATTCAGATATTTGCCAAAGTAAGCCGTGAAAGGCGAGGTTTGTGAAAGCCGTGAAAGGCTGTTGGAATGCTGCTGTCAAGTGTTTGCTTTCCAGGACTGATGGGTCTCACAGCATCTGGAGACACCCTGCTTTGCCCTGTGAGTTCTCATTGCCTGCCACAGCTGATCATGGAGTGGTTTAAATGATAACCTTCTACTGGAATATGCTGTGGTGGTTGTTTTGTTTTCTTTTTTTTTCACCTTTCTAAAAGTTAGGTCCTGTTGTCTTAAGAAAGTATCATTCTTTTGACATGTGGGTAGTGCAATTGTTCGCTCTGTTTAAAGCTCTGGTTGGCAGCATGTTTGCTGTAGATCCTCTGCTGGGGCTGAAGTCTGCTCAAATCTCTCCTTTTGTGACGTGTGAAATCCCTTGGTTTTTCAAATCAGCTCTGGTGTAAGGAGATATTAAACATAAAATTATTACTTTGAAACTAACTATGGTTGCACTTTGGTTGTGCTAGTATAAAAGTATGGAATAAAGTACTGTTCCATTTAATCTGTGAAAGAAGCCAGTAAACCCTCTGGGTGTTCTTCCAAAGAGGAAAATTAGCAGGAAAAGCTTGACAAGAAACTTTTCCACTGATTATTCACAATAAAATTCAGGGAAAGAGTAATTATCAGCTAGAGGTGGAAGGGAGATGGAACATTATCTTTATATCCTTCCCATAAAACACAACTTTATCCCTTCATACACCACTGTTACGCATACAGTTCCTTCAAGACCATGCTAGGAATCTCTGCAGAGACCAAGCTGGTGTAAAATAATGGCCTTGGGTTCTCCTGGGAATATTTTGGTATTAGTAGATTTAATTGCATTTATCATAATCTCTGCCTAATCTCATGACAGCAGCTTCTATCACTGCAGCTGTGAATTATCTATACAAGTTGGAAGCAGAGATTTTTTTTTGTTTTGTTTTTTGGTAGTGTAATGAAGAGAGGCTTATGCCTTTATTAGTGTTCAGCTCTTTATTAAAAGATTAGTTGGGCAGGGGGCTCAAAATGGAGCTCGCCCCCGCCATTGCAGCTTTCCCGGTAGCCGAAGGGAGAGAAGGCGTGCAGAGTCTTTCCCTGAAGTCCTCGTGGCACCCTCGTAGCTGGAGGTGAAGAGGTGTGCAGTCTGTATCTGAAGTCCCAATCAGCAGACCGTACTCTCTCCTTTCCTGCTGGCACCCTGGTAGCCGAAGGGTGGGGGGATGTGCAGAGCCTGTTGCCGGAGTCCAGCAGCAGCTCTCCCCTCTCCTGGTAACACCAGGAAGAGTTGCTCCTTTGCTCCTGCTTCCCACAGCCCAGTTCAGTCTGGTGCTCTGGAGGCTATGGTGACAGATCAGACATAGACTGGGGATGTGGTTCCCTTTTCCCCAGACAGCGCACCCATCCAGCCCCCTCCACTGTGCCCAGCCTTCCATTTAGGGGTGTTTTCATCCCCAAAAACCCCCTCCCATGGTTCCAGTGGTCCAGTGGTCCCTCTATTTTGCATCCCAGTCCTAGAATGGTAGTGTGGGTGGGGGTGTAGGTGATTCCCAGGAGCAATTACCTAATTAGCATTTCAATATCAGTACTTAGCTCAATCCAGCAGTCCCCATGGAAACCAGGAAGGTCCTTTTGTTCATAACAGGTAGCAAACTCAATTAATTTGTTGTTCTCCCTCTTGTCTCCTGTTTTTTCCACTGTTAATTATGTCAAACATTCATTTCAGCAGATGAGTTGCTTACAATACAAATGTTTTTGGTAAAAGCATCAGGAATTTTCGTTTTAGAAAGCTGTCACCTGGTCTGTGGTCTAAATGGCTGCTAATGCTGGTCTTTCCAATCAGTCTGTTATGATCAGCATTCCTTTGCTGATCTTGGCTGGCACATTGTGGATTCACTGTCATGATCCTGCCTGTGGTCCTGAATGGTATGTCCTGAATGGAATTCCTCTCTGTGGAAAATGAAATTCCTTCATTCATTGGAGATGATGGATAGCTTTCCAGCCAGAAGGCATTTATTCATGCATTTGGTCTAGTGCTATGCATTAATACAAATAGAGGAATTTTTGCATGATATTTCTTCAAGGGAACAAAACAACCCAACAAGGAATTCCTTTTACTTTAAGTTAGGATTTGTCGGTTGAACTCCAGTTAGTATGTTTAACATAATTGAAGAACACATCATGTAAAACCAGGGATGCATCTAGCTCTGTGTTCTGACAGTAGTTGTTACTGGATGCTTGCAGAGAAGAATGGGAATGGGGCCAGGACAGGGTTATCTTTCCTTACTGTGTCTGCTAAACATGTGCCAGGCATTGATTTAGAGTCCATGGATCTGGATGCTGTATCTAGAGTGTTGTGTTTAAGACTCTCCATGGACCTTCCCTCTGTGGAGTTGCCTAATTTCATTTTTAGAACCCTTCTCTTCTCTGACTTTGAGGGCCTCTTGTCACTGTGAGTTCTGTGATTTTAATTACATGCCATATAAAGGAATCTTTTTGTTTGCTTGAAACCTGATAATTTCATTGGGAGCCCATTTGACTTTTTGCAATAAGAAGTAGAAAGTAATTTTGCTGGTTCCCTTCCTCAGGCCCTTCATAATTTTGTAGTATCTCTGCGTGTACTCCCTTCCCAGGGTGGAGAGCCCTGTTCTCTTGACTCTCTCCTCACGCACACACCATTCCATATGTCTGATGAGCCTTATTACCCTTTCCTGTACCTGTTTGATCTCTATTAGCCCCTTTGGGAAATGGGCAGAGGAAGGGAAAGTCTCAGAATATCATGCAGTACTCCAGATGCTGGGACTTGGATTTTTGTTCATTGTATTATTACTTTTGTTTTTCACAAGCTTTTTTTTTTTTTTTTGGTGCTGGTTTATGGCATTACTTCTTTCTTTATTGTTTATTATTTTGTTTTGACTGGAGTCTGTTTAGGTAATATTTACAGTAAAAATCAGAATGAAAAAATCTGAGTATATTTCATTACTGTTTTCTATTGTGTGTACTGGCTTTGGCTGCATCTGCCTGGCCTGTTC
Organism: Chloebia gouldiae; assembly: GCA_003676055.1. Lineage (NCBI taxonomy): Eukaryota > Metazoa > Chordata > Aves > Passeriformes > Passeridae > Chloebia > Chloebia gouldiae. Next base: position 12,321,363 of record QUSF01000021.1, read on the forward strand.
CCCATTACAAGAGAAAGGCTGGAGTGAGATGCTGAACTAAGCTGAGATGAGCGAGGCTGATTTTGGGGCCAGAGATTACACCATCAAAGTTTGCAGTTGCTGTATCTGGGTCTCAGTTACCTAGATGTGGGTTTACAATACATCCTTCTCTTCCTCTTTGGGGATCAGTAATATCTCCAAGAAACCTTGGGCAAGGCTTGTGGACTGAGTAGAAGGGCAGAATCCCCTTGTGTCTATGCTCTATCACTCAGGGAGAAGCATTGCTTCTCTAAACCAAAGGGCAGAAAGTTTGAGCATTTGCCCAAATTCACAAACATAAAATCTGACATAAAGGAGAGACTTAATCCAGGATTTCCGAAATCTTAAGCAGATCTACCTCAACAAAAGTCTTCCTCCCAGTAAATTGACAATTTCTTTCTTAAAATTTGCTGCAAGTACAGAGCCCCACTATCATCCTCTGCTTTCCTGGAAGCTGAAAACTTCAGCATTTGAGTACTAAGTTGCTTTTGCGTACTAAAATCTAGACAGTGCAAGCCACGAGAGCTGCTGTCCCATGGCTTTCATGTCACTATTTGTTGCATTATTTACTTTGATCTGATTTAGCCTCTTGACTCCATCAAAAGCGCCTTTCAATGTGAATTAAGAGAATGGTATTTTCTTCTTTCAATTGCCTTTAAAAGAGAAATGTTCCTAGGTGGCATTAAGGTAGGAGAGAAGTGGTTTTTTTGTCTTCACAAGCTGTTCTTTTGTCATGAACCAAAGGCTTTCTCTGCCTTACCTTACACTTTGGGAGTGTGGTGTTTTTATGGATTGAAGGTGCTTTTTCCTGGGAGTTTGAAAATGCCACAACCAAATGAGACTCCCTCAGTGGCCTACCAGCCCAAATGAGCATCTTTCTCATAAAGAAGATGACTTTAATATTGCAGCAGAACACTCAATTAATTATGAGGTGTGAACAAGGAATATGTTTCACAGTGCCTTGGCAATTTTTGGAGTTCACTGATTTATAAACAAGATTATTCCCTAATAGTCCTTCATCTCTGCCACTATTGCACAAGTATATTCAACTTGAAATTAAATTTAAAATTATCATAGTTAAAGTTAGTTGAGCCATGGCTAATCTTTTGAGAATGTTTCCGGGATTAACTATTTTAGATTTGCCCAGTTATTTGGGGAAGAGAGAATTTTTTTGTCATTTTTCCTGTGCCGTTTTTATAAAGACCACACACACTGTAGCAACCCTCTGCTGAAAAATATGTGAATTAGACCAGTTTTTCAGTCTGTATTTCTTTTCAAAGTCCTTGACACTTCAGGCAGCTGATGTTTTAGGGAGGAAGTACTTCAAGGTACATGGTGGGTTTTTTGCAATTCTTTTAGCTTTTGCTAACCCAAGAGCAAGGGACTAAATTTGATTCCTGACTGCCAGCTGTCCAGCTCAGCTCTGTCTGTGGCCCTCAGCCTGTTTGTATGGGATGGAAATGGACACAGGCTATTGGTGCAGAAATGTCACACAGTTTGTGATCTCTCTGTATTATGCAGAGCTGTGACTCCTTGAAGTAATTTTTACCATTATTTGAGCATCATTGTAGATTCTTAAGGTCAAGAAGGACCATTTATGATCATCTAATCTGAATTAGAGCATGGTGCAAGAGATAGAGCTCCATATAAGAATTACTGCAGGAAGCCTGCATTTTTCTGTGAGCTGTGTCACACATCTGTCAACAGCCCTGACTTTAAAAGACTCAATGTGAAGGATTATTTGAAATAATCCTTAGGTGAATGATTGCAGTAGTATGCTATTTTCACTGTTAAAAAAGTCGTTATTTCTGGTTTGATCCATCTAATTTCAACTGCCAAGTACTGCATCTCATTTTGTCTTTTTCCAGTAGATTAAACAGGGCTCTCCTTGCTGAAAGTTTTGCAGTCTGTGATTGTTGTTTTATTGTTCTTCCAGATAGAAGCCTGGGCTTCCTCTGGGTACATCTACTCAGCAGTTGCTGTTGTGATGCAGTTTATGTATTTGGGTTGGAACAAGTCTCACATTAGATAGTTGGGTCCTGCTAATATTATGTCTGCACTGGCATGGAGATCAGAGTGGGTGAAGCAAGCTTTCTAAGCATTTGCCAATTTTTTAGAATTTTTTTTTCTTTTGGATGTCATGCTAAGCTGTTTGAAAGCAGTAAAATACAGTTATGTTTTGCAGTGCAAAACTGACATATTGTAAAAGCTTTGCTGCGTAAAACCAACTAGACTAGAGTAAAATGAGCATATCTTTGATAATAAATCCCTGTGGAGCAAGAACAAGCTCTTCCCATGTGCTTGTTGTGTTTTTAGCACAAAAGTGTTTCAATCTTAATTGGAAAATTAGTCATATGAGGAGGTGCACTTATCTTGCATCTGCACACACAGATGACATTTGGATGGTGTGCTGCTCCTGATCTTAGTGCTGCCACGCATCAGCAAATGCAAGTGCTCCAAGTTTGGAGCTGACATTTTGTCTAGAAGGGCTGTGAGCCAACACATGGTCTTTGAAATGCTGCACTGAGCCCCTGCTCACAGTGGCAAAGTTGGAGAAAAAGGAGTGGAGAAAATTTGGAATGGTCGTCCCTTTTAACACAAGATTGTTCCTCAAAATGTGGTTCCAAGCAGGTTTTACATTGAATTTACTTTTAGAAAACAGAAAATAGATAGATTTTATTTATATATTTCATATCCAATATGTTTTATAATCAGGAAACATAATTTCAGAGGGGAAAAATGCCTTCTGCTGAGTTGCTGGCAGCCTTACCTAGAGTATGTAGGAACCTGTCAAGAAAGCAGGGCTGTCTAGTGCTGACCTACACAGATGATGCTTCATTTGTGAGATTCAGTTAGATTAAAGTGCAAAGTAATATGAACAATTTGGCTTTAGGTTCAGTGTTTAAGAATGCATAAGACCAGAATATTTACATTGTGTCTTTCTACCCATTGAGACTGTGACCCACCTGTTAGACTACTCTATGGTTACGATTATCTTTTACATAATGACTTTTCATAGTCTCATATTTGATTTTTTTTAAGCATTACCTCTCCAGAAACCCCTTACAAATTAGAGGTGCACCTTGCATAACCGAAGAGCAATTACTGCTCCATTACCAAGTAATGAAGTGCACACTTGTATGAAAAGAAAGAGTACTCAAGATTTGATAAAGTTCAGTAAGATTTTTAAGATAATTTTTGGAAGTGTTTTCTGCCTTCAAAGCTTATATTTTAGTAGGTGTCAGATCTTATATCTAGTATCTTACTTTAAAAAGTATTAAGGAAGAAAAAACATAGAGAACTTGAAAAAGGGAGCTGTTTTCTTATCAAACTCAAGGCAAGTGTTTTGACAAAAGATGCCTCCCTGCCATGGGAGGACATGAGAGTTTGTGATTCTGATATTGACTTAGTGTGGTGATTCAGTGTGTTCTTGTCCCCCTGGTAATCCTGTCAGGACATGAAGGAAGCTTCAGGGAAGTCAGGAGTCCTGGGAACACAGTATGGTGTGGTCATCCCCCAGGTTATGTTTGAAGACAACTTTAGCTTTCATAGAATCATTAAGGTTGAAAAGTACCCTCAAGGTCATGGAATCCAACCATTAATCCAGCACCACCATGTTCACCACCATAGCCTCAAAGTGTTTCTGAGCACTTCCTAGGCAGCCTGTTCCAATGCCTGACCACACTTTCAGTGAAGAAATTTTTCCTAATACTCAATCTAAACCTTCTCTGGCACAACTTGAGGGCATTTCCTGTTGTCTTATCACTTGTTGTCTGGGAGAAGAGACTGTCCAAGATTAAAAAAGCCGTTTTCCTATTTACCATCTGAGTAGGAGTTGCCTTGGGGCAGTTTTCCTTATCTGCTGTTAATAGCCTCATCAATGCCTTACCACATGACTCAGAGATAACACTGTCCAGGAGCCGGTGATTAAGGACACACTTTGAGACTCGTAATGACCCATTGTGAGATGCTCTGCCCAGGGGGGAGGAGCTAGGCATTCCAACCTGGATAAAACTGGGGATTTCTAGACAGAGGAGGCAGCCTTTTCACAGGTTCTCTGAGAGGCCACAGCGACTACATCTGCCATCCCAAGAGGACTGCAGCTACTCCAATTTGGACTGCTGCCAGCACGCTGGCCAGGTTGTGTTCTGACTTTGTCGGTGGTCTTTCCCTTTGTATTGTTGCATGTATTTTTGTCCCTTTCCCCTTTTCCCAATAAATTGTATTTCTGACTTGGAGTCTCTCACTGGTTTTGCTTTCAAACCAGAACAGAGACTGACCCCCAGCTCAATACAACCTGCTTTCAGCACTGCAGGGCTTCTTGTGACACAAGAGCAGGACCCAGCACTTGGACTTGTTGGATCTCACACAGTTGGCCTCAGCCCATTGATCCAGCCTGTCCTGATCCTTCCTCCGTCGTGGTTCAACACTCTGTCCTAGCTTGGTGTTGTCTGTAAATTGATGCAGGGAGCACTCAATCCCTTTGTACAGATCATTAATAAGGGTATTAAACAGAGCTGGCCCCAGTGCTGAGCCCTGGGAACACCACCAGTGACCCAGCTGGATGTAACTCCATTCACCACCACTCCCTGGGGCTGGCCACCAGTCAGATTTTTACCCCACAAATGCTGCACCTGTCCAGACCATAGGCTGCCAGTATCTCCAGAGAAATGCTCTGGGGAGACAGTGTCAAAGGATTTAGCAAAGCCTTTTCAACTGGATAGTGTTGCAGGGCTCTTGAGGGAGTCTAGATGGTGCCCCCAGGGCTAGCTTTTGAGATGTGGGATTCCCTGTGCAATCAGTTTTAGGGTAATGCTCTCTGCCAGTTACGAATTTTCTTCTCTTGGGCACCCCAAACACTGAGGTACTTAAGCAGGAAATTATTTTGAATATTTAGGTCCTTACATTTAATGCTTTTTGAGTAGATCTTAGTGTGATGATCACAATCTGCTAATCCCTCTAGCAGCGTCCCCCAGTAAGTGGGACACATAATCATTATGATTACTGGGTCAGTGCAGCAGAACAGCTGGTGTAGATTGCTGGTGTTCTGTTCGTGTTCAGTGCAGATCAGGTTTTCACGTCTCCAGTATTTTCATGACAAGGCTTGCAAGCGTAGGGAATGGGATGGTTGGAACTGCAGATCTCACCAGCTCGCTGAACCTCCCTCTCGAGATTCTTCTCACCTTCTTAAACTAGGCTTGGTGAATTTTAGATCCTTGGTTTTTATGGCCTTTCCCAATCGGTTAATGCTAATTTTCATGGACTGCTTCTCTGATGGGACTTGCTGTGGCTTTAGCAAGAAGGGAGATATACTCTCTGATTCAGTAAAAGGAAAAAAAAAGCCCCAAACCTATGGAAACCAATACAGTCCAGAAGATAATCTGCAAATGGTTGCTTTTGTCAAATGAACATCAGGTGGTAAGGGACTATTTGGCTTATCAGACATAGAACCTCTTATCACGCACAGCCAGTTATGTAATTCCTTTAATAGACTAGCTCAGTGCTGTGTGTGTCCAGTTGGATTGTCTCCAAGGCTCCCCTTGGAAGGCTATTTGTCTGACAAGCTTGCCTGGAAAGCTCTCCTTTCCTTGCCTAAAAGTCTCAATAGCCAATTTTTGCCCACTTAATCCTTATGTTTGTGCGTCTCTTTTATCCTCCTTCCTTTTCCTGTCTGCATGTTAATGTGTGGGCACACAGAACTAGAGAGACTGTTGAGGTACAAAACTGGGGTTGAAATCTGAGAATCCAGCAACAGCTCTTTATTTCCTAAGTGTTTCTAGGGAGGGGACACAGGATTGCCATTTCTTGTTACTAAATAACATATTAACCTTCTCACTGGCTTTGTCTAGGCAGGTTTGATGATGGCTGATACTCTCCAGTGAACTTGCCTTTGCTTTTGCCAAAGAGAAGTGTATGTTTTGAGTGCATATTTTCATTTTTATTTATATTCTTTGGTCAAGTGCCATGAGAATCTCAGCAGTTTCAGAAACTTAAGCTTTTCATTCAGACTTGCAACCATTTTGAGAAAGCACAGAACAAAAAATATCAACTGCAAATATGAGGGATGAAAAAAAATGCCATCAGGATCCCCACCAGAATTAAGGTAATTTTATAGGTGAGTGAAGCTCTAGAAAGAGCCTCCTGCTTCATCTTGGTAATTGGCAGGAAAAGTGAAATTGAACTATTTTGTATAGTGGCTCGTGCTTATGCCTTGTTGTACACTAGTGTACATCACTAATGAGATGAGAACTGAAACTTAAACCTGGACCAAAATGTAAATATCAACACATTCCCCACATTTTATTGAAGGAACTTCTAACTTCTTGTTAGGTTCTTGTTTTCTTCTGGACTCCCAGAGGCTTTAGTTCTCGTTGTGTCAGGCCTTTTGGAGACCCCAGTTCCCTTTACATGAGTGTTGGATAGGTTTCCTTTGCCATGCCAATGGTGTGCTGCTTGCCTGTTATGTCTGAAAAATTGTTAAAGTGATTTAGCCTGTAAGCCAATAACATAATCACGGTTTAAGAAAAGGATCATTGTCTTTCCCTGCCTGGTAGTGTACTTCTGGGTCCCAGAGGGTTGTCTTCCCAGAGACAGACATCTGCCTGTCCTTCTGTCTTTGCCATGGATTTCTATCCACGAAGTCCCATAGAAAGATTGCCTGTTACTGGATAAGAGTGATTTGCTCCTTTTTGGCTGGACAGTCTGAAGGGTCTAAATCTCCAGGGGAAGCAGGGTGTGCACTTCGTTCATCTCTGTCCCCCTTGGAAGATGTGTAGACACAGTCATCCCCAGGCTCAGCCCAGCCCTAGGGCTGACTGACTTTTCTTCAGCCATGAGGTGAAGCTCATGGGGTCTTGCCTTGGCTGCCGCTGGCCTCCATGGACATGTGAGACAATGCAGCAGCTGCTGTTGGATGGGCTGGAGTTTGGGTTGCTGCAGGATGAAGGAAGACCTCTGTGGGCTGGGTTGTTCTGTACCTCAGCTGCTGGGTATCAGCTTCAGGCTCTCCATCTCTAAGATGCACCCATCACTCAGCAATGGTACCAGCTCCTTTCAAGCTAAAGGAAAAAAAGCCAGATAGGAAATAACTTGGAGCTGCATATATTAGTGGTCTGAAGTGTTTCTGGATCAGAGGAGACAAAAACTTTCTGCATGAGCTTGGATGTGTGGTGCTCAGCTCCCTCTCTGTGCTCTGACAGCAGAGTAATATGAAGGCATTTGACACCTTCCAGTATTGGCATCAGGAAGAGACTCTTAACACCTCCCAGCAGTTGGGTAAGTAATTTCCTGAGAGCAGAGGAAGGAATGTTGTCCTTCCCTGTCCCTGGCAGGCTTTGGGACATGAATTCCTTTGTTTTGGAAACACATTTAATCTGAAAACATTGTTTTCTGTAACAAAAATGGACTTTGTGGTACAGTCTCTCGACCTGATGTGAAGACTGAGCACTTCTGTTTCAAGGAGGAGCCTTTGGTGTCAGGCAGTAGATGACTTCATGCATGGATGCCACACTGTCTGCTCTGAGTAACAGCCATGGTGTCAGATATGTACTGAGGTCCAAAGAGCTGAAAATGCACAAGTGTGAGGGGTTACAGATTTCTTCTTTACTGTTCTGGTGTTCTGGTTGGGTAAAATGTATTATATGGAGCTATTTATGTTAAACAGAACCCAAACAGCTCTGCTCCCCAGTTTCACCTGCTTTATTGCTCCTTCCTGCCCACATGCTTTGCTTGCTCTCGGTGGCTGAAGTGGATAGAACCTTTGCTTAGGATGTGTGCTAGCCTCCTGGATAATCAGTGTTCCCTGACCTGCTGCCTTCAGGAAAATATTTGTGTTCTGCTAAACTCAACAGCTTTGCAAGCTGTCTTTTCTGCCTGCAGGAGTATTGAGCAGTCAGCAAGAACCTGCTTTTTGGGGTTTTCTTTAAGGGAAATAAGAATTACAAAAGCAGCAAATTATGGGAATGAGCCCCTTTATTTTCCTTTCAATACCTGCCATGGTGGTAAGGGTGTATTAAGGGCTTTCCTAGCCTTAGTTCACTTTGATGGAATGGTGCTGGTGAAGTATGAAGTAATAAGTGTATAAAATTCGGTAGAAATGAAATTGTCCCTTTAGTTCTACTTTTCTTTTGTCCACAAATTTGTTAAGCAAGCAGATGTTATTTATAGATTAGGTACCATCTTCCCAGAAGACACTAAGAAATTAATACAAACAGACCATGTTGCAAATTGCATTTAAATATCCATTGCCTTATTTTGCCACACTTGAGTGGGAAATCATGCTGCAGAGAGGAATAAAAGCTGCGTGATAAGTCTCAAAAGAAGTGCAGATGAGATGTTCTTGTAATGACAGATGATAATTAGCAACTGCTTTGTTTGGCATGGTGTGGATGCTGCATTTGGATGCAGCCATTGTGTAGGTGTGGTGAGAAAGCAGAGGAGGGCCAGGAGAAAGGAAACCCACTCTTGAATCACTATTTTCAATCTCAGACAACTTAATGTTGTGTAATAAGAGCACAGTCTAGCAAAAGCACTGCCAAGAGATAAAATGCTGTGTTTTGCTCTTCTTCCTGCACTTCTCTGGCCTCCCAGCATCCCCTTTGCTGTTCTCTGCAGCACAACTTTCTCTCTGAGGTGGTTAGTATGTTGTCAAATCTTTTTGTCCCTTTTTTCTTTGGTGGTGAAGTTTTCCTTGCTGTCAAATAAAAGATCCTGCCTTACTCCCTTCTTCTTGCTGTGTGAGTTTTAATTAATGTTTTTGCAAAGTGTTATAAATGGAAATTTGTCCAGCCAAATTAAAAATGAAAAACATAAAATATTTATTTTATAATCAAATTCTGTCTAGCCAGCCACAAGGAAAGAACAGAGCCGAGCCCGGGGTCGGCCCTGGGTGTGCAACAACGAGGTCAGCCTTAGCAGAGGTTTTCCTCTATGCCCACACACCTCCATCCTGGCACAAGCAGTTTTTATAGGGAAAATTCCGCCTGAGGCCAAGATTTCGGCAGTCAGTCTTTTCTTCCATTCAGAGTCCATAGGTTAATAGGATTTTCTTGCTTGGTGGTGAGAAGGAACAATTCAGTGTCCGGAGTTGTTGAATCCCTCGATGACATTTACGGGAAGGCTGCATTCACATGTATCTGCCCGAGGATTTCCATGATATCCATCTCGGGTTGTTCACACGGTGATCAGCCCCCAGGGTTCCCGGATCTCTTCATTCAGACATGGCTCATCTCCTGGCCGGGTTCTAATATACAACAGTGTCTTGCTTGCGAGGGTGGGGAGGCTTCTAATACAAACGAGCATAATCTAACAAGTATCCAATATTACATATTTCATACAAGGAATGGCGCGAATTATGTTTACTACATATAACACAAAGCATGTTAAGATCCTTGAATAGCAGTGTGGTTTTGGCAGTGATTCAGTCTCCTAGAGAAAAGTGTATGCCTTGGAGTCTAGGAAAAAAAGTAATTTAACAGGTTTTTAGGTTTAGAAAAAGACAGGTAAAAAGCCCACGCTTGGTGGGATAAAAAAACCCCGTTTTTCTTTAACTCACATAATCTTAAACTTTAGTCTGATAAAAGCATATTTTTTTTTTTTTTAGTAAGTGGAATTGGGTGTCTTTCTTCCTGAAGGTGGGAGTCATCTCTATTGAAATCTTAGGAACAATGTTCATATTGCACTAGTTTATTTCCAGAACACTGTTTCCTTACACAGCCTTCCCATTCTCTCTTCTTATCATAGAAATTAAAATGAAACTTTGAAATGTGTCAGCTGTTCTCTTAAATGATAGAACACATCCCTTTTTTAAGCAGTTGAAGGAATGGAAACCACAAAACCTTCTGGATTGCTTTCAGTTCAGTGTAGGGTAAAGATGCTGAGTTTGTCCTATATAAACTATGCCAGATCAGGCTGACTGGGAAAGCCTTTTTTGCCAGTCTCCATTAGGAATGCTTTGAAGCAGGTCTCTGTTTCAGGTTGTTACCACAGTGCTGAGATGTAAACTGGCAGCAGGACAAAAGTGGTGAAGAGGTCACCCACTTCTCAGTGTTGACCCAAATGTAAGAAAGGTGTTTGCAGTGTTTGGGGATTTTTTTGGCATTGTTGACTAGCTTACAAAATACTCTTAGGGATTCCAGTGTTAGGAATGTTAGGAGTCACATCTGTGGTTAGCTTAACACATCTGTGTTTAAAATGGTTAGCTTCATCATGGGAACAGTTCTGCATTTTCCACATGCTTGCTTTTAAAAGTGTCCATGAAGCAGCTTGAGGACATCTGGGAGGCTGGGTAAACTGATGCTTCTGGAAATTGCAGGAAAGCCATTTGGGATGAAAAGCTGCTTGTTACAAAACGTTTCCTTGCTGGTGAAGGTGTGTTGTAGCAAGCTAGCTCCGCCTTTTGAGAGTGCAAGGAATTCTTTGTCCTGTGTCTTCCCATTTAATCTCCAGTGATGGTGATGTTGCCATGTCTTTGTGCTAGGCACTGCTTTGGGTTGTTTGATTTAATCCACTCTGCCATTCTGGAGGTGAAATCCTTGAAATTTCTGATGGGAAGTAGGACCATGGTCTATATGTTCCTGGAGAGCCCTTGGATAGGTAGTGTGGTAGACTGTGGGCTGCAAAGTTTGCCTACATACACAGAGTTACCAAAATTTGTGTCTGAGGACAAGCCCAGTGGTGCTGCTCATGCTGAACTTGGCAGTGATTAAGGGGGGGGGGGGGCTGCTCTGGAGGGATTCAGCAGCTGTGGGGCAGCCAGGTGCTCCCCCTCAGACCAGATGTATGTGGTCCCAAAGAGCCTGCCCAAGTTCTGCATCTCGGGAACTGTTTGGTCCCTGGGTTTTGGCTGAAGCAGATGGCTGAGGTGGGATTGACACAAGCTGCAGGCCATAAAGCAAGTATCTCCACCTTGTTTTTCCAGAGCTGCCTCTGCCAAAATGCTGTAAGACAGGCTGGCACTTAGGATTCTGGATAAGCTCTCCTCTGGCCTTCTTATTATTGATTTTAAACATGTGTTGCCATATCAATGTTATTTGTAGTCATCTTATTTTTTTCCCTGTCAAAAGGCATTCTGTCTATGTGCTGGTATTGCAAAATGATAGAAGCTTTTTCCTTTTATGAATCTGTCTCTTTGACTGACCCACAGAGCAGCAAAGGGAAAGCTAGCCCTTTGCTTCTTGAGGCTCAGCAAGATATTTTTCCATCAAAGCTGGCATCAGTTGCTGTGAAGTCAAAAGCAGGTGTGTCAAAAAGGTGAAAGTATCTTGGACTCTTGTGCACAAGAAATACCAGATCCAAAAGGTGTTTTTCTCCAGTAGTGGCTCTAATTATTTTTGTGAAACCTGAGCTGCATCTGGACAGTGTGGATCTGGGAAACTGAGTCCACAGGAGATGAGCTCTCTATTGCTGATGGGGAGAAAGAGGGTCCCCAGAAGATGACTCAGAAGGGAAGATGCAGAGCCATCTGCCCCATGCACTGCTGATTAAAAAGGGTGCATGGAGTGCCCATTTCCCTTGACTAAAGTCAGCCTTTCTGAATACCCCCTCTGCTGCCACTGTTATTGCAGGAGTTTTGAGCAGCTTTCACCAGGATTTTAGTGTGTGGCTTGGGGTGTTTTGTTTTGTGAGAGTAAATTGGTCTGTCAGATTCCCACTGAGTGCTGTCTGAGGCAGAACAGAGAGGGTAGGAGAGGGAGCATCCCCTCCTGGGTGGGGTTGATGATCCTGAGCAGTGATGTGCTCACATGAGCACTGTAAATTCTGAATGCTGTGTTGGTCAGCGCCAGGAATGCTGGCAGGACACGGATGGATAGCACCCAGTGGGATTATCTCATTCTTCATCAAGCGCTGGCTCTCTACCAAGAGTTGTTCTAAAAAATAATCATAAGGAAGGGGAAAGAAGTTATGGTTCCTGCTGTGAAGTCAGCAAGAGCTAGCTGTTGACAGAAGTGAGAGTGGAATGGGGTCTGTAGGGTTTTGACTTCCTTTACCATAACTTGTTGGATGCTGGTATTATTTTTATCAGATCTGGCCTTGCAGAGTCAGGAAGAACGATCAGCAAGAGAGAAAGAGAAATTGAAATAAATGAGGTGTCTGGCAGGTTTGATTTTTAAAGTGAGCTTGTGTGCAACTGGGAGATGGCTGGTGGAGGCGAGGGGTGTGATATGGCACAGCACAGTCCCTGTCCTGCAGATGTTACTGAGGGGCAGACACAGATCATGTTTGCTGCAGGTCCAACCCCACAGTTGGCCATCAGCCTCAGTCTCTGCCCAGGGACAGGCACAGGGTACAGAGGGCAAGGAACCAAAGCAGAGGGTAGCCTGCTGACCTTGGAGGAGGAAGGGAACATGAGCAAGCTCCTGCTGCCTCCCAGCAGGGTGAAAAGTAATTTATTAAATTCATCCCAATGAAAAAAAGAAACAACTTAGACATCCTAGAAGTTTTTGCTTAAATGACACTGGTTTTTAGCCCTAACCATCTGCAACATGCCACCACCACCTCTGCCCCAAAATGGAAAAGGAAAAAGAAATAATTTCTTAGGGAACAACATGTTTTGTTTCTATTTTGGACATTGTCTATGTAAGCAATGTGGAAAAAGAGCTGGTTGCATTTACAGTCACACTTCTCCCAGGGGTGGGATAGAAAAAGGAAGATGTTAAGATATTCCTTCTTGTTCCTGAAATAAGTGGAAGTTGATTTGTTCACTGAAACAAGACTGTAGTATGCTTGCCTACCTTGTTTTGCATAAGAATGTACTGTGGCCTGACTTGTTTTGCATAAGATAGCAGCTAAGAATGTACTGGTCTGTCTTTGAAATGCTTACTTGCTTACAAGGTGATAAGGAGGTTGAGATTAAAGTCCTGGGTATGTGTATCTAGTTTGCTTGCTTGTAAAAACTGTATCTTAAAAGAAGAGACTTAGAAGCTATCACATGAATACCCCAGCGACCATCAGGAGAGAACAACCCCCTATCAATGCAGACTACATCTGGGGAGTCACGTCTGCAAGGAGAAGGGGGGGTATAAAAGGAAGGTTGGGACAGAACATTTTTGCGTGCCGTTGGTGGGGCGGAGACCCCCCGGCCGCCCAGCGCTGTATTTGCCCATACTGCTTGCTTGTTAAATTAATAAAAATCTCTTTAACTAGAAAATGACACAAATTGGTCCTGTGTCGTAACTTATAACAGTTCCCACCAGCCTGGGTTGCTGAAGGTTGGTCAATGCAACTCCATGTATTTTTTCTTGTGGAGCTTACAGAAGTGCAGTGTGGGGCTGGCAAAAGTATTTGCAAATCTGGCTTGAAATAACCAAAAATTTCAACTGAAGCAAACATCTCTTTCATCTCCAGACATTTTAGATATGTTACTGCTACCCTGCAAAACTATCAGTATGGCACATATAATTGCTAAGCTTGTGTAATAAAACAGGAAAACCAAGTGAAGGAGGCAAAGAATCAGCTCCTGTTCTCTTTGGAAATTTTTGGGAATTGCTGGTATTTCCCTCAGCAGCAAAAGTTACCTTTTGAGCTGGGGCAGAGTGGGGTCAGTTCAGCACTTTCCTGGAGAAATACAAATCTATACCTGAGCATTTGCCTGGTGTGGTCAGTGGAGCTCAGAGTGGTCAGGGAGCTGTGTTGCTCTCTGGTCTCTCTCTTTATTTTGGCCATTTGTGTAAGGTATTTCTTAATCCATATTTGCAAATGGATGCATTAACCTGCTTTCTCCCTCTGTATTCTTCCTTCCTCCCCCTTCCCATCTCTACATTAAATGCTTGAGAAGAAATTGGTAACTCTGCTTCATGGGGTACCTACAGCACTCATGTCTGACCTTCAGAAGTTTTCCTTTTTTTTCCCCCTTTCAATATGTTTGTAAGGAATTCAAATAATTTAAACCAGCTGGAAGATCCCTGAACTGGTACAGTTCTATAATGTTCTATAATCATTTCCCTCCCAGCTTATAAAACTGGCTTTCTGTAGTTTACTGTCAAGCCCTTTCATTGCAGAGTGAAATAATAAAGGTCTCTGAAGACTGTGTGCTTCTCAACTCTCTGAGAGATCGATGGGATCAATTTGCCTCTGTATATTTTGGTGTCTCTGTCCTAATTCTGCAGACAACTGCTCTGCTGTGCTGTCAGCTGGCTGTTTGCAAAGGAGGGGCTCCTGGATCTGCTCAGGGCTCTAAAACAAGATCATTAGAGTTAAAAAACCTTCAATAACCAAAAAAAAAGGGATCAGGGCTTTATTGCTCTGCAAGAGGTACTGCTGAGTTGGGCAGAGCTGTTCCTTGTCCCTGAGGTGAGCAGCCCATGGGCTAATGCAGCACATATGGTTTGGGCAAGAGTTTGAACTCATGCAGACGATTTATAGTGATTTTTGTAATGTGAGTTTTGTTAAATTGCCTGAAACACAATATGTTTGTCAAGGCTTTGCCTTGATTCACTCCATCCATCTTGTAAAACCTGTTTCTTTCTGGCCCTTGTGAAAAGTGCCCTTTTGTGTCTTCTCCATTGTAGTCCTGAGCTATCAGTTGGAGGAAACAAAAATGAAACTCAAGCAGAGTGTGCTTGGGTGAGCTGGTGCTTTCTGGAGTAAGTTTTGACAGGCAGCATCCACTTAGGTAAACTCCTCTCCACTGCTTCTCTGTTCCTCAGAAAACACTGCAGCAACCTCCTGCCCTGAGACACGTTTTGTAAAAAAGTACCCTTTTGCCTGAGCATGAATAATACATATATGTGTAACCTGAAAGTTTTTTCAATTGCTTACTAACAACAGTCTGTATTGACACTTCCCAAATTTTAATTATGTTTTAAAAACCTTACTTTTGTTTTTAGTCCCCAGTTCTACTTCCCATGATTTGTTTCTGTCTGGCTTGTAGGTATATTGGATCCTTTACTTGTTTAATTGCATTTTAACCACAGGAGTGCATGTGATTGGCACTTGGAATAGGTCTTTATTTCTCTAGGAATGTTTGTGGAATAGCAACTCTGATTGCTGCTTTATGGATGTTACATTTAATCAATACCTCAAAAACAGAAATAACAGCAGCTCTCTGTCTTTCTTGGTTTGCAATTTATGCTGGCTGATACTTTTCAGAAAGGGATATTTTTTTGTGTTTAATGATAGGATCAAACACATTCAGTGCAAATACTAAAGGAAAACAAGAAGAGAAAAAGAATCTCTTTGTTTCATGCAAATTTCAATTTCCTGTGAGTAAATGAAACGAGTCTCTGGACTGGTTTTGTTGCAGCATTGGAAGGTAACAAGCCTTGAACAGAGTTCCTAGTGTGTTTTCCATCTAGCCAGGTGGGTGATGTGCTTCTGGCAAGGGGGTGCCTGGAGCAGAGGCTCTCAGCCAGGTGGGAAGGTGTTCTTACTCACTGTCAGCTCCAGCCCATCCTGCAAAAGGCTGGGGGTGTGTTACAGGCTGTGACCAAATCCCCAGTGCAGAAGCTTCTTGGATTTTTGGCTGAGTGCAATATTCCATAAACTTTTGTGAGAAACTGTGCAGGATCTTTCAGGCTTGCTAGGCTTTTAAATCTCAGAATTTAAGCCCACTTCTGTGGAAATGGAGACTACAAAATCATATTGTTTTCTTGCTACTGCTTATTTTTTGGAACTTGCCAATGCAGTTCAAAGTGAATATATCTTAGAAAAAAAAAAAAAGAAGACTGGAACGTTTGTGGTTTTATTTTTCTGGCAATAGATGAGACTGAATCGTGGTCAAAATAGGATAAAGTGTAATTTTTTAAATAATTTTGCCAAGTTTCAGAATTATTTTTTTATAGATGTGCTTTTTGGCTTTTACCATTTATTATCTGTTTAGATGAGATATAAAGAATAGCTTTGCATAGGAAAGCCATTTAAAGTAAGTCACTAATCTTTAGCAGGTATTGCAGATTTTAGTTTTTATTTTTCACAGATGAACCCTATCATAACTGAACCACAAATGTATATGATGAAAGAACCAGTCCATTTTTAATTTGAAGAATTTAAGGATTTGTAGATGTTTGTATGGAAAAGCAATAGAGATAAAAGTTGTTGGAAGTACAGTGTTTGGTAGTTCATGCCAACAGTAATAGTACAGGCACAATTTACTTACAGGGCTGCTGACAAAAGAAGTAATTGGCTGCCAATGTTTGAATTGTTTTCTTTCAGATTCTCTGTGTTGCAGAATAACTTTGGCATTGAGTTGTATTTGATTGCAAACATCAAAAAGTTTCTCTGAAGGGATATCAGCTCTGAAGAATGTTATTTTGATTCTTCACTATATTGCTAACAGACTCCTGTCATTCGTGTTTAAAAAGAACAAGCTATTTTTGAGAATGTTAAAAATAGCAGATTTTTCCTAAGAGAAAAGAGTGAGGAAGGTTGGTTGTAGATTTTTACCATTTATTTTGTATTTAGAGATGGCTTTGGCATATTTACAGATTGCTTTATTTAATCTGACAGAAGTGAAGGGACAGGATAGAGAAAATGTCAGATTAGGAGTCTTCTGAAAAGGAAATACCTTCCTTCTGAAGTATTTAGTACTGACATGAAGTAAGGTGTGTTTAAAGTAGTTTTTGGAAAAGGGACCAATCTCCCCATACACATTTGTTTTACTGTCCTGAAAATCCACAGTCCTCCTCCCCCATCAAAGCAGTCTGATGACTGCTCCTCTTTTCTTCCTGATATCTCAAAGTCAGAGAATCAAATTGTGAATGCTTGATTTTTTTCTCTCCTCCTCAATTAAGTGCAAAATATGGATTTAAATTGCATTTTATATGTAGTTTCAGATTACAAGTAAATTATGTAGGAATTTTAAAAAATTCCAAACAAGTAAGTTTTGAAATAAAGCAATACTCTTCAGGCTACATTTCCCAGTGCATTTCAGGTGATCTTCTCCCTGCATTTCTTTGCAAATTGTGCCCATATTCCCTTCTGAAACCAGACTTTCATTTACCCCTTCTATTTGATTTGCCAGAAATGCTCACAGTAAAACATGATGTGCCTCTCCAAGCATTTCCAAAAGGTTTCTTTGGGGGATGACCTGACCCTAAATGATGACTTATAAAATATAATTCAGTTGAGCAAAGATATTTAAGAAAAAAACCCAAGAAGGCACAACTGAGCATTTGCCTTGATTGAGAGCAGCTTTGCCTGTAAAAGTTTTCTTTCTTCCCCCCCCTTCCTCAAGTCAAACTCTGTACCAGTAAAATGTTTTAAATTCCTTAAAAAGTTGTTTCAGGTTTGGGATTGGGACCAGCCGATTCTTACCTACCCCCATGCTTCTCATCAGTGCCTATCTCATTTTTAGGGATGATGCATGGAGTAGAAAGGACATTACCAAAATCAGTGACAATCTCACATACATTGATTTCTGTGTCCTTTCTCTCCATTTTTTTTGTTTGTTGGTTGGTTTTGTTTTTTTTTAAGTTTGCTTACTGGCATCTTTGTCAAAGACAACAGCAAGAAGTTAGCTCCTTAATTCCTTAACTGGACATATTTAATGTTAAAGCTACCATGGTTCCTGCCGTAAATTAACAACTAGCTGGACCAGTGTGTGTTTAGTGACATGAAACCCTTTACAGAGAGTATCAAAGCAAGGCAGCAGGCTTCCTCATCTTTTATGGCTTGTTTGTAAATTTTTACTGGGACACTTGATTCCCAGGGGCACCTCAGTAATTTACACTCAGTCTAATTGAGCCTTGTGCATGAGAGGAGGATAACCTCCTCCTTTCTTCCCATAAAAGCTGTCAGGAGAGATAGTTTTTTGTGATTAGGAAGTGTTTTAGATACCATGCAGACCTTGTGCTCCCTGCCTTTGCCAGCAGCCCCTTTCCCAAGCCTGGGCATGCAGAGTGAGTGTGGTCCATGGATGTGGTGCTATAGTTTGGGGGTGGCTGTATTCCAGTGCTGCCAGACCTTCCCTGTGCAGTCACAAAAGCAACAGTCAGTCTCTTGGAGTCCTCTGTGGTTTTGGGTTCATCTGCTCCTGCTAGGCTGGTTCAGGGAAAACACAGCTGCTTTTGCAAGTGGAGCTGCTCTGAGGAAGGCAGGGGTTTTCCTGCTTCCTGTGCTTCAGTGCAGTTCCTGAGTGCTCACTGGGGACACCAGTGAATGGAGCTCCAGTGGTAGCAGATTTTTTGGATACTGCCATTGGATCTCTGACAGCAGTAAATGAATATTGCCATATATATTTTCCTGACTCATCTTTTTTCTCCTCCATTTCCTCTTTATGCCTGCCTTCCTTTCTTGTCCTTTTATCCCCTCTTTTCCTTATAACACATACTTACATAGCTTCTTCTTCAGACACGTGTTTTCAGCCCTCTGCAGTCCAAGAAAATGGTCTCCAGGTCAGGCACAGGCATTGCAGGAGAGAGTGTTTTACCTCAATGGCTCTGCAGGAGCAATGCAAGGAGTCTGATGCTGATCCTTCTAGAAGGTGTTTGGTAGGGTTCGAGAGCCTGGGGGATTGCTACAGGTCTCCACTGAGCATTGCAAATAGAGGTCTTTTCCCATGGCTTGTCACATGCCCAGAAACAGTCAGTTGTGATGGAAATCAAAACTCTGCGGTCCCTCTACTAAACAACAAATCCCTGTTCCAAACTGGAATGACTGAGTTTTCCCAATAATGTGGTTTCAGAACATTGTCAACATGTGTAAATCTCTTCAGTTGTTTCATTCAGGAAAAGCCAAACTGTTTTACTATATACTTCCAAGGAAGAAAACAGTTTCAGCTTAACATAAACCCCTGGAAGAGAAAATGTTCAGCCTTTAATGAATAAAGTTTGTCAGAAACACAAGCAGCTGTAAATAGGGATTTGTAGCTCAATGTGGGGAGCAGCCAAAGCTGTGATCAGTGCTGCTTATAGTGCTGTTACTTGAAATATGTCTATAGGAACCCTTCACTGGGCTAGGACAGGGAAAAATGAGCCTATGCCTCAGGTGTGTGTGATGCAGAGGAACTAAAATGTCTGAAATCAATGGAAGCTTAAAATTGCAGGTTTGGTGCTTTTGTTTCCTGAGATCTGGCGGATTTGGTAACCATACTTTGGTGAGGTTTTATTTTTCCTGCTAGCCCTCCTCCACTGTGTCTCCTCCTCGAATGGGTGGAATGTCTGGTATGAGGAGAAACCCTTTTCATATTCTTGGTCACATCTTTGATCTGTTAAGTGCATTTTGCTACTTTCCTTCTTTATCTTTCTATTCCTGATCCCTTACTGTGCCTCTCTCCCCTCTTCTCCTTGTTCCTTCCAGTTTTCTTCCTCTACTTTCATCCCACACAGAATGATGTACTGCCTAAGAGAATAAGGAAAAGCCATGAGTGGGATCAACTTCTCTGCTGTGTATGCCCTGGCCTGGCTTTCCCCAAAAATCCAATAAACAGCAAGAATTCCAAATACAGTCACGATTGAAAATGTACACAAAGAATACATGACTTTATCAGTGAAAATGAGTTAAAACACTTGTTACTTTCATAAAACCCCTCCATGGCTCCCAAAAGAGCCTGTAAAACTGCTCCTGTTTGTGTGTGTTTATGCATCTAGTTCTGTGTGGGTCATGGTAGCTGGGGTTTAAGGCTCTCCAGGGAGATAAGGAGCAAGGATGCCACACACATGCTGTGGGCAAGGTCAAGATTATTATAAAGAACGAAGCAGGAGGGCTTTTCTTCTCCCTTGCAAAATGTGCAGCTATGACTGGTATTTTATTTCCCTGAATTGACAAGTACTTTAAGCAAGTTAAATATCCAGATGTGGTAGAATATATTGATTTTTTTTTCATTCAGTTCTTTCAACTCCATAATGGGTTTTTCATTCTTGTTTTCTCCCTTGGATATTGCATACACACACTTTCTCTTCAAGGGCTGTCCTCAAGGAAGACTATAGGCTGAGCTAGGTGGAAAAGAGTCTTCTCCAATAAAAAATGTAGCTGTCTGGACAGATGATAAGGAAATCCTGTTTAAGTAGGAAAGGTAAGGTGGTCTCTATAGATAGGATATGGCTCCTGTAAAACTTGCTTATTCTCAGCAGGGGAGTCTGTCAGACTGAGTTAGAATTAGGTGTGCATCTATCAATGACCTAAAGCTTTGACATGCACTTAAAATAGCCCATTCTAAGAGCTATTTTAAAATGTTCTTGATTAGAGGTGTCTTACTGTTATCAATAATTAAGAATAAGAGAACAGCCTTGCTTTTTTATTCATCTTTCCAATATCTTCCTGTAGTATTAGGGGTTTGAAAGCGCTAGTTCAAAACTCTGGTGGTTGTGGGGAGCTGGATCTGTTTCCGAAGAATATAAATAAGAGCAATGATCCTCTCAGAGTGGAGTGACCTGGCCAAAACAATCTCTTGATATACCAACCCTTGTTGTCCTGCATACTTACATTGGTCTTTTAGACATTCCTGATGGAGAGTCCATCACAGATCTTAATTGTTTATTCGCATCCCTTGAGAAGGCCTTCAAAGAGAGCACAGAGCAAGCTCACGTTTTGTGCCAAAGCTGAGTCAGCTGCAGTGTGGATAAACCTGTTTCCAGTAATGGTCTGCTATAGCTCACAGAGCCATGGCAATGAACAGCAGCTGAGGAGCTGCCTCATACTGTTGTGTGAGCTTGAGGTGCCTCCAATGGCACAGACAAATTAAAAAAGCTGCCTGCTTCTTAGAGAAGTTTGTTTTGATTAACCCAGAGTCCATCTGGTACCAGCAAAGTGTATGTTCCTATAAAATGCACCATATTGAATTTTACTGGGCCATCTACCCTCCTGTCTTCAATTATAAAACCTTGGAGTGCCCTGATGATGTAACTGATTCCAGGATGAGCTGTGCTTTTCAGAAAGCTGGGGCTGCCAAATATCTGTCTTGGCCTCTGCTCGAACGGCACGAGAGAAGTCCCTGAATTATTAAACTTTTCTTGGATTTATTGTTTGTTGTGATTCTGGTTGCTTTGGGAAGTATTCCTGAAAGGCTTTTAAAAGAGAGCAAGCAGGCAATTACATGCTGGGTTGTTTTGTGGGAAAGCTGGCACAAAGTGGAAGTGGAACCTCTGCCCAAATGGCCTTTTTTTTTGCACTTGTTTAGGGAACCTGGTGATCTGGGTTTTCTCCTCTAATTTGGTAATTTTTTTAGGAAGATCTGGAAGACCCACACCTTGAAATGTTCACATACTTGGGAGGTAGCATATTGCTGTGTGGCGCTGCCATCAGCACACTTTCCCTATGTCCCACACCCGCTCTCATGTGGGAGTGAATGCATGTGTGTGTTTTGGCATGGTTGTGGCACACAATTGTGCTGGCTGGGGTGGAGCAGGTGATAGGGAATGGTTCCCATGAATAGAGGGCAGCCTGTGTGGCAGCCTGTTTGGCAAATGTGTGGAAATGTGAGGTATAAATTACTTTTTACAAGACAGCTGTTAAAAAGGGGTATAAAACGGTTTAACTGTTGAAACAGTAATTTGCTTCTCCTAGCTAAAGACAAAATTAAGAGCTTTGGCTGGTCTTAGAGCTGCTGCAATTTCACATGTAGAAGGCTACTGCATTTTCCATGCTGCGTGTCACTGACATTTAGCAAACTTCCTCATCCAGGTCCCGTTTGCAGTTCTTTTGGTTTTAATACACAAACTGTGTGGTGTTCTTCCACCTGCACAAGATGTGAGATGTTTTACTAGCTACCTTCCTTGACACAAGTGGTAGTCCAGTAAGGTGCTCTGGAAAGCCACGTGGTTCTTCTAAAGCTTTGAGGCATTGAGTGTGACCTGTCCATTTATGCCACTCCTGCAGGTCAGTCTGGTGGGTGGAGAGCAGGCTTGCTGAACCATGTTACCTTTTGTGGTTTCCAGACATCAGAACAGCAGTTTTCTCAAAATGGAAAAGTTTCACTTTTTAATTTAACTGTTTACCTGACTGCAGGTGGCTTCTCTGGAGGAGAGCATCACACGGCCTGGAGATGATGGCCACGTCACAAGTTTTGGGTCACTGGTGCAAGGTGATGCTGCTTCTCAAGGATGAAGTTGGCAGACTTTTTGACACTGATAAAAGTACTCCTCTGTCTGTAGCTGAAGCCTTGGAGAAAGAGCTGAACTGTTCTAGTTGATATTTTCCCAGAATAATTCTACCTAAAGCAAATGTTTGTAATGGAAAATTCCTGCCTAACGTGTTGCAGAGAGTTAAAAGTAAAAGTGAGTGAAAACAGGTTCTTGAAAAGAGACAGTGTGATGAATACAGGGCTCTCCTCTCTCTACACATAAACAAAGTGCAGCCAAACACTCCCTGCTGCAAATCACAAGGGGGTTGAGTTTCATAAAGGGTTCTAGCAGGGGACAAAAGCCTGGGGTATGGTTCAAATGCGGTTAAAGTCACTGAGAGGCTTTCCCTTTGGTTCTGGTGGGCTTTGCAGCTGGGCCATGGTGAGCACTTGAAGGCCAACCTGACCTTTCATGGGGCGACAAAACTGAAGGCTTAGTTTCACCTCCCTTGTACTTGCTGCAGCCTGATTAAAATCAGTGGGAACTCCAGAAACACTGCACTTTGAGGCGTTCAGCCCTTGTAGACTAGTCTGACATTTAAGTCAGGTTTGGTGCTTAAATGTCAACATTTCACAGTAAGTAGACTACAAAGACTGAAAGTTGTATGGCTTGCTTTATTCTGTGTAGTTTAGTTCCTTAGTTTTAGGCATGGCACTTTGGGGAAGTTTTCTGAAGTGCAGTTCCTTTGTACAGAGCATCCAGATGTACTTGCATCTTGGTAAATGCTGCCTCTGTTTCTTGCTGGCTTTGCCCTGGTGCTTTTTTTCTGCAGTGTAATCTTTTCTTCATCTTGCCATGGTCAGCAGGCTTGCAAACTTCTTACTATAGAAAATTTGAACAAAACCCCAGGTATTGAACACTCTTGGCTGCATTAGGGAGTGCTTCAGTCTTGTATTTTCAAAGATTTGAAGGGTGGAAGCAATCAGGTGATAGACTGTCTTAAGGAATTTGAAGAGGAAATAGGATGTGTTTTATGTGCTCCATGTTTACAGGAAAAACATATGAGGATTTCATGCTTGGAAAGGTAGCTTTCTTGAAGGTCTTGCACTACAAACTGCAGCTTTTGTAAATAATTTAAACAGAGTATCCTGATACTTGCTGTGTGTTACACATAAGAACCTGCAAAGGTTTTCATTCGGAATTTATTTTGTTGACTTGATTTATAACTTCTTAAAATAAGTTGTCATTTTTTTCAATAGTTTTTTACCTACTATATGTTTAAAATATTCCTGTTGTCTCTTCTGTATTTCTTTTTGTCATTGCTTTATTACAGGGATGGAGCATCTGTAAGGTTCAATGGAAACAGATTTATCATGAAATTAATGCCATGGATATGGCACTATTTGTTATATTAAGGAAGTTCCTTAGACTTGGCAAGTGCTTTTACTTTATATTAAATAAATGCATAGTTTTGTCTCCAAATACAGTTTCATTTTACTCCCTGAGAAACAGGAATGTTATGAACATTCCTACAACAGTATGCCATGTGTGTGTTTGTGCAGTTAATTATCATAGTACTTCATCAGCTGACTTGTGATGAAACTTAAGTGTGCAGAATATGCTCCGAAATATGCTTCAAATCAGTTCTGCTAGATAGTTATTCTCCTCTCTAGAGACTGAGCAGAGAGCTGAGAACAAGGAGTTTTTGCATTTTAATAATGGTCCAAAATTGAATTCCTCTGTTTAGGTGACCTTTAAAAAATATGTCTCCATGCAGTCTTCTGGGAGTCTGAAGACAACAATCTCACTGAGACACACCTGGGATTTTTCTGAGGATTAAGGGGTTAATTGAAGATTTAAAAACAAACAAACAAACCAACAAACACACCAAAACCAGATTTTGGTGGCAAAAATGCTATGTATTACAGTGTGTATTACTTGAACTAGCCTCAATATTTTACTTATGTGGAAAGACCTTTGAAGAGCAGGAGTGATGTCATTATTATTGCATTTAGGGTGGTTAAATCAATATACAGATTTGTCTCCATTTGAAAAATGAGTTTTTGTTCCAAAGTACTTCAACAAACATTTGTTTCCTTGTATTTCAGCTACCTGACTGCAAATAACAACCAGAATGTCTTGTATACTGCAAGGCCTTTTTTGAAGAGAGCTGCTTTGGTGATAAGCTACGTAAGTATGAATGGACTTGACCATGTATTTGATGAGAATAACAATGCATAGTAGTATCCCAAAAGACTCAGAAAGCTCAGGTGGTAGATCTTAATACAAAGTTAAGCTTGGGAATTAGTCTAGGAAACTTCAACTGTGCAGAAACAAGAATATTACTGTGTTTCCACTTCAAACCTTTTGATTGATAGTGGTTGCCCTTGCAACCATGTAATCATCTGCAGGTATTTCCTGCCCTAAATACATGGGACTCTGTGGCACTGGGCTGCCTTGTCAGTGACATGCTGTTAATGCCAGTGCAGGTAAAAGTCGTAAGAAAAACTGCTGCTCAATGTGCTTCACACAGGACTCAACATGTTGCAGACGAGAATACAAGCACTTCCATGGCAATGTTCTGGGTGTGCAGCTCCCTGTGCTGCTCCAGGAGCCAGATCCCCTTTCTTGTCCTTTGACAAGTGGTTACCAGAAAGGTGAAGAAGTGGCAGCTTGCAGGAATCCTTCCAGGAATTAGGATTGCGCAGCATGAGAAGCACCAATGGAGCTTGTCCTTACACCTATACCAGCATGGATAAGGACTTTTAAGACATCACCCAGATTTTCCCCTCTGCATTTAGGTAGAGGTCAGTAGCAAAATCCTGCAGTCTACTCTGCAGCAGTGTGACAGATTTGTCCTTGAGAATGCTGCCCTTGTGGTGGGTACAGAGATGTGTCAGTAACGCAGACACGGAAGAGGGACACAAAGTCATCACAGTGTGCTCTGTGCTGAGGGTTGGCAGATTTGTCGCCCAGTGTAAGGTGGCAAACTTGAATTTTGCCTAAACTGCCAAGCTGACTCGCTTTGCACAGCATGAAGAACTATCCCAGCAAAACATGTGCTGGAAGCCTTAGCTCTTCTTAGTAGTGCATTGCTAACTGAGGTGTTCTTCTTTGAAGGTGATCCTCGTGTTGTATTTCCGCGTCTGGATAATGGGAGGTTCCATGCCAATGTTTTCAGAGCAGGACAATCCAGCCTCATTCTCACCGTATTTACTGACGAGGTATGATGACAGCAGTCAAGTAAAAGTTTTCAAAAGTGCGGTCTTGATGTTACATTTCCCTACACTAAAATGGTTTGCAGATGACAATGAAAAAAACTTGTTGTGTTGCCTTAACTTAATTCTTGGTATTCCTCTGTCTGGAATAGAAAGCAACAGAACTGTTTGAACCCCAAAGCACATTGCAGATCCTGTAGGGTTGTATTACAGGTGCTTTCCTACTGAAAAATGTGTGCTTATTTTTATGCAAAGCCCAAAGAATATAGTTTAGTTGCCTGAGCACAGGACTAGAAAGCCCAGTAACTAATCCTAAACCATAATCCTAAATCTTAAAACTGGCTGCTCCTGAGATGTAGGATGGAAGCATGCAGAGTTTTGGCTTCAGCTAAAGTTTGTATTAAAAGGGGGTGACCATGCTTCTTGGTGTAATATCAGTGACTGAGCAGGGAATGTGGAGGGGCCATGAGTGTTTGCTCTGTTTAGCTACTGAAAGACACTTTGGAGCCTTCTGGAGGAATTTCCTGATGTCTCAAATGAAAATGGGAGCAGTCTTCCTATGTGTCAGTTCTGGCCTTGCTGGCTCCTCATTCCACCAGTGAAATTGCAGCTGAAACACAGGTTAAGATCGAGCAGTCCTTATTCAACATCTGCTGCAGAATTGGACTGGATCTCATTTGGGGAACCTTTATGATAATGTGGCAACAGCTCCTATTACCATCAGTGCTAAAAGTGCTTCCAGGAAGCACATTGTCTTATTTGGAAAGCTCTGACATGTTTGTTTTTAGTGGAATTATTAATACCAGACTCAGTGCAGCACAGCATGAAAGATTTGCTGCTGTCCCTTTTTGGTATGTTTATGCTGAGATAGAGTCACAAGGTCACAAATGATCCTGGCCTAATTTCAGTTACCTCTTCTGTGCTGCACGTGTTCTTCTGCGTGTTTGTCTCTTTGCCTCTTGTAATGACAGAGGAGGGTTTTCTAAACCCAAAAGCCAAGTCATTCTCAGGGTATGAAACAGTGACTATTTTTACCATTGGCACTGAGGATTTTATTAACAGCCAGAGTGCTGCTGGCTGAGGTCCTCCCTTGGCCCCAGCAGCAGACCTGGCTTCACCTGCAGTCCAGTAACATCTACCTACTCCAAAGCTAATTAAGGAAATCTATTCCAGTAAAAAGCAATATTACTGTTCTGAAGGGGTTCTAAAACCCTTTAATTATCCCTGTTCTTCCATTTTAATCCTCATTTTAGCCAATTTACCCAGAAGACTTTATCCTCTATTCTGGAAACCCATGCCTTCAGCAGGTCTCAGTGTCAGTCCTGCAGGTACATTGAGACCCAGTGACCATTTCTGAACTGAAAGCCCACAATGCACCCTCTGACCCTTGTATTGGCAAGAAACCTTTTGTTTCCTCCTCTGTCAGACTCAAACTGTAACTCTCATTTGTGACTTTACCTTGCTGTGGCCAAAGGTGAAGCTGTTCTGCCCAGCTGGCATTGTGCCAGTCATCCCAAGTGCAGGACTGGAATATCAGGTGGAGCTGGCAAGGTTCAAGTGGCATAAGATGTGGTTTCCAGGAAAGTCTAGGAAAATGGTTCTGCCCTTCTCTCTGCTCTTGTGAGGCCTCTCCTGGCACACTGCATCCAGCTCTGGGGTACTTAGCACAGGAAATACATGGACGTGTTGGAAGGAGTCCAGAGGAGGGCTGCAGTTTGTGTTGATGGTCCAGCTTCAGAGAAGCTCCTAGGCAGGGTGTTTTCCTCAGCTGTGGACAGCTACAGCAGCAGCAGCATGTGAAGAGCTGGTGTGGGAAACTTTTAACAAGGTTTTGAAGGCAGTAATTAGGATACAGCAAGATGTTAACTGCAAGTTGGGTTGAGTTGGGAAGAAAGCAGTGGAGGAGCTAACTTTGGTGTTGAGACCAGAAACTATAAGAAAGATCAGTTTTGGGTAGTGCTCTTAAAGTGATTAGTAACATCGTTACTGTAGTTGAAGCAAGGGTTAGTCTCAAGCCGTGGGCAAGTTGTTATGTAACGCTGAAGATTATTTAGGTCACAAATGGGAGTTTTCTGTTTTCAAAGAGTTGTCTTTATTTGAGCTGGAAATGTGGTTTTTGTGCATGTCTCACCAGGGTAAATGTTATGCTTTTCAAGAGAGTTGAAAATTATTCTAAGACTCGGCCAGCTCTGTAGGACTAGAAGGAAGGCTGATAATAGTGGGATAAAAAAGAAAAGCAGTAGTTTGGAAATGCGTGGCAGCCTTTGTGAAATTCATGAAGTTAGATCTGGAGCTGGCCAAGTCTTAGAATGATTTTCAGCTCTCTTGAAAAGCATAACATTTACCATTAGGGATAGGTGTCACTTAGGGGGTTGAAAAAGCAGTGACTTGTGAGGTCAGAATGTATGATCCCTTAGAGCTGATACAGCATACAGCACAGGACTGGGGGTGTGAGAGCTCTGTGCATCCATGACTGTGGGGAGGAGGGCGGCATGTAGAATGTAGAACTTTGGGTGTATCAAAGGGATCTAAGAGGAGGCAGGTTCCAAGCAAGCCAAGGAAGTGACATGCAACAGGTAGCTGAGCTGGGAGCTTCTTCCTGCAGGACACCAGGAGTGTGCTGAACGTTTATGCAGGCTCAAAGAGAGATTTGCCAAGTTGAAACAAGAAATCCAGGCTATTAAATATGCAGAGACCACATCCAACTCCCCAGCTAGGAACTGGGGGAAAATTATCATCTTATATGCTTTACTTGGCATGGCCTTCTGGTCACTGCTGGATGGACCTTTGATGTGGCTCAGTTTGGCCCTAGAAAATGCCTACGTGTTCTATGTAACTTGTCTCCAATCTTGGACAACAGAAATGTATAAATTAAAATAGACAGATACTGATTTATTTAACAATTGAAGGGCATAATATGCTGAAATAATGACAGTTTTTCAGTCTTTAAAAATAGTAATCTGTTCAGCAAGATCACTAAATTACCATTGTTAAAATTACAAGAGATGTTCCCAAATACCTCAAAGCTTAGTGGCATAAATGAGAGCCACATTTCCATGGCCTTCAAAGTGTTGCTTGGTAAAGGTGTCTGAGAAGATTAAATGTGTCTGTCATTGCCTTTCTCAGTGGAGGCAGAAAAGAAAGTGTTTGGAATCCTACTATTCCTAAGCCCTGCCATGAAAGCCTGTCTATCCAGATTGTTGTGCACTGCAGGATTACTGTCTCCAGTGGCCTTACCTTAAAGAACAGAGACTTTGATCTCAAAATCTGCTATGGGTAGGCAATATTTGAGATAGAAAAACAAATCCCAAGCCTCTTTTGAACATTCTTGCTTGTATCAGACAGAATTTGAGGGAGAATGCAGCTAGAAAGGTTTTGAGGGCTACCCAGTTTTATATAAACAATGTACCAAAAGTTCAGCTCCAGAGTTAGGAGGGTGTTGAGTGGAGGACTGACATGCTTCAGACGTTTTGCACAATGTTTTTTTCTTCTACCCTTCTTGAGGGGAAACAAGTAGGAGGCCTCTGGATAAGCAGATTTTATTACCAGTACTGTGGCAAGACAAGGGAAAAATTCACGGTGTAGCACATCTCAAGCTGTGTCAAACAGATGAAATCTTACGTGTAATTTCTATTTAAAAGTCTGTTTTTTAAAAAAAACTATGTCTTTGGGAGTCAAGTTACATTAATCTCTGTTGGCATTTGCCTTGTGATCTCTGGTGGCTGATCACCCTGGGCATGAAGCAGGTTATTTGTGGTGCTTCCTTAAATAGTTAATGCATTTCTACTTGGACTGCCTTGAGATAATATTGTCCTGTGGTTGAACTGCTCTCTCTGTAAGCTGGCTTTCTGTATTGCTTTGCTGTTTCAATCAGGTAAATGAGAATTCAGTGCTGCAGAAAGCTGAAGAAGTGCTTATACATAAAAACTGGCACATAATCCTTTTCACAGAGATTTATGACTGTTTTCTGAGCAATGCATTTAATCATCCCAGTTGTAACTTCAAAGGGAATGAACTACCAAGAGGGAAACCATGGACCTGTGCCAGCCCGTTCTGGTAAGGAAACAGAAGTCAAGTGTAGCAACTACTTTGATATGGTGTTTTCATGGACCTTAGGCTAGAAAATAGCATTAAAATAGACCCTTCTGACATATCAGCTCTTAATCAGCCAGGCTTGCACACGCTGCCTGGGTGGTGAGGTTCTGCCTGGTTTGTCAGTGCTTTCTGTCGTGTGCTCAAAGGTGTTTAAGTTCAGCCCTACGTGTAATATCTGCAGGCATCCAGCACTCAGGGATCACTTCGAACAAAAGGGAGAACAGCAATGTTGGTAAAAATTGCTCTCATGCCTACCCAGGGGCCATACAGCCCATACATGAAACATAAACTCTAGTCTTTATTCCAGTGGGTGTTGGGAGTTGAGGGAAGGCCTGGCTGGAAAATGGTGCTCCAAAGGAAAGGCCACCCTGCAGAGAAGATAGCACTCCCGGAGCCACAAGAAGGACTTCAGCATCTTTCTCATCCTGGTGTTCTTGGTGTGATGAGCAGACCCTGGTAATGCTGCTCTGGGATTTGGCAGGCATTTCAATGGGCCGTGGTGCTCGTTGCAAGTGCTGGTTACCCAGCAAGCCTTCCCTGCCAGAATCTGTGTCTGGAGCAGAGACACTGCAGCCAAAGCAGAGCCCATTGACTCCTACAGGCCATGTATTTTGCTTTCCAAAATACTTCAACACAGAAGGAGTAGAGAGTGGCCAGTCTCTGAGACAAAGCAGCATGCCCAGAACGTCCCTTTGTCTCCCACCAGCACTGGGTGGGTAATGCTCTGGGATACAATGAGCCATTTTCAGAAACATTTCAGCAGGTTTATAGATCTGGTTTTTAATTTCTTGAGGATCTCAGTGGCCGTCCACAGAACCCTCCATCCACTGCTGCCTCAATGGTCCTCTTCTGAAGCAGTTGCCCACTGCTGGGCACTGCTGGTGAATTTGGGCTGCATGTCTCTGGAACGTGCTGCTGTCAGTGAGGAGCTGAGGGTCAGGTGTGATCACAAGGGATGTCCTCACGCAACGCACACGGGGGTTTGCAGAGGGAAAACACTGCGAGGTCAATCCCAGGTTTTCCAGCACTGGGATTCTGACAGGAGGCTTGGATTTCACTGGAAACTCACAGGCTCTTTCAAAGTCTTCTCTTAGAGAATTCAGTGTTTTTCAGACTCTTAGCCACAGAGTTGAAACAACCGAGAGAGAGCCATTAACCAGACTGAAGCTCTTCAGGCTGTGTAGCTATAGGAGACAACATGTCTGTTTTTCCCCGTGTCCCTGGTGCACACAAGCCCACCTTCCAGAGGAGTTACCTTGCTATTCATCAAGCTGCAGCTCTTTGTTTATCCCTACATGTCTTTCCTACTCTTGTCCTCTACTAATTGGCAGCTCTTTTCCCTAAATGCAAATGGTTTGATGAAAGGGAAGACACAGATGCTTGTCTAGGTTCAAGTATTTTCTAATACTTGAATTTGGATGTTAAATGGAGTTTGTCTGTCTGCTGCTTGTTTCTGTAGTTTACTCCACTATCTCTCAATGAGCTGGATAGACAGAGTGGGAATTTTTTTCTTCTAAGGCTATGAAAAGAAAATGTTTAGGCTGAGCAGAAAAATATGCAGAGCAGAAAAATAAACTCGTGTGGGAAGGTATGACTGGACTGGGAGTTCCCTAGGGGGAGTGTAAATATTACAGTTTGAAGACAATATCCGAAATACCACCACCTGGTTATAATTGCAGCCACATGTGTCCTAGGAGGGCATTATTGTGAACTGACTTGTCAAACACACTTGGATTTGGGCTTTGTAAGAGGATAAAGACAGCCTTGAACTGAAATCAGTTCAGCTGTTAATACAAGTGAAAAGCTCTTTTCCCTAATAAAAAAACTCTTCTTACCTTTACAGTGAACTGAAACCTCCCCAAGTGCCTGGCAGTATGCCAGTAGTGTAAGAAGAGCATAACCACAGGTTCTGTGATTTCTGAAGGGGCAAAAATGGTATTCCTCTTCTGTTTAAGATCTTTTTTCCCCTCAAAAAGAAAGATCCTCCCCTTCATTTTCCCCCAAGTACTAGTTAAGTGCACTTGCTACCTGGCTTCTAGACAGGTCCATTTTTTCCCAATAAGGAGAATGGTTTGCCTTTGCTTTGCTAAAATCCCCAGTGCTGGGAGATGTTTCACTTGCAGGTGGGTACCCTGCTGGGTCTTTGTGGGTGGGGTTGTCTGCCAGGAATGGGATGGGTTGGCTCAGAGCTGGGTGGCTGGTAGGTTGCATCACAGTATGCTCAAAAATAGAAAAATAAGAATCACTGGCCCCCACTTTTCCATGCAGCTTTGGTGGGATAGAGCTTTGTGGTGAGAACTTTGTGATCACTCTTGTAGCACAGTTTTAGAAAGAAATTCATGGTCTCAGTCCCTGGGTACTGTGGGGAGAAAACTTAAACTGCTCCAAAATCAGAAATGACAGGAAACACCTCATAAATTTCTATAAATCTTGTATTTTTTTTGCCTAGTCTCTCATTCCTTGTTTTCTGATTGCCTGGGTTTGGCAAAGCTGAGATGAGGGCTTTTCCAAGCTCGTTGGTCTCTATTACAGCAATGGGTAACAGACAATTCCTCAAGTATTTTCCTTCATATTGTTATGTCTTTGAGTGGTAGCTTTTGCATTCATTTTTGCAGCAGAAACAATCGGTTCAGATACTTGTTTTCTGCAACAAGTTTTAGATATGACTCATCCTGTATTTATCTCAAAGTATGCAACAGAACATTGAAACTAAAAAAAAAATTAAAACTAAACAAACTGGATTGTCATGACAACGCTGGCTACCTACAGGAGGAACTGTTTTTCTGAGCATGCCAGAGATCATCAGAATTGAAAAGAACACTTGATAGCCACTGAAACGTGGATTTCCATGTTCAATTTGCAAATAAAAAATTTGCTGCAATGCAAATGCTGTTACCTGGCTTGGGGGAAAACTGTTTGCCAGTTAAGAGGCAGACTCTTCCAGTCACCTCACCAGTAATACTCTGATTTTCAGAGGATTAACTGAGAGAATGGGAGATGCTACAGGGAGGAATTTTTCTCCCTTGGAATTCCAGCAGACACCAGAAGCAATATCAAGAAGATCATTAATTTAAAATGTAATTCACTCAGTCAACTAATTATAAGAAAATATTCTTGTTGCCATTTGCAGGTAGGCTGCTGAAATGTAATTAGTTCCTGGAGTGATTTCAGAATCTTCAAGTCTTTTTAAAATTTGCAAATTAGTTCCTTGAGGTGCCAGCTTTGGTAAGAGATTTCTTCCAAACTTTCTCCTGTGTTCAGCCTTCTCCTTAGGCTTGTGATACGAGAGCCATATTTCTGTGAAGGACTATCTTATGCTTTTGAGAGCCATAAATAAAAAGCAGCACTGGATTGTCAGTAACTATTATTAGCATCTTGTTATTTTTCTGTTCCTAGTACACAGAATAGCGATAGTTTATAAGTACTTTATTTTATACAGCCATCCATCATGTTCAGGGACAGGCTTCCAATGCTGAAGGCATATCCAAACTTTTGCATGACTCAGGGCCTGCTGAAAGCTTTGTTGCTGCTTACAAATGCCTCCAAAAGTCAGGCAGTGCCTCCATGGATCCCAGGTACCATGACTGCTAAAGTCACATGCACGTTCAGAGAGGGAGCTCGGGCTCGGCCAGGGGATGTGGCCAAGGGTTCTCCAGGAGGGTGTCTGCAGAGGCCAACCAACTGACTGTACACAGGTGGTGATGGTTGTCACAGGCTTTAAAATGTTTCACTGCTCTTGGAGGAGAGTATTTAAAGACTAATTATTGCCATAGTGGAATGGAGCAATTGTTTTCCTTTGGGAGCTGCCTCTGGCAGGCTGTGCAAGCTGTGCACATAGCTCCCAAGGAAGACTGAAACCTCACAAGCACTTGGAAATAGGCACTTGTTTACAAACCTGTCCTGATCAGTCAGCAGCCTGCAGTTGTCTTCCCATCTTCAACAGCAGATTGTCCTACCTTTCCAGCAAAAATGCATTAACTCACACTGATCTGGTACTCTGAATACCTCTGAAATTAGGGGGACCCAATTTGTTATGGCAAAAAACTGTTTACTTATTCTGTGCTGTATAAGGAGCTATCAGCTCCTGCCTTATCAGTGAAGATGCAGAAAAGCAACTAGTCTGTCCTTAACTGCAGTGCTGCAGTTTGCAAAGATCCCAAGTGTCATCTTGTTCCTTCCTACCCAGCAGCCCAGTCTGAGTAAGCAGGTGAGGGTTTTCTGATGTGTGTTGTGGTTTGCATAGAAACTTCTATGAATATTGTGATGTTTATTGAAAATGTTAATATGCCAGGGGATAAAAGGACACTCCCTCCAAAAACTGGACTCTCCTAAAGCATCAAATGCAAAAGCAACTCAGTGCTTCTAGAAATCCTGTCAAATATACATACTTGTAGTAACAATATAATATACCATGACATTATTCTGATTTGTCTAAATAGACATTCTTTTGTTTTAACAACAAAGCCAGAAATGAATCTCAGTTTGGCTCTGAAGTAAGTAGCTGTAAATAAATACTGGCAGCCTTTTCTGAGCTGATGTATTGAGGGTGATGGAGAAGTCTGTTTTATTGTCGCTGAGCAGAGGTGGGTCAGGCCACACATAATGTCACAAGGGAGTGCCTTGGTGTGATTAAGTTTCACAAGATTTTGTGTTGCTGTGTTTCTCTGTAAAGTGTGCCAGAAGGGTTGGTGACTAGAAAACACATTTGTTTCTTTAGAAAGAACCAACAATCAAAATTTTAACAATCGGTTGAGCAAAATTAGGTTATAGTTTTGAGGGATACTATCTCAAATAGGAATTGGCTTTTTTATTGCTGCCTTTGTTAAGAGAAGATGGATTTTCTTTCTTTCCCTTTTGTTTAGTACCTCAGGGTGGGGAAGGTAAGGAAAGTGCAGGGGATGGAAGAGAAGTGTATCAAATTACTGAAAACCTTAAAAATGTGGGAATATTCCACTTCTCAGAATTGAGAGTTTGGAAAGATGTGTGGGAAAATGAAGATTTGCCTCTGTGAGTATTTACAATGAAACATTCCAGTTCAGTAAGCCTCCTTGCTTTTGGGTCACTGTGCTGCTGGAGACATTTGTTTTTTGAATGAGAAGAGAAACTGATAACCTCATAGTTATTTAAATATGTTTTCACAGGAATTTAGGGCCCAACACCCATCTGGGAGCTTCCTGCCTGGAGTCACACTTAGCTTCAGTGTCTTATTATTCTGCCACAAATCTAATGTTGTCAGTGCTGTTGTAAGGGGCTGCATTTTGACCACAAAGGGCCATGTTTGTAAGTGGCAAGTGAGACAATCCTCTGTCTACATGCCTTGATATTTCTGCTGTCCTTTGTTACCATTTTAATAAACCTGCAAGGTACCATGGCAACTGGGTGGCAACAGCTGCTGAAGCAGGCTCAGATGGAAGAAATCCTATTCAGGATAGGATGCAATTTTTTCCTTTTTTTGAGTATTTGAGTATTTTTGAGTATTTGCCATTTTCAGTGCTGTGTACGATGTGGACTGTTCCATTTGCAAGCAAAGGATGGATTTGTCTCTTCGAAGGCTGTCACAATTTTACTTGGTTGACTTCACGATTACTGGAATAATCAATCTGCAGTCTCTTGTACTATTTCAACTTTAGATGCACTTTTTGACAAGTAGATGCCAAGAAGCAAAAGTCTGGAGCAGAGAGGGATGTTAGTTTGATTTGGTTTTTTTCTTGTTTTCTTTAACCCAGTGGCACACATGCTGTTCTTTTTCAGTCCTTTGAAAACCCTGCCTACTTCCAAGAGGGCAGCACATTCCCCATTTCCATTCCTCGTTAATTTCTTGTCTGTTAAGAATAACAATTATTGAGGATTACAACAATTTGAAATCCCTACTTCCTCATCACTTCTGTGGCACATATCATGCAATCTGGCCCTAGCCCTAAGAAACTGCAATGGGTTCAGCTAAGAATCACTCTGCCCTTCCTTTCTTCTGTATTTTCTCCCTGTTTCTTGATTTGCAAAGAGAAAAGAGAGAAGGGTCTTACTTTAATTTCTCCATGTTGTGCAGATAGAAGAAATCCTAAATTGTAAGTTAAACCCAGCTAAAGGGATATTTTATATTGCAGCAGTGATGCAGTGAAGTGTGTAAAAGTTCAATATATATGTATGTACCTGTTTTTTTAGTTATTAATTTATTGTTTAAAATGGCAGAAAGTCACTTCAAAAATCTAATATTCAAATGGGACTTGAAATTCTGTTAGTTTTCCAAAGACTGGTGCCTAGAAACCAGGTAAATACTACTGATTTTATGTTATTTCTTCAAGTGCCCTTCACCCATGGTAGCATCTCTATTGACAGAGAGGTGTGGTGCTGCCTGTTGGTGCAGTGCTGTTGATTGGTTATTTTTTGTTGCTTCCTCCTCCTGTGTGGTATCTGGTAAATGCCAAAGGAAGATGTTTCCTGTGCTGGCAATCATTCCATGTATTGTATTACTTGTTTTCATTTGCAGGTTTTTAACTTATTCCTACCTTCTGGCCTTCAATGCGTGGCTGCTGCTGGCACCGATCACATTGTGCTACGACTGGCAGGTTGGCAGCATCCCTTTGGTGGAGTCCATCTGGGATGTGAGGAACTTAGCCACAGTGTTCCTGGTGCTGGTGATGACATTACTCAGCCTACACTGTATTGCTGCATTCAAGGTAACACCAAGAGCCGTGCAGCACAACATAAAAAGAAAACAAAAAATATTTTGTTTCCTAGTCTTCAGATGTAATGGTTGGTAAGCGCATATTTTCCTCTGGAATACATTGGAATGAGGTGAAAAATCATTCTAGTAATAACTAATGCAGGCAAGTTCAACTGATGAAAATGTCTCTCTAGCTGAATATCTCAGTCTTTAATTGGTCTGATTTGAGGGCAGAACTTGGCCTGGACTCCTGCATTCAATTATTGTTAATGATCCAAACCCCACTGAAGTTGTTAAGCATCTCGGCCTCTCCCATAGTCATTAAGCTTTTTGTCACTTACTTCAAACAGGACTGGGAAATGTCATCTGCTGAGCCTTTTGAAAATAAAATCAGTTCCTTTATTTGCACTTTTGCTATGCTTCTAAAACCTAAACACTGCATACATCTTGATGAGATTTTTTTTTTCAGCAGAGTAATGGAATGTGGGAAATAGGAAATGACCTGGAAATTGTTCTTTAGTGTAAATGATACAGTTGGTAAGCCATACTTCCAAATTCAGCATTTCAGAGGTACCATTAATCATATTGAAGAAATGAAAGTGAGGTTGTATAAACCTTGTCAGAAGTCAGATATGCACACTTCCATGGAAGGAGTTTTTTTGTGGATCATAGGGAGTTGCAAGCTGTTTCTCTTTCAGTTGAGTTGTGGAAGGAGAGGTGTCAGTAGTCACTTTGGAAATAGTACAAAAGTTTA
Source organism: Chloebia gouldiae (assembly GCA_003676055.1). NCBI lineage: Eukaryota > Metazoa > Chordata > Aves > Passeriformes > Passeridae > Chloebia > Chloebia gouldiae. The sequence continues at coordinate 12,358,047 of QUSF01000021.1, forward strand.
TTTTCCTTAAATGTATGTGTGGCTGAAAAGCATAGTTGAAGGGTGTCAGGTTTTTAATACCTGTGTTATGCTAAGGTGTGCAGGTCATGTACATTTTCACTCTACCCTGGAAGTCTTCCTTGTGCTCCTGATGAGACAGAAAATGAAGAGTTTGAGACTGCAGGGTTACTAATTTAGATAATACATTCACAGATGCTGAATGGGAAATATGGGAAAACACCCTATTAGGTATTCACCACTTCTACCTGCAGGTTGTACATCATCTCGTATTCATCCTGCCTTCATTACTCACTGTTAGAGATATTCAGAACTGTTTGTCTTAGGCATAATCCTGTTCTCAGGAAAGCTAATGATAGAATTCTCATTAGCCCAGTACTAAAGACTTCTGAAAAATCTTATTCCATATTCATTGAAGTTTTGTTTGCTTTTTATTTCTTCTCCTGCTGTCAGAACTATACGTAGGATTAATACTGTTGGTTTTCTTTAAAAATATTTTATCATATTTTTATCACATTTTTTAAAAAAAACAATTCAGTCTGGATTTATGAATGCCACTGTTTGATTTGAAACTTCAAGTTGTAATTTTTTTGTGAGAAGTTGAGTTTTGCTCTTGACCACTGTTAATGTTAAACAACATGAATTTTGCTCTTTGGGCACTTACTTACTAGATGCTTTGAAATTCATCATAAAGATTCCTTTGTGATTATCCTTGAAAACCTCAAACACTGAATGAGTTGTATCTGTAGTGATCTGCTTTTGTATCTAATCCAGTACAACTAGAAACATCTTGACAAAGTGCTCTCATGAGTACTTGCAGCCTCCAACAAACCTACTGTGAGCATGGGACTGGTGATGGTTCCTGTGGATCAACTTGGACATGTTTCCCTCAGCCCTTGGTATAGAATCACAGAAAGGTTTGGATGGAAGGGACATTAAAGACCATCCAGTTGCAACCTCCCTGCCATGGCCAGGGACACCTTGCACTAGACCAGGTGGCTCAGAACGCCATCCAATCTAGCCTTGAACACTTTGAGGGATGGTGCATATGCATATATATAATTAGAAGTATAATTGGAAATATTTTGCTTTTCAAGAAATTCTACATTTCTGAAGCTATTTTCTGTTTTATTTTAAGAATTCCCACAGTCTCTGACTTGTGGTACTGCCATTCAGTGGTATGAAGATGGTTGTATTGGGCTGAGTAGTATGAATTATCGAGGAAAGCAAACAGGAAGCAGCACTTTTCCTGGAAATAAATGATGCCATTTGACTTCAAACAATCCCTTTTATAACAGGAAGAGGGAATTTCAGGGCACAAGAACTGCAGGCACAATTCATTGTATTAGGGTCTTAGGAAAGCATCTTCCTAAATGCAGCAGCAGTGGCCTTTTATTGGGCATTGCTTCCCCCAGGAAGCACCATCCTTCAGTCAAGGCCCAGACAAGCTATTACTCAGTGTTTTACAGCTTAGAGGGAGCACAAGATATATCAGTTGATTTCTCACATTTTGTAAAGTGTTAAGATGTTCTGCTTTATTTTTGAAGCAAACAAAACAGTTTTAGCAGCCATTTTTCTCTCCTTTTTCATTTCAAGGTCTAACCTGGAAGAGGTTGCAATTTCCTAATGAATGATTGTAGAGTGAACAGGCATGCTGTCTGTGTGCCTCTCTTTTTAGAGTGTAGGTGTGCAGGGGTAAGAGAGAACAAAAACTCATATGCATTCTCAGTGGCACCATTGCTTTCCTTTCTGCAGCATAGAGAATGGAAATGCTAAAAATTGATTTGGCAGCAGTGAAGACATTGGTCCAGTGGACATTGAACTGATTTTCAGTGGCAAGAGGTGATGTGTGTGCCTCCACAACACAAACTCACAGGAGACTCACAGAATGTTTTGTGTGGACTGTAATTGGAGAATGCATGGATTGGATTTCTGCCTTTGTTGTAATTGAATTTTAAACAGGGATAATTTGTCGACGTTCGTGATTAGGGTAATAACTCTGTTGGGCATGTATGTGTGGTGCTGATAAAGGACATCTAAGGCACGAAGCTTTCTTGTTTCATTTTATGAACATTGTTATACCTCAGAAAGGGAAGAAACAGAGGAAGATTTCTTCCCGTGGGTACTTCCCTTGGAATTGTCTGTTACTCGATGCAGATTTAGTGATGAAAACTGCAGAAACAAGACAAGGCAACTCTCCTGTTTGTTTGGAGAGAGAAGCCTCCCTTCTCATCCTGCTTGTACATCTTCACTGTTGTCTACCTCTTTACTTAATGAGGAGGTCACTTAAAAGAATGGCTTTGTTAACTGTGTATAACTTCCATTCTCTGGGTTGTTTCTCCTGTGTAGTGTGAATCCCTCTCACTAGCTGGAGAGCTCCCTGTGAGCAGTTCCTCAAGTAGGACTTGTTCTGCTCAACTCTTTGCAGTGCACATCTTCACACAGGCTTCAACCAGTGTGTTGGGGATGTGACAAAGGCTGGGGGTTCTATTGAAAATGCCTGCATCCTGGAGGAATTTTAATAGTTGGGAAAAGAGGATGATACTTATTTATTGTTCATTGTCAAAAATAGCCTTGGCTATGAGGAATGGATGTAGTGTGACTTCCGGATAGATTACAAAGGTACCAGGAAATGGATGAAGCATTCTCTCAGTGGATGTCAAGCATGCCAGTCACAAGGTCAGAAAAATAATCTGGTGCTTCAGAAGGCCACTGGGGTACCCAAGGGCCCATGTCACTGCCTTTCTTTGCTGGAAGATACAGGGAGCACCTGGTTGAACTAGAGGGAAGACAGTTCTTGGCATTATCACCAGGATAACAGTTATTTCTTTGACATGTCATAATAATTCAGTGAGCATGAAAGGAAGACCCTTAGGATGTTGGAAGCGCCACTCTGCATGGCATTTTTAGGTTGCTGCCTAATTAGCAGCTTGCCCTGTAGTTCTAGCTGTGAATGTATGTGTACAGAGCACATGATGGATAGGATTCCATTTTCTCTGTGGTACCTGACATACGGAGGGCTGACAGTGGGAAACTCATGTGTGTACTGGGCTAATTCTGCGGGGTGATCTGGAAAACTAACTTGAAGCAGTGGTTTTTGCACTTAGGCAATTTAGGGGAGTGTATTGCACCTCATACTGACGGTCCTCACACATTTGTACTCGTGACCAACATTGTAAAGGTACCTTCTGGTGGTTCATAGCACCTTCTGCTCATTCAGCTGGAGCACATAATGATGTGCAGCAGTTTGCTCATGTCCGAGGAGGGAATGCTACTAACATTTCACATCAATTAAAAAGAGAATATATCTAATGTGCTGTATAACTTTCTAAAGAACGTGCTTGGCTGTTCTGTGTGGCTACATATGGTACAGGAAATTGTGATGGTTTTCAGGTTATATTCATGGCATGTGACTGACATATGTATAATCCTGATCTTTCATATGCTACAGTTGTTTTTTTTTTTTATTTCCGATCTAATTTTAAAGGTTGCTGCCTCTTAGAGTTCCCGTGCATGGTGCTTCTTAGCCAAGACAGGGCATTTTTTATCATATTGTGATGACTTTATTTTGTGCTGTAATTGGCATCATACTGCCATTTATTTGGTAGATTACATGTATGGATAGCATCTGAGCATATTATTCAGTGACTTTCAGACTAAATTTCTTGGCTGACAACATTCTGTACCATCCAGGAGAGGAATGCATTTGCACCTTCTCTTTGTGTGCATTTTTCTGTTGTTTTTGCTAGCACTCATTATGTGTATTTTGTCATGCTATTTACTTTACCCTGCACTCATGAGACCTTTGCCTCGTTTCCCAGATTTGGCATTTCATTAATAAATCACAGCTTATGGACCTTTCTGGGGAACAATTGCCTTTTATAATATTCTACAGCAGTACCAGCATAGTTAGAAAGTACGTCTAGCAAAATTTATATGCCACAACACTTTCAGAACAATACCTGCTTCAAAGGCACAGCAAGGTGAATAAGGCTATTTATTGATGGAGTCTATCTGACGAGCTGGAAACCACAGTCATTTCCATAAAATGTCCATTTAAAATAAATCCTGCTTTCATTTTCCTGAGGGCCACTTGAATTCCTTCCACATAGAGAGAAGGTCAGGACTGATGTTCTTAATCCTTTGCAGTGAGTTTTTTTCTGTGCTGCTTCTGTTGTTAATATTTGCTGCAGGGAGGGAGCAATAAGCCAGAAAGTCTCTGTTCAGAGAAATCTGGAGGAAGGGGGGAGCCCCTTGCAGGGACCCCGAGCTCGCCGGCCGCGTTTCTGCTCTGTCGAGTGCTGCAACCACATTAGCTGCATGCGGGTCCCTGGTGAGGCTGGGAGGAGCAGGGAAGCCTTCCCAGGGAGCTCACCGTGTCAGCTGACAGACTCAAGCTAAAGGGAAAAGCTGCCTTAGTCTGTGTGTGACTGCTGCTTTGGATTAAAAAAACAACCGCAAGAACTGTCAAAATACCTTGTGCATCAGATTTTCTTTTGCTCGGTAGATGTTTGAAAATAACAGGTTTGGAGCATGGTACTCTGAGTAAATATAACCACAGCTTGAAGTAGTTCTGATTTGGCTCACTGTGAATATATTCATCATCTTACCAAATGGGCTCTTACTTCCTGCAGCGTGGTGTAGGTAATTATCATGGAGGCAGGTAGGTCTGCCATTTTCAGCATATTAAGGCTGAATTACTCCTTTTATTTTGCCATTTTCTTCTTCTGATTTGAGTTAGTATCTCAAGGCCTTCTCAGAGCTGAAAGGTTTTGAAATGGCACTGTAGTAGAGGTGAGCAGGAGAGTGCAGGTGAAATGAGGAGGAAGAAATTTACAGCTGGGAGAGGTAATGATTGTTTATTGTGTCTACTTGGCCTTAGCTAAACATTGGGGTGCTAAGCTATTGTGTGGGATTTTTTTTTTTTTTGTTAGGCTCTTCTTGTTCCATGTTACATTCTCAAGAGCAAATTCACCATGAACTGAGTTGCTTTTCCAAAGATTGTGCTTTTATGTACTGCAAATTTGTGCATTGAATTTTACCTGTTTTGGTTTTTTTGTTCTCCCCACCTAGTCAGGCAGCCTGCAGTCACAGAATGAAAGGGAAGAGGGAAAAGCAACCACAAGGTGAAAAGGGTTATTCTAATTCCTGGAGCAATTTGTTGATTTTCCTATTTCCTTTTGGAACATTCCACTTCTCTTTCAAAGATTTGTGTGCTTCTTCATCCTGCTCAAATTGGCTTGTCAAGTGGAATTAGAGGTTGCAGAGATTAAGGATTGGGAAAATGAGTTTATATCTTAAGGGAATTTCAGAAACCTGGATGAGCAAGACCATAAACACACAGCTGAATGGATGGGTAGCTGACTTCTACAGGGAAAAAGAAAATAGAAGATGTCAAAATTTTACTCTAACATGCTAATATAAAATATGGAATGTTATGGGAATGGGAAAGGGCTGCTTTCTGCTTTAATTCCATAACTTAAAGTCAGATTTCCAGATGCTGAGCACCCACAATTCTCATGCAGGTAAAGTTTTTAGGCATTTTCAGCATTTCTGCAAACCATGCTGTTTTGCCTGGTACAGGCCAGGACTTCCTTCCTTCTGGAAACAGAGAGGGAATGATCTTGTTAGGGTGGTCTGAGATGTGTGCCAAGGATTTCTCCTCAGATAATCCTGGGTGAGGAAGCCAGTGCTCCTTTCTAGGGTTTTGGTTTCAGATTCTGACTGTATGTTTCAGTTTCTGGTGTATGTTTGCATGTGCACTAGTTCCTGAAGAGGTGCTGCTGGTGAACTGGAAAATAGTTTCTGTTTTTGCCAAATACTTGAAAAAGTATCAGTATGTCAGGTAGTTAATAAGCAGTCAGCAGTGATTATCAAAATAGCATTAGAAATCCATGGCTATTTCTATCAAAACTAGATGATCACCAAGAAAATTTAGTTATTTTAGGAAATGAGCAAGTTACTAAGCCTGGCATTCAAGTAGCTGGTGCTACTGAAGATGCTGATTGTTTTTTAATGAGATGAGAAAATAAAACTCCTAATAAAGTGTAGTGATTACAGAATTTGTGGCTCTTTTTCTAGGAGCAAGCTGATTAAGACAGGTGTCTGAGCCAGTTTTGAAGCTGGTAAGTTACCTTTTGCTTACCAAATGCTTGAGTTTTTCAGACCATCTGTTGACACACTACTGTTGGCATCATTCACTTGGAAGCAGTGGCACAAGCAGCAGAGTGAAATAACCACAGCTCCACAGTGCCCTCTTGTTTGGTCACAGTATATAAAGATCTTGTGTCCCTTCCAGATTTCTGCTGGTGACCTGAAGGAGAGCATGCTGATGGTGCATGGAGCATGGTACAGCTCTGCCATGGCCCATCTATGTGTGCACCAGGTGGGACTTGGAAACACCCAGAGCTCCTGTGAGCTTTAGAACCAGAGATATTTTTTTTCCCTTTGAATGAATCAGTCCCTAGGGTCACTTCCTGATTAGTTTAATGTTTTCTTTTTATCACCTTATGCATGAATTGAGAGTAAAATTGACATGCTTCTGCACCATCCCTTTTACCTCTAATGCTGTGTATGTGGAAAGTGCAAGAGTGGATGTTTGCAGATGCTGACCTGTTGCCAGGTGAGTTGCTGCCAGTGGTTTGATGGAGGCTGGTGAGGAGTCACATTGCTGAGCCACTTGTGGCTTCATGGGAGAGTGGTACAGGAGGAATAGGTGAAGCAGGGTTGTGTTCAGATGGATGTTAGGAATAAACTGAAGGGTTTAATCAAGGGTTTGTACAAATGGATGTTAGGAATAAACTGAAGAATGTCATCTTCTGTCTGTGGTCTGCAGAGAGTCATGCAGCTTCTCTGAGTCTCTATGTCTCTTTTGATGGATAATGCACTTACCTCCTAGGCCTGGAAGCATTTGAAAATGTGTAATAGCAATCATTGCTGTTGTACAGCCATGCACTACCAACTTTCCTGGATGCAGCTTTTCTGCACATGCAGTCAGGTGTTCCAAGAAGAACACCTCACTGCCTGCAATGGGCCATCCAGAGTTCCCTGTCACAGGGACTGATGCCTTTGGTAAGAAGGAGGTCTTTACTCCATGGAGCTGTTGGATCTAAAGGGTGGAGAGGTGACACTTGTCTCATTATCAAAAAATACTGTTAGAGGAAGGAATTAAACCCATTTGATTGCCTTTCCATCAAACAGGCAAGCACATATAAACACCTTCAGAAACATTCCGAGGTAGAACAGAATGGAATTTGCTTGGATTTGTTTGCCCAGCTGCTGTCTTCCCTGAGGTGCAGCTTAGTCCATCCAGATGAAATGCTGTCCTCACAGGTCTGCTTTCCAGTGCCTCAGACCTTGGAGGTGCCAGGTGATGTGAACATCAATCCTGTCAGCACAGTGCAGACTTCATGGATCTGGCACCTCAGACCATGCTTCCTCCAGGGAAAAAGTAAGGAATTTGAGGTGGGCTTATGCAAGCCCATAGTTATGGTAGTTATGTTGAAGTGACCTGTGTACCTCCTGCACTTGCACTTAGAGGGCTCTGCTTTGTAGGAAACTTGTGTTTTAGTAGGCAGCAGATACTTATTTATGGCTCAGGAATATGTCTTACATGTAAAATGGAAGGACCTCTTCAGTTGCAAATTCTAGAGTTTCTTCCTTTTCCCCCAGATTGTTAAGGAAGCAATTTTTGAGATTTATTGCTGTATTGATTATGTTTGACCTTGGAGTGATTATTTGATATTCTGTTTGAGACAGTGGGATACTTCTTTTGCATTGCCCTTGGGAGAACTAGTTTTCTAAAGAAAACTAGTTCTTTGATAAGTCTTTGAAAAGAAAGTTAGAAAGCTCTTTTTCTAAATCAGGTTTTGGTTTGGTTTGTTGTTTTATTGGTGGTTTTTTTTTTGTTACAGTATAATGAAGGCCTAATTTTAATGAGTTAGATGTGAATATCAAAACTCCTCCTTCCCACCAAGCTATTTACTATAAAAATGCTATTTTGATTTGAAATTGATTTGCCTTTGACAAGAGAAATCATTCTAAAGTTAATTTAAACATGTTTGTTGATTCCTCCCACCCCCCACCAGAAACTGCCATGACAGAAAGACAAGCTTTGTATTTCCAAAACAAAGCACTGTCTTTAAGAGGAAAGGAATTGTCTCTCTGAATGCAGTGATCTATAATTCTAGTCCCAGCTATTTTGTTTTAAGGAGAAAAGAAGACTAACAAAATTGCCTATTACTCTTTAAAAGCTTTTGCTACTGCTCTGGGCACCTGGAAGATGCTGATTCTGACACCTTTACCTCAGCTATCTCAAGTGGGATCATATGACCCAAGTAGCTAAACCAAATAAATGGTCCTAATATTTATTTTATTTCTTTGCCAGGAAAACGTAACATCTTATGTAGAGGTTGGATTTATTTTATTTAGAAAAACACACTGAGGGAATTTCCTATGGCTTGTGTTGCATGGGAGATGCTGCTGCCCTCTGTTCCTGCATCCCCATGAGTGGCTCACAGGCACGACCACACGTAGCACAAAACCAGCTGAAGCCTGGCCTTCGAGGACCAGCTCTTCCCAAAAGCCTGTGCCTCAATGGAATACTTAAAAAAGGGCACTGCCAGATATTTTTTGTTTCAGAAATAACAAGCACCATGGAGGGTTCTGCTGCTCTGTGTGGCTGTTTTGCGTATGCTGGGTTCCAGTCTCTGAGCCCTGCCCAAGGGACTGAGCTGGCAGCCCTCAGTGGCATTAGGATGGAGTTGTGACTTGTTCTGGGGAGAAAAAGCGCATGCAGAACCATTTAATCCTTCAGCTGAGCAAATTCCCACGTTTTCCTGTTTGCTATTTGATGTACCAGTTTTGTCTTTCTCTAGCATTCAGTTTCCTTTGCTTATCTGCAATGCTGCAGCCTTGAATAACACCATGTCCTTCCTAGAGATGTTTAACTAGAGGTTGTTTTCCCAATTATTGATTTAATGATCAACAGCTGGAGGAATATTTGGTAGCTGGTTTGTTTGAAAGCAAGAGTGTATTTTGGGGATGGAGAACATTGTATTTGCTAGCAGTGCATTCCCTTAGGCCCACCATACCTTGTTGTGCCTCCTGGATCTTAGGGTCAAACCCCTGGAGTAGAGTTGTAGCAGAAGATGGGCACCATAATCAGGTCAGAAAGTGGGAAGGGAGAGCCAAATGGCAGGAGAAAAATGGAGAATATTTCCTGATCTGGGTGGGGAGAGAAGTTGAAGTTGGGCTAGAACTGGTAATTTTGATTCAGAGTTGAGAAGAAATTTTTAATCCCTTTTTTCCTATTCAATTTCCTGTTGTAATTACCAGGCGCCTCTGCTTATCATCTTTATGGATTGATGTCTCCTTCAGCGCTGAGAATAATGTACTTTAGATGCTGTTGTAAACACTAGTAACTGAATCCAAGATACTGAAAAAGTGGAAAATAGGAGTACTATAGATAACCGTGGTGCTATTTAAATATATTGATAAAGAAGTTTGGAGACATGAATTCCACTCCTCTGTCTGCCTCACGATTCCTCTTTGAGCCAGGAGAAATCCTTCCACTTTCTTGTGATCCTGTGGTTCAGCTCCTCTAAAGTGACATCAGAGCCTCCTGACTTGTACCCTTGCTTTTGGTACCCACAGAAAAGACCTGTTGTCTTTCCCATAGAATAGGATGAATATATTTCAGTTGTAGGACTCCAGAATTTCAGCTACTGTCTAGACCAGTGGTAACTGCTGTTGCAGTCTGTGCAAAAGCGAGGCAGTTTGTACTGCTTGGCCTCTCATCATTGATTTGGCTCCATTTCTCTACTCAAAAATCTTGTTCAATGTTTCTAAATGTAGCTCCCTCTGGCAAAGAGAAGTCAATTTGCTCTCCAAAACCGAGGAATTGCCCACAACAATTAGAAAGTGCTGCAACCATTAAGTGATTCTGGTTGCATCTGTTTCTGAGCATGACAAAGCTTCTCGTGATGTCTGCAGAGAGTGAGAAGCAGTATCCGAGCCAGCAGAGCACAGGTGTCTGCCTGGGTGATTGAACAGGCCTAAAGCTACACTTCTGTCCTGGTGTCATTCTTTGAGAAGCAAGAGCTGATTTACCCTCTTGGGGTGGAGCTAAACCTGAAACTCAGCTTGCTCAGGAGGCTTGGGTCTCTCCATGGCAGGATGAGTGGCCACTGCATCCCCGATGTCTGTGTTGGCCCCATGAATCACAGTTGGTTTGAATTGCATGTGGTAATTCCATTTCTCCTCAAAGAGTCAGCTAACATTAAAGTGAGTACAAGTGGAGGGCATTAACTGAGCTCAAGTGAAAAACATTAATTTTAGCTTACAGCATGTCTCAGATTTCTGACTCTGTATGAGTGTGGAGACCTTGTGTGCGAAAGTATCATTTCAAGTGCAGATATTTTTCTTGAAAGAGATAAAATGATTGCATTAATGTGTCACTTGGGGCTAGTTTTCTTTACACAAAATGTGACTGATTAAACAGCTTTTTCTCTTTTATAAACATTTAGGATTGAACGCAGCAGTCTGTGTGTATGTGATATGCATTTGTGTATTTTCTTACAGTCACACTGTCATAGACATGCTAATGTATACATTCACACTACTCTATACTTACATATTACCAATATGGGTTATATTTTAGGTGATAGCTGTGCCATGCATATGGTAGAGCTGACCTTGGAAAAGATACCAAGGGTAATAATACACACAGTGGGTAGTGTTTGTACACATTCTGGGCATATTAGATGCGCCAGGAGTGCATAAATATCAAAGATTAGTGTCTTGCAAAGACTTCCTTTAAATGCAAAAACATGCCAAATGTTAATCTAAGTTGCTTTTTTTATGACCCTCGAAAAAGTTAGAGGTGAATCAAGTTGGATTTTTTTAGTTGATACTGTTTAATTTTGTATTATTGCAGAAACTGGAACACAAAGAAGTTTTGGTTGGCTTGTTGTTCCTGGTTTTCCCATTCATCCCAGCCAGCAACCTCTTCTTCAGGGTGGGATTTGTGGTTGCAGAGCGAGTCCTTTACATGCCAAGGTAACTATTGCAATTGCTTTTTTTTTTTTTTTTTTTGCTAATGAGACGACCATCTCATTTTCTGAAAGCAGGTATGCTTGCTTCTTCCCTTTTAAGTACTTCAAACATTATACTGCAAGTCAGTGTGTTCTCTGCCTGGGAGTTTTGGTGTTACAACATGAGAGATTTTATAGTCAGCTGAGAGCAGATTGCTTGGCAGGAGCAAAGCTACTCAAAATCCTCACTTTTCTTTTTAAACACAGGTTTTTTTGTATGCTTGACACAGCTTAATACAGAGATGAGGTGTTGTTTCTTGAGGATTGTCCTCCAAGATCTTTTGGTAGCATTATCAAATTCCACAATGATTTTATCTTAAAGACAACAGCTGGAAAGTTAACCTGTCATGGTTTTATTGGGTCCTTGTTCAGCTTTCCCACTCCATTAGGTGGTAGTAAATAAAAAGGAAACTTTTACTGTCTCAAAAGGCTCCTGGATTCAGTTGTGGGATATGCACATGGGCTCCTGCCTGTGAGCTA
>QUSF01000021.1:12369626-12462349 GCA_003676055.1 Chloebia gouldiae
CATCCCCACAGTGTCCATACCAGAGGCTGCAGTGGCAGTCAGAGGCTATTCATCCAGGATGCACCAGACCATTGCCCATTTGAGAGAAACGGGCTGGTTGAGGCTGGAAAGGACCCTGGGAGGTTGTCTGGTCCTAATCCCCTGGGCAAGCAGAGCCAGTTGCCTGAGACCAGGTACAAACAGCTTTTGAATATGTCCAAAGAGGGAGATTCCACAACATCTCTGGGAAACTTGTGCCAGTATAGTTTGTTCCATGCATGAGGATAAGTGAATGCTGTGTCTTGGATGCTGCAAGTTAGAAATCCGAATTCTTCCCTTGGTAAGGGGAGCCATCTCATGAGAACTTCTATTGCAGAGCTGATGACAAAACAGAAGTCCTCAGTTTCATCCTGGGTTATTTTGTGACAACTGAAACAGAAGCTTGATTCCACAAAACATTTAAATTCTATTCCTCAAGAATTGCGCATCCAAACATCCTAAGAAAAATGCTTACAGATAGTGTTTTGAAAAGCTGTATATATTCTGATTGTCATTGGTGTAGGCATTGTCACAAAAAGACTGCTCATCAGTGTAAACCTCAGGCTGTGGAGGAGCTATTACATGTGTTATAAGGCCCTTATGCAGTTGGGCTGTATCCCCGTTCCTCTGTACACAGACATGCTTTTTATGTCAAATTCTGCTGACTGTTCACATCACTAGCCCTGCCTTTGTTAGCTGAGGGTACACCTGAAAGTGGAGTGAGTGAAAGTTGTCTCTCAGAGTTATTTTGCAAATGATACCTTCAACTAATGGGTCCTGTATTATTTCAAATTAACTTGGAAACCAGATTGCTTTAAATTCATGTAACGGAAAATGAGGAAACACATGAAAGAGCAAAACTATTAAGGAAACAGTCAGCTGAACACAGGGCTGTCTTGAGTGGCTGCATTTCTGAATCCCAAAAGAACAACTGCGGAAAATACTTCAACTGTCAGCAGTTCCTCATCCTCCTCCAGATGAGACTGCTGATATAATGAGAGGAGGGGCAGTGAAGAAGAAAAAAGGGTATGTTTGCACAGGGAAAATTAATCAGCGTTAACATGTGTGCATATAGTTTGTATAATGCTTTTCATCTCCCTGAGGGCTTTGCAAATAATATGACCTACAAAGTAGGTGATTGATAGTTGCTAGTTTGTTTTTTTTTCAATTAGAGGGACTGAAGTAGAAGGATTAAATGGTTACTCTAGAGTAAGTCTGTGTCAGAGTCCCTGCATCTCATATTTGGCTCAGATCAGTCCTGTTCTGCTTTGCAACATTTGGTTTTTGCTCTTAGCCCAGGCTGGCAGGTAGCTGGCATGAAAAGGGAAGGCAAACCCTGGCAGCACATGGCAAAGCTGGGGACTTCCTTGACAGATGATCTGGAGAGAGCTGAGCATCTCTTGCATCCTCCAGGTCCAAAACTGCAGGGGTGGTGAGTGGGACTGCTGCTAACATTCATGACTATGGCAACACAAAAACAATGTGATTTTGTTTTGTTTCGCTTTTTCCCTTGGGAGAATGGCAATTTAGTAAGGATGGCTTTAGGAAGTGCTCCTGTTCTTTATTTAGAACAGCCTGCAGCAGTTTTCTCAAGTTACATCTTGAAAAGAGGTTTTTCTATCCATTGCCCTTTGGTCTCTAAAACTCAGTTAGCAAGTCAGAGGTTGCTGTGCAGTTTTATTTAGACAAAAGTCCTCAAAGAGATTCAGAGGATTTGGTGATCTATGTTTTTAGGCTTATGCTGGAAGGCACTTTTCTCTCTCTGTTTCAAGCAATAGCCTTTTATGATATCTATGGATGTGGCATTTGCATATTTACGGATGGGACAGTGGTGTATGTGTGTCACAGCCTGAAGTCCTCAGTAGGTACCTGGGAAACATGTCAAGCATTTGCTTTTCAATAAAACTTAAGTAAGGACCCAAGGATTTATGTAAAAGATATAAATAGAAAGAAGAAAGAAATAAGCCTTTTGCTCAATGTCTAATTATATGGCTGGGCCTTGCTTTTTGGGGATTGATGGTTTCTTGGAACAATTCCTCTTCTGTCTGCAGCCCTGCCTCAGGGGAGAAGCATACAAACTTTGTCAAAATGGTTGAATATTTTCTTTAATTGTGTTCAACTGAACAGAAATATTTGGAGAAAATATTTCTTGTATGTATTTTTCATTTGAAAGTTACAAGCACTTACTTGTTTAAATTAGGATTTTCTAATAGTATTACTTCAGCTTGAAAAATTTCATTGGAAAACAATTTATTGTCTTTTAACTTTTAATTTAGCTTATTTGTTTGTTTTTTTCTTGTGTGTAAGATGGGAAAACTTGTTTTCAGAAGGGCAAAGGGTCTGAAATAACCTAGGGAGTGATGAACAGGATACAACTCTCTAGGCCAGTTTTCCAAAGTGGTTTAAAAAGTTAAATCAGTGAAAGACTTAAATGATGTTTCTTTCCCCCTCTTCAAAATGTCAATGCAAACACTGCTCAGAACCCCACAGACAGTATAATTGTTTGGAAATGCAGAACAACTGAGAGCAGACAGTTGTTCTGAGTTCTGAGCAATTTGTAGTCATGCAGGAGCAGCACCTCTTCCTCTGTGTAGCCCTTTTGTGTGCAGAAACAGGAGCAGGAAGGCAAACTCGTGGGCTATCCAGGAGCCACCTGCTCTACTGACATTCCCACGGAGCTGGGCTTTCCCTCACCTCATGGGATCAGACCTCTCCTACCAGAGCAGTTTCTGTGCTTTCCTCATTTTTCATTGCTACTCTGATAGCTGTGGCTCCTGGCTGAGCTGCTGTGTCGTAGCTGGACAACTTCAGCTTTTTTCACAGCCTCATATGAACCAACAAATCAACCAAAACATCGCTCTGTGGGTTACTTCCAATTTGCTGAAAGCAATAGGCAATCCAGTGGTTCCTGGCCCATTTTTATGGCCACTCATTCGTGCTGGATATTGCAGTGAGTGGGTTGCAGGGTGCACAGCTACTCTTCCCCAGCACAGGCAATTACAGGTTACTGTTGGGGTTTTTTGCCAGCTCCTTGCTATATCAGGAGTTGGTGTTGTAGCCCTAATTGACAATACTAGGAGAGGAGATCACTGCTGTATATCGGATGGCATATGCTTCACCATCTATCTTAAAATCTGCAAGAAATCCAGCATCCAGGAAAAAGCACACTTGTATTTTTCAAAAAATTAAGCCATTGTGGTAAAGTTTTCCTCATGCCATAGCAAAGCAGGGACTATATGAATTTTTGCCTTTGCACAGAGCATGTTTTTAATACTTTGTACTAATGCATTTTTTCCAGCTGGTGTAATCCCAAACATTATTAACTTATGCAATTAGAGGGGGAAAAAAAGGAACATGGTACGTGGTGGAATCATCTGTAACTTTTATGAACCTGATAATTTCTGAGCAGAAGTGCCCAGTGCTTACAAGGCAGCCACCTGGGGATGGGACTTACTGGTACTTCTCTCCTGGGAGCATGTTATGTACTCCACATTATCCTCATTTTCCTAAAGACCAGCTGTGCAATGGGGTTTCAGTTTCCTGTGCCACTCCTTTCCTTATTGTCATTTGAATCTACAAGTTCACCAGGAGCTGAATTTCTGTTTGCCTTTCCAAAGTCTTTCAGTATTAGATAAGATCCTGTAAAGGATCTTCTGATTTACAGAAGAAGCTTTTCTTTTCATTCGGAGTCAAACACTGACCCAGCAAAGCCAGCAGTGAAAGTCTCATTGGCTCCATGGAGCTAGTTTATCTTCTCCCTGATCTCAATTCAGTAATACAATTAAGCATTTGGCCAGTTTTCAAGTTAAGTCCACAAGTCATTTGGGATTTGCATATGGAATCGAAATTACACCTGTTCCATTTACTTGAAGCAGACATGATTTCATTGCCTGCTTTGTTGCTGTTGTTCTTGTTGGAGCTATGGGGCAGCCAAAGTTCAAAAGAAGTGAACTGGATTATATTCCCTGTAATTCAGGTGCAGACCTGAGGGCACTGGGAGTGAAATGAGAGACCATTCTGTGATGGCAATAGGCCAGAGTGCAGCCCCAGCTGAGTCCCTCTTTTCTGTGGGGGATGCCTATCCCCACTGCAGGGTGTCAGTCTGAGCAGCACACTGTAAAAATGGCTCATGGCTGGGAGCGAGGTGGTTGGGACTTCAGCTGAGGCAAGTGACCCTAGTGCTGCTTCCCCATCTGTGAAACGGGGATAATAACTCCACTCTTCCCTTCAAAAGGGGGCAGAGAGAGTTCTCATTAATAAATGAGAAATAACTCCTTGGAGGAAGGCTAAATGCTGGGGGCAGCTACCTTGCAGATGCACGTCTGAACTTCAGCTCCTACCTTTGGAGGCTTGCCCTGTCCCTATCAAATACTTCAAGGAGAAATTGAAGCAGCCAGCCTCTGTTAATGCAGGCAAGAAATGCTGAGATGCCAGTGCTATATATTTTGGCAAAATGTAGTAAAGATGTAGGAATAAAAACTGAAATGATTCTACAAAGCTGAAAAAGATGAGCTCATGGCATGTTTGGTCTAGGCTGCTGTATTGTGTTATTTTAACTAAATTTAAAACATGCTTTTGAGAAATGTGTTGTGTTTTGGGCATGTACAAGAAAAAGCTATGTGTTTGTGGAGTTATGGGCATTAATAGCTATAGTGGAAAGATTTCTGGTTTTGTAGTGGTAGATTAACGTAAAAAAACCTTCAAATGCATTTATTCTGCTCTTGAAAATAATAGAGATAGGTAAAGACATTGGTTTTAAAAATAATAAGTTAATGTCATCTTGTGAAAATAATCTACTTGGTCATGTTGATTAAAAGTAGAATTCTTATTTACAAGGTAATACATTGTCTTTGAGATGATGCCTTGTGAAATTTAATAGACAAGATTCTTACATGGAATTTTTGGAGACCTGTGATGGAAATTATTTCCTATTATGGTATTCCAGAAGTTATGACAGTATTTAAATTAAAACTGTAGCATACAGACTGATCTCCACTGAAGTATATAAGATTTAGGGAAATTTCTGTGGAATCCTCATGGAATTATATCAGATTTTTCATGTATAAAATGTTTTCTTTCCAAAACTCATATAGTAATTAGAAACCTAGAAGTTTTCTGTATTACCTGTAAATATTTCAGGTAGAAATCTGTTGGATGTGAAATCTTGGACTCAAACACTCTAATGAAGGGAGTTTGTTTATCGTGTGACTTTTTAGAAGGAAGGGGAACTGTGTCCAAATGTTGGATAACTATTCAAGGGTTAGTGAAATCATTAATTTCTAGTCCATATTTTCTCTTTAATAAGGAAGAGTTCCTGCATTTTCTCTGTTTACATCACATTCTGCCTAGAGGATCACATTGGTAGTGGAGGTAAATAATTTTGATTACATAGCTGATCATGTCTAAGTATCTTTAACACAGGCCTCCATAATTTTTAATTTAGTGCCCGTGACAAAGTCTTAGCATTAACTCATAAGGTACCTTTCCAAGTTAGATATATTCTTCCAGTGTTTATAGTTGGCTATGTCTTTGTATTATGACCTGCAGACTTTATTCCAGGAAAACCCTGCTTAATTCCAGTGAAAATTTTTTTCAGTAGGTTCAGTATAAGTTAAGTACGTTGCTGGCTCTTGGTTGCCACACTGATACTTCTGAACTGTACAGATTTTTTTTTTCCAGAGGGATTTTTTGTTTGTTAAATATTATATCTTGATGGTTTTCCTGAAGTCTTTCAAAACCTCTAGTGACCAAGAAAATGTATATAAATTCCATGTCAGCCTTACTGAGAGACAGGCAGTTTAAAGAATGCTTTTTCCATTGTTCCCAAAACTCAGTATCAGTGAATGCTGCTGGCTTACTCTGTGGCACAGAGACACACCCCACATCCTCCTTGTCTTTGGACACTTAGTCCAAAACATGACTGTTAAACAGATTTTTCCCTTTCAGTACCATCTGGTTGAGAAAGTTTTGGTACTTTGATACTCACATCACCCTGTGAAAAATACCTTGTTGTAGTTCACCCAAAAGTTTTTGCCAAAGTGTGCTGACTGTAGTGAAATTTTAGACAAAAATATTAAAAACAAAAGACTTCTTCAATCCAAGATGAAGTTTACAGTTATAGGAGATGGACAACAAAAAGGCTGGATAGAGCAGCCCAGAACTGCTCCTTTACTTTCTGGATCTTTTGGGTGACCCAGAAAATGTTGATTTTTTTTTTTTTTTTTTGATCTAAGGTTGGGTTTGAAGGTCTTTTCCAACCTTAATGTTTCTATGATTTTATGAGCCAAGCACAACCTAGCATGCTCATACAAGTGCGCTCTATTTCCAGATGGAAACATTCTTTTTCAAAGGCCAGATTTCATTCTGGCCCGAACAGCTCCAACCTTAAAAAACTTGACATTTTTCATAAAGCAACATCTTTGCTACTCTGCCAGCATAGCTCATCACTGGAGCTGTGTGCCTGAGAGTGCTTTTTGGTGCAAAAACAACCACCGTGGCTATGATTATTTTTGCCAGTGCTCCTTTCCACACATGACTGCTGTAGTGAGGCGGCAGCAGCCCCCAGGGCATGCCAAGCATGCTTTTTGCAATCAATTACTCTCCATTAGGAAAGTGAGCAGAGCCGATGAGTTTAGCAGGGATGAACTGTCTTTTCCCCTGCAGCAACAGCCCTGCCTGCAAGCTGCATTTCAGCTGCCTTGGCCTCTTCCTCTCAGTGCCTTTCCCCTGTTCAGGCTGCAGAGCTGGAGTAGCTAGGGCCAGGAGCATGTAAAGTGTGTTGTGCCGGGTAATGTATGTGTGGTGCTGAGGCTCAGAAGCTTGTGGGGAGCTATAAAAGTGAGAGAATCCGAGTGTTTGTGTTCAGCATTTGGACCTGGCAGCAGACATAATCTTTCTGAAGGGCTGTGCTTGCTGCTCTCTGAAGGGCAGCAGCGGAGCATAATACATTTAGTCATGAACACAAGGGTTAAACTTGCCTCAGAGCATCTTGGAACAGAGGGTTGATTTTTATGGAGGGTAAGGGAGCCATCTTAAATCAGTGCTGGAAATCAAAAAGGAGTTTCGCAGCCCAGAAAGAGCCTCCTGGGTGAAATGTGGAATCCAAGTGCATTTTCTGGTCTCAGTATAGTTTTGATATAATCCTTTTTGTTGCATTAGCAGCCCCTGAGTATAGCAATGGTTCTGCCATGCTTCTACAGGCTGCTTATAGGCAACTCTTTCCAAAACTGATATGTATGCATGGATGCATCTGGATTCTTATCTAGGCAGAGCTATGAAATCTGGAGTAACTGCTTTGATGAAATCAGTGGATTTATTCCAAGTTTACATTAGTGTAGTTGAGATTGAATCAGTTTTTAAAAAAACCCAAACAACTAGTTCACAATATTTGACATCCACAAAATCACCATTAAAAAGTTTGAGGAAAGCATCTTTTATGCATAGTTTTTCTCACCCTTTTTAAGCTCCTTTTTACAGCCCTATCTGGATGAGTTAGAAGAGGCTGGAACTGCAGCTGCTGGTGTCCAGGCTGGTTCTCTCAGAACTTTG
This sequence comes from Chloebia gouldiae, assembly GCA_003676055.1. Classification (NCBI taxonomy): domain Eukaryota; kingdom Metazoa; phylum Chordata; class Aves; order Passeriformes; family Passeridae; genus Chloebia; species Chloebia gouldiae. Next base: position 12,377,193 of record QUSF01000021.1, read on the forward strand.
GTTCTCAGCCTGCTCTGACCATGGACTATGCAAAGCCACAACTTGGAAAATGCAGTAGAAAGCATTATGCAGTAGAACGCGCCTTGCTCTTCAGGAGTTTTCCACAGCAATAGGTCTCCAAGCAATTTCTGAAGGAGGTAAAATGGTTTCTGATGCAGGCAGATTCCTATAGCAGAGCATCCTAATAATCCAGGGCAAGTGGCTTTGATTAAATGCCATCACCACAAGAGCCAAATGCAGTGTAACCGTTCTTGACTTTTGCTAAAAGGGGAGAAACCTGATCCACAGAGAGCAGAGGTGTGTGCTAGCATCATCAGTAACAGCCTCACCGTAATGGCCAAAGGAAAGGTTGAATTTGCAATCTAATTACTCAAGATGTGTTTGCAAATATTAAATATATGCTGTTTTGGCTCTAGCTTTACTAGGGCAATACATATAGAGCACTGTGGGAAATAAGATCTATATGCCACCACATTCCCATCTGCTTGTGCCTCCTATTACCTTGCTTCCTTACAGGTGGAACAATATTAACAAACCACAGAAATGATAGACAAAAATGTGTCATTACCCAGCTCTCTGAGTGCAGTCTGCCAGAATCACGTGGCAATAGCACAGAGGGCTTCCCTGCTGGGCTGCCTGGCCCTCGGCCCTCGCTGTGTGATTCAGGGCATGCCTAAAGTGTCACTTTTATCCTGCAGGAGTCTGAAATCATGAAGAAGCATGAAACCATTGGCTTGTTGGTCCATTTGCTCAGCTTTTCTGCTGCATCATGGAATTCCTGAAGTCACAGGTTCCCTTGTAATGCATTCTCATTGTGAGCCCACATGAAATCTACTACTGTGTGGACTTGGTGGGCTGTTTCTCAGGACCCCAGGGACCAAGGTGGCATGGATTTCTCACTGCTGTAGTAGGCTGTTGGTTATCCTACCAAAGCCAAAAAAAAAAAAAAAAAAGAAAAATCCTAGCAGTTTTACAATAATCCAGTGGAAAATGGACTTAGAAAGTGGTTTGGGGAATTTGCTTGTTTCCCATTGTTTTGGTATTGCTACAAGGTATTTCAGAAAAGTGCTTTTGTGGCAATGCTGAGAGAAAAGCCCTTCAGGAGAAATGGTTCCCTCCCTAGGAAATGCTAGAGTTAACTAGAAAACCAAATAACCCCCAAACTGAAACCCTGCAGCCTCAATCCATATGCAGTTACTACTGAGGTAGTAGTAACTACTGGACTGTAGTACTTAAGGGTAAGGTTTTCAAGTGGCAAACAAGTCTTTGATGAAAGGTCCTTTTGAGACATGTTCTTTTTTTTTTTCCTGTGTGTGTGAGTAAAACCTGATTTCCTAGCGAGCCAGTGGTAAGATTTGATATGGAGTCAAGTCCTCCATCACTCTGAGAAGAAAAGCAAATCTATTTGAAATGTTCTCTGTGTTTGTAGGCAGTGGCAGGGTCACAGCAGAATTAACCACATAGGAGGCATTACCTGGCAAGTTGCCTTCATCATCCGAGTTCAGCCTCAGCTGCAGTGGCTCTTTCCACCAGGGTAGAACTGCTTGGGCTGCTGCTGACTTGATAAAAGAGCAGCTTCAAAGGGTTTCTCTGAAGCCTGGTTAGGTTGGGATGAAGGGAAGAGGGATAAACTTGCATCTGGGGATGAACCTGTGGTGGGGTGAAGGGGGCTCTCCAGGTCCAGTGACTGTCAGGGCATGTTGCTGCTGCAGCAGCTCCATCTTTGCGAGTTCGGTGCTTCACTGGTTCAAAATGTCATGGTCACTGTGATAAAGTTAATTTCTGTACTGGGACTGTTGAGTCTAGTATGACAGATTTTGTGGTTTTGGAGCTGGGAAACAATAGTAATATAATTATGTTTTTTGCTTTAATACATTGGTGTGGACACTCTGTTTTGTTTAGATCAGATCATGGGATCTGGAGGAGGTGTAGTGTGATGCTGACTGTGCCTCAGACTCAGTACTGCTGCTAAGGCAGAAATTCCCAGCAGCTGGGACATAAATACCAAGACATGGACATATGCATTTTTTTGCTTTCTGGATACATTCACGATTCTGTAGTAAGGGTCTGTTCTTGAATACGTGAAGGTATAGGGAAATTACTTTGAAAATGGTCTTGTGCTAAAGCAATTAAATAATATTTATTTCAGATAATTAATTCCAAGGGAAGGATAAAATTGAGGAAAGGCAAAATAACAGAGTGAAAACAGTCTGCAGACTTTGGAGGCATTTCTTGTTGGAAAGGGAGGGATTATTTCTGAGATTAGCTTTTCAGAGGTTTTAAAGTAGAGTTCAATAACTGTAAAGGCTGGATTGTTTGGTGTCAGTATCTCTATAGTTCTAAATATTTGCATGCAGTTAATGTAGGTGCGATAAATACATATCTGCAAAAGAGTTAATGAAAAAACAGCCCAACAAGAAATGTGTTACAGCAAAGTGCAAGCATAACTGAGAGACATAAATATATAGGTAACCATAAATATATACATAACCACTTCTGAAGAATGGGAGAACTCAAAAACAGCAGTGTTTTTGAGCAACAGAGTTCTGAATGATCAGCAGATCTGATGTTGTCTCTGGATTTGCCCCATATGTCTATGCTTCTCTCAGTGTTCTATAGGGCACCTGTACTGTGCCAGAGACAATGCAGCGATGCTAATCAGTACGTGCAACAAAGGCAGGGTTATTCCTCAGTGACAGGAAGAATTCTTGTCCTTCTCCATCCTTGGGCAGCCTAAGCAATAGCAATGTTTCCAGCTCTCCGGAAGGGCAGAGGACCCATGCCAAGAAGCACACACAGAGCTCCTCAAGTATGGAACATTTCCCTTTTTCTGATTTCCACATTGACGTTCGCCATATTGTGTGCCTGCCTGCAAGGTCACCACTGACAGGGGAATTTTGTTCTTCGATTTTCTTACCTCATTGCATTCACACTGGGAAGTTGCTCAACTGTCTCTGTACAGACCAGGACAGCCTGTAAGTCTCTGGCCATGATGTGGGCAGGTGCAATGATCTGTCTGCCCCCAGCCTGCCTGCTATTTAATGTGGATACAGCTGGGATTCAAGGTGTGCCAGTGTTTGGGAAGGGCTATGCTTTTGTCCCTGTTTATTGATCATCCCTAATATGAGAGCCTTCTGCTCCCTTATTTCATCAGGGAGAGCTGCCTGGACTAAAATAGGTTTTAAGTCTAACACTAAATCAGGTACTAAGCAGCCTGAAGAGTTCTAGATAAGCTAATGAAATTTGTTGAGCAATAGAAATTTAAATTCCTTGTAAAAAACTACAAGTAGAATTAGCGATGACAAAGTACAGCAACCAAAAGCACCGAATTTCCAACTCAGGTGGACATCATTGGAGGAATTAACACAACCCTTGAATTAAGGTAAATAATTACTGAATTGATGTAAATTTATTCAGGAGTAAGACTTCAGTTCAAATTTGGCTTGTGAAAATGCCACAGGTAGTTATTCATGGAGAGCCGTGGAAGTGCTGGGGGCTGAAGAGTACTGTATGCCAGTTCATGGGAGGGCAGCAAGGAAGATCTGCCAGCACTTCTCAGCTCTTCTGGGTGGGCCTTGATGTAGAAGTGCAAGACCCAGACAGGCACTTCTGCCTTTTGGTGGTCTCTGTCACCTACTTCTGTGGCAGCATTGACTACAGCACTCGCTCTCCTTCCTCAGCTTCATGATTTGTAAACTGGAATTAATAGCAGCCACCACTGGGATTGTTTGGAGACTTCCCCCTGTTAAAATGCCTGTCATTTCCACGCTGCTCCAGTAGTGCTCAGTATTACTGTTATTACGTGGTGCTTTCTTAGCTTGCTGCTCAGAAAAGCAGCTGCCTTCTGTGGCTAGTGTAAGCTACCATTATGCTGGGTTATATTATGTATGCGACTGTACTTTTGGCATCTGGGTCTGTCATTTAGGTTAATTTGGAAATTGTGTGGTGACATGAGGAAAACTTCTGTTGAGTTGAAGTTTGTTAGCCCAGAAAATAACATTAGTCCAAAAATCCCCTGTAATTGTATAATAAATGCAATAGTGGATGGTTTTGCATATAAACCAGACACTTGAAATATAACTTCAGGTACATTTTGCCTTTCCTTTTTTCTTTTTTCCCCACAGTATGGGGTACTGCATCCTTTTTGTCCATGGTCTAAAAAAGCTGTCTACCTGGCTAAATAAATGGAGAACTACAGTTCTGGCCCTCTTTGCTTTGCTGCTGCTGCTCTTCTCTTGGAAGACTGTGAAGCAGAATGAAATCTGGCTGTCACGAGAATCCCTTTTCAGGTAGGAGTGACCACAGGAGAGTACTTGCATTTTTATATTGTTTAAAGCAGGTTTGCTACATGAAACAAACTTTTCCTTAGAAAAAGTTGTGCTCTTGATGAGTTGATCTAATCAACATTTTTATTATCATAAAATAACTTTCTGTTGTCTGAAAACTGTGCAAAAACTGTTGTCAGCAGTTTATATGCTGATGGACAAGCATTGGTTCTGACAATCACATTTTTATGATCTGTTGTTTTTAAATAACTTTGATTCTGTAAATTTAATGATAGCATTAAGCTTTTGTTTCTAAAGACATAGCAAAAGTTTTTTGCAGCACTCCAGAATGCCATAGTAATGCTACTGAAAATATTGAAATTTCTTTAGGAATGTTCTAACGACAAAAATAAAATGCCACGAAGTGCCAAACTTAATGTACTATATTTTATTTTATTAGATTACTCTTTGCCAAACTGCTCTGTTAACAACTTCACTTATGTATTTTTTTGCATTGAAACAGACTGTTTCATTTTCTGTTTTGCTAGAAAATGTATTGCATTTGCCTCCAGCTGTTTTCAGCAGTTGTCTATTTGTGAAGTAATGGCAGAAACGCAAGTGATCCACACACGGGTTGAACTTTATTTCCTAACTTATTGAGCAGAGCAAAGTTTACTTTATGCAGCACTAAAAGTATGAAATTGTTTTTTATGTGTACCCTTTGGTCTTCAGCAAACACTACTAAAGTGGTTGGAGCTCTCTTAGTGGGGCTGTTTTTTAAAAAATCTGGAACTGGGATTTCTTCCCTCTGCATGATTCACAGAATATTCTGAGTTGGAAGGGACCCACAAGGATCATTGAGTCCAGCTCTTAAGTGAATAGCCCATAGAGGGATCGGATCAAACCCACAACCTCGGCACTATTAACAACACATTCTGACCCACTGAGCCAATCTCAGCTCCCTGCTGGCTCCCTCAGACACTGTTTGCTGTTCAAGAAAGGGTGACTGGCCTGGAATCACATAGTAATCCCCATGGGACACACCTCCAGTCCAAACCTGGCCACTTGGAAGAAAGTAGGAGGGTTTCCAAGTTGGACCACTCTCTTACTGAAGGGGAGGTGGGAATATGACAATTCCATATGCAGATTTTCAGGCATCATATGGTGGTGTGCACAGCTGTGGTCACCCATGTTTAAGAACTATGAAATCAGACTGTAGCAGGTGACAGGAGGATGTTTCCTTCTACTGAGGAGCATTCTAGGGACAATATGGAGTGCTGCTGGGTCTGTGGCAGAAGAGGGGGATAAAGTTATGTCTGCTTATTTCAATACACATGGAGTCCAGCCTCCATTCAAAGCAGGGTGATTATTTACTGCCAGTTCCAGTTCCAGGCCCTGCCATTGCTGCAGTGCAGCTCTGAGCTGGAGCTAACACATCTTTACCTCCAGGGAGGGACTTGGGGTATCCCAGGGCAGTACTCAGGGCTCAGTGCCTTAGCTTGAGATGTTTCCTTCTTCAACCTAGGAGTCTTGGGGACAGTACCAGGAGAAAGGTCTGCCCCAGGCTTTTGAAGGGATGGCAGAACTCTTAAATTCCTGCTGGGTCACCTCTTCACTTACCTGAAGTGAAAATTACACTTTCTGGTCTGTTTCCCCCTCAGGATCCCTTCCCTGGAGCCAAACAAAGTCATATTCATCAACTTCCATTCCTCTAGTGCCAGTCTCATTTAAATTATAGACTACCTACTGCAGCTAATAGCTGCCTGTTTGAGTTCTTTTGGATGCATTCTCCTAGGCCCAACGGATTCATAACTGTTCTGGGTGTTGTTTGTTTTAAAGCCTCTTTTACTGCCAGTTCAGTCAGAGACAGTGCTTGGGTCTTGCCCCATGAGGAAAGGCTCTTGTGTGGCAACTCCTTCGGTTTCCCTGTAGCAAGCACTGGTGCAGAAAATCCATTTAGCTTTTCTGCTGTGGTCTCCTCTTCTTTAAGCACTACTTTTAGACCTCCATCATGTATTTGCGTTAGGGGATCTTTGGCAGGTTTCCTCTATCTGATGTATTCCATTATTAGCTTTGATAGCTTTAGCAAATTTTTCTTTAAATCTCTTTTGGTCTGCCTAATTATGGTTTATGTTTAACTGGCTGACGTTTATGCTATTTTCCTTTTTTCTTCTGTAGCTGTTCCTTTTTAAATAATAGTTTTCATTTCTCACAGCTGTCTTCACTGTGCTGTTTACCCTTTTTGGCCTTTTTGTTGTCGTTTTAAGATCTTCTTTGATAGGTGTTACACATCTCTCACAAGTCTGTAATGTGGTAGGACCCTCCCTGTTGATGGGAAGGAAATGCAAAAAAAGAATAGTGTAGCAAGAAGATTATGTCATTCCAGGAGTGAGAGATCTCTCCTGTGGGGAAGAAGGAGGAGGCTGATGAGGAGAGGAGGGAGAAGTGGATGGAAGTATGTGAAACAACAATAAATTTTAATGGATAGAACAGGAAGAGGATACAGAGCAAATCTATAGATGTAAGAAAGGAGACATAATCAACCTACTTGGTATTCTCTGTGTGTTGAATTTTTTTTAGGAAGTGTGTGCTGGGAGAATCTTTACTCACGATTCTGGTTCCTCATTCGTCTTTCTCTAGTTGCTGCTTTAATTAATTACTACTTCTTCCCTCCTCTTAGTATTTTTTTTTTCCTTTCACTTCTACTTTTTTTCCCTTTGTTTGCTTGTTTCTTCAGGATTTATCTGTCTTGATTCCCTTGGCTTTAACAGGCCTGTTCTGTTAAAAGAATGCTTTTTATGCTTTTTCTATGCTGGTTCAGGAGATGTTTGTATGCTCAGTGTGTTCCTAGCTTTGTGCTTGTACCCCATTCCATCCCTTTCTTAAAACTTACACCATTTTGACGTTGTGTGACAATTGCCATCTCTGGGCCATTGTGGCCACTCAGTCTTCAGCCCAGGGACCAAGTTTTCTGGGTGCAGAAATCCTGCTGGGTGCTGGCTGAAGGCAGCAGTGTGCGGGAGGATGCTGCTGTCTGAGGAAATGATGCATCTCCACATAGCTGCACAAGCATATGTGCAAGGACCAAATGAGAAGCAAATAAACCACAAGTATAAGATGTGGCCAAATACTTAGAGAGGTATTTGAGGCATATTATTCCAAGACATCTCTGGAAGCCCCAAGCAATTTGTCTTACTGTGTTGGCAAGTGATCAGCGAGGACTTAACTGTTAATTATTTAGGGAACTACCCTCTAGAGTGAATGCACAGGCCAGAAGGTCAGATTCCAGCTGTGGTCCGTGCTGATGTCCGAAGCCAGGGAGAGGGAGTGGGGAGCTGTGGGCTGAACTCTGCATCCTCTGTGCTGACCTTTCCAAGACTTGGCAAGCTGCCATGTTTCCTGTTGCTCCTGGAAAGTGTCTGCGCACGCTGCCCACATTTGTGACAGTTACTGGAAACCCAGTTGTAACCAGCAAAGGAACTGTACAAAAATGATGCTTTCTTAGTCAGCAGCTCTTCTTCCCAAGGTCTGCTGACTTCAGTAATTTGCAAAAACTGCTCCAGTCCCAAAAGTGGCATTTACTGCTGTGTTATTTTGTTAATTCTGAAAGCTGGCTCAGATGAAGAGAGTAAGTCCCATTGCATTTTGGGCATCTTCTCTAGGACAGTTTAATATGGCCCAACACACATACCTGTGAAATCAGTGCAAGGGTAGGAGGCCAAGGAAGATGGTTGTTTGTGTCATTCAGAGAATAATTTGCTGTAGAGAATCTTTGTTGATGATAATGATTCCCAAAGCAGAGGAGACACCATCAGTTTCTCAGGGTTCCTGCTGAGGCAGGAGTGGTCTCATGTTCTTCTAAACTGAGCACTTTTCATATGGATATCACAGAAAATCAATGAAGCCTCAACCCTGCACCCAGTCACCTTGTAGAGCAGAACATGCACTTAGGAACACAAGAGAGATGACCACAGGGCTTTTTTCCCAGCTGAAGTGGAAGTTGGATGATGCTGGTATTTGAGGTTGGAAAATACCAGTGGTATTTAATTTCTCTGATTTATGGCTAATAGGCTTTTTGTTTTTCCCTGGGGAGGAAGTGTTACATAAAAAGGTATGCCTATTGTTTATTTTCCATTTATGTTGCTTACTGCTGTTGTAGAAATCAGAAGGGAAGGAAATCCTCTGGAGAAGTGACCTCCAATGTCAGTGAACTCGTTTCTGGCTGGAGCTAGATTGGTGCTGTAGGTTTTCAGAAGTGTATGTGTGTGACAGGCTGGGGAACAGGGAAATAGGAGAGTTTGGAAAAGCACACTGGAAAATTATACTGAAATTGTGAGAGACCGGGAGCTTGTGGGAAGCAGAAATAGAAAAACATTGTGTTCTACTTTGTTATTTTTACTCCACCCTTTCCTTCTTGGCTTTCACTGTGGACATCATTTCCTCTGTCAATGAACAAAGAGCATTCTCGACTGCTCAGGAGTCAGTTGGCAGGAGTGTTAACTCCTAAAGTCTCCTGAAAATTCCCCTTTGCATCCAGTGCCATGTTTGCTGCCTCCCCTAGCACAGAGGCTCCAAGCAGCTTCAGTCATTGCTACGTGCCTTTGCAGAATGAAACATTCCCCCTCCCTGCCCCTGTGAGGAGAATAAATAGGTCAGTGTGATGCGGAAGAGAGCATCTTAAGAACCCAAACCCACTTCTGCCTTTTCTGTGTCACCCCTGCTACCAGGAGAAGCACATAGATGCAAGAAGCTTTATTAGTGATGTTCTAATAAATGGGACCAGTGGAATTAGTGATAAATTCTACTTAAAGGAAAACAGTTCAGAATTAAAATATTTAAAACTGTATCTCATTAGAACTGAAGTGCTGGTGCATGTGTAATGTACTTCTCACTGTTAGCTCAGTCTGCTCTGTTTCAGCAGAGGCTGTAGCAGAGCAGCTCCTTGCACGTAGCTCTGCGAGAGCAGCACTTCTGAGTGCCATGTCTCTGCCTGTAACATGGATGCTGATGAAATGAAACCCACTCTGTATAAGAATTAATATTCCAGTAATGCCCAGAGGTTGTAAGTGTGTAGTTAATAGCTCCCAAGGCCAATGGAAATTAACACAGCCATAGCAGTCACACATTACTTGCTGCTGGTGCAGTATATCTTTGTGAAAACTAATATAGAAAATCATTCTCTTAAGAATATCATCAATTAGCTGATTTAATTCAGTGATTAGTCACAAAATGTCTTATTCCTGTAGTGCTCCCAGTAAGTAATTTGGAAATACCTGATGATTAGTAAGCCAAATGCAGGGTGTACTTTTAATTTTAGAAGGCAAACCGTAGCTGTGTTGAGCGGAACTCTGCAAGGCAGTTGTGGGAGAAGCTTTGGAAGCTGTCACAAGTAGGTGTTAGTGATGCTGGATGCCACTGGCTGCAGATAACCAAAAGGATACCATATTTGCCACTGCAATTCTTCAGTGCTGTTCTGCAGCGAAATCCCCCTCAAAGGGTTTCTGCAGCTCTGGGTGCATTTTCCCATGCAAGAGGGTGTGCACCCCACAGCAGGGGCTGCCTGTGACCCTGTCTCATTATGATTAACTTCCATGTTAACCAAAGTTAAATGAGAGAGGCAGACAAAGCAAAACAACAAGACTTGGGAATTTTCTAGTCCTTGCTTTTCTTACCTGAGTAGCAGGGTTGGAGAAGAAAAGAGAGCAGCTGGCAGGAATCTTGTGAGCAAGAAACAGCACTTTGTCTGCTTTTACATGAACAGATTCATCCATTCTTATTTTCTGTTACCTCAGAGAGCCCCTATTTATGTGCTGGAAAGGATTTCCCCATTAAACGGAGCACTGACTTGTCTGGATTCTTGCAGGGGAAATTGTTTCCGTGGTGTACATGCTCCTGTGATTTCTTTCTCTCTTTAACCTTGAAATGGCATTTCCTCTTGCTGTGCAAGGTGTACCTTGCTTTCTGTGCTCTCAATTAAGTGAATAAGCATATGCTTGCTTTTGTCTTTGTGCCCACATTATTAATTCCAAATGTTGAGTTCAGTCTACACGTGGCAGGAGAGATGGATGGGGTGGCTGTGCAGCCAGATATCCTCAGTCATGTATTATAATGCCAAAGTGTTATTTTGCCACCTAAGGGTGAGAGTCCCCATTAGCCCTTACCTCCTGGGCACATTCTGTTCAGCCTTAAGCAGTGCACATGTACTGGTACTTGGAGTATGCCATGCATTCCATCTAGTGGCTGATACACATGGAAAAGATACCCTCTTTCTGTTATCTGCAGTGTCAGGTTTAAATCAAGATTTTCATAAGATGCTTCATGACACTCAGGTTTAAGCAGGGACCCTGTTTTTAGAAAGTATTACATGCTTTCCCTCAAAATATTAACTATTTAGGTTTTGGTCTTTCAATGTAGTAATTCAGATTTTAGAATACAGCAGCATCTGGCCACAGGGAGCGTTGCAGTGCTGCTGCTGGAGGTGCCTGCAGTGACAGCAACCAGGATGAGCTGAATTGCTGCCACACATTGATGTCTGCCTAGGGCACTTGGCGTGTGGGACGAGCTGGCATTTAAAACATGAGTTGTGTTGGCACAAATGCACAGGAAGTGATGAGGTGCTGGTATTACGAGCAAGTTTTCAGGAGAAGGGAGGGACTGTGACAAGAAGGTGGACCCAGGGGAAGGTGGGGTAACCTGGCTGCTGGCTGCTAACAGTGTCTTGCTTCTGTTCCTCTTCACAGCTCAGGAGTGAAGACCCTGCCCCACAATGCCAAGGTGCACTACAACTATGCCAATTTTCTGAAAGACCAGGGCCGTAACGTTGAAGCAATCTACCACTACAAGACTGCTCTCAAGTAAGTCCCTCAGGGTCCTGGTGGGGCTCCTGTTGTTAATCTCTTTCCTTACAGACATGGAGCGAGTTGGCTGCTCCTCACCCCTGGCTCTTTGGGAGCAGCTTGGCTTTGGGAGCCTGGGAAAGTTCTCTGGCTCAGTGTTTGTGTGTCATGAAATGAGGTAGCCTGGCTTCCCTCCAGCTCCACACGTGTGTGTGTGTGTGTGTGTGTGTGTGTGTGCGCACTTCAGTATATGAGATGGAAATGTTACCATAGCTACACGTTGAGCGATGAGGTGTCATTTACACAGCTGAATGTATGTTGGTAAGCAGGAGGTAGTTGTCCTAAATGCATTTTCAGGTTCCTGGCCCATTTATCTTTGTAAATTGTTAATGGTGCATGCCTGGAAAATGTCAGTGCTGTAGCCATCTGAAGTGCAGTAACAATAATGGTACTTACTACTTGTGTTGAGGCTTCTGTCCACAGAGCTTTGCATGAATGCTAAACTAACTGATCCTGAAAATGCTCCTGTGCAGTAACAGGGCAAATATCATTGCTGAGGTTCTCTGCAGGGGGAAGCTGAAGAAGCAGGATGAATTTCCTTGCTTGAATGAATGGTAAATCAGGGCACAGGGCTGGTCTGTATCTGGGACATATCCTGTGGTATCTGTGGAGGACCCTTCCTTCCCACATAGATGGGATCACTCCCTGTGAGCAGCTTCCCTTCACTTGCTGCTCCAGCCACTGCTGTTCATGCACTCAGCTGCTCCCCAGGCAGTGCTCAGTGCACCAAGCATCTCACCCTAGATCCCCAAACCTCTCCCCTCTGGTTCTTGTGACCTGGGAGAAAGAATGCAAAGAAGAGGGCTGGGTGATGGTGTGGTGGCAAGGGAAGGCAAGCGTGGAGTGCACAGATAGTGTTTGCAGGAATAGAAGCATGTTTGGGAAGAACAGGCAAGGTGAAGAGTGGCTCTGATGGACAGCAAGGGCAGAGGTCAGCTCAATAGGGCATGCCAGGAGGTGGAAAAAATGTTCTTTCCCAACATGTGATGTGACAGAAGACTCCAGAAATTGCATGTATGTTTTGTCTTTTGGCCAGCTGACAGGGTTATGATAAATGCTCTCCAAGGCTCCTAACCCACCCAGGCTGACCTGCGAGGATGGGAGTTCATTGTCACTGAAGAGGGACTGAACCTGGGTGAAGGTGATTTTTAGCTTTTTTGAGCAACATGCTGTTCTGTTTTGCCATGCTGGGCATTTAGGAAGTAATTTAGAAAAACCGTCTATTTTTTTCAAGTGTCCAGCAATGGAAAATCCAGCACAACTACCATTAAACTGTACTGAAGGTTAATTACATTGGCTGTTGAACATGTCCTCCCTTATTATTAGACTGATTTGTTAAATGCCAGCTTCCAGTCGTTGAATTTGTTTACACCTTTCAATGCCACACTGAAGATCCCATTACCAAAAGTCTGTTTTCCACAGAGTGATCCAACTCCTCCCTTAACCTGCTGCTTGATAGGTGCTGATTTTTTCAGCATCACAAGGTTTTGCAGTCCTTCCGTTGTTCCTGTATCTAGTTTCTGAACTTCTTCCAAGTTAACAGTAAAACCCATTGCAAGTTAAAAAGAAGAGGGACTGACAAAAATGATCCAAGCCCTGTGGTGGAGTGCAGAGTAATGTAACTGCTCCTACCAACATTGCCTTGGCTTGTGTAAATGGGATTTGCAGACAAAAGATCTTCTCTAACTCAGCAGCACCCATTTATTGTAATTATAATGCTGTTTTCTGCTCTGCAGTATTTCAGTTATGAAAGAGTCTGTTTTGAGAACTGATTGCAAACATTTTCTCAACTGTATTACAGAGCACTGTTTATGCTGATAGTGTTTATAGAGCATCTGAAGCCTTGTTGGGACTTGGAGCCCCACAGAGCTAGCTGTGCCCTTCTCTAGGTGCTTGGTATCTCATGGCACTGGTGCTAGCATTCAACTTGCTTCAATAATTCCAGCATTACCTGGCAGTTTGGAAAAGTGAAACTCACCTTGTACATTTTCTTTTTGACCCAAAAGTTCAGGCAAGGAGTTGGCAGTCTCCATCCCTGGGAAGCTGCACTACTTGTTCTTGTCACATTGTATCTCTGCACTCACATTTTCCTTATTTACTTCTTCCTGCCTCTGGCGCAGGGAAGTTATCTGGGGTCTTTGTAATAAGCAATAGAACAGTGCAAGTAAAAAGTACACTATGTTCTTCTGTTGAGAATTTAATTCTGTAATGTCTGTGTTATCCCCTCAGACAGTCAGACCCTTCCTGCAGTGCCTGGGGTTGTGTGTGGGCCCTCTGTTAGCAGGGTGCCTGCAGTGATGGCTGTGTTGAAGCAGTGGAGAAGCTGCTGGGTGTGGGACAGGCAGCCTCAGGTGGATACCCAGGTGTCACAGAAAACAGCTGCTATGTCTGAGCTGTTTACCCATCCTCACAGACACCAGCTCCTCACAAACTGCTCTGATTGTGGACCAATTTCCATAATTAGAGAGAAGGAAGTAGTAGCTGTAATATCTTGAGCATAATTTGATGGTTCAGGGTATTTTTGGCCACTGGCTTGACCTGGAAAGATGAATTGCCACTCTGTAAATTTCCATGTCAGGGAGTAGGCAGACCAGCAGCTGAGGTATTTGCACAGCAAGCTTTCATGATTTCCCACAGGTACCCCTCACTGAGTGCCTGCTCTCCCTCCCAGTGAGTGTGGGTGGCTCCATCCTCCCCAGGTTGCAGGAAACCCAAGCTGCTCAGGAGATTTCACAATCTAATGGCATCACAGCCAAGAGTACGGAAGATAAAAATATTATTTCTGCCTAGTGCTCAGTGAGCAGATCAATAGGGAATTAATAAGGAAATGGAGTCGATAAGGACACGGGTTGCTGCCTGGGAGCTCCTGGGAAATAGGAAAGGAAGAGCTGCACTGCCTTAGTGGGTGATGGCTCATCCACTATTCCAGCTTTGTGCCAAATGACAGTGCAGCTCTGCTTGATCTCTGGTGAATGAGTTTAATTGTTTAGTAAACAAAAAGTGATCTTGTCAGTGTGCACGCGGCTGCTTGAACTGCGAGCAATTTGCCATTCCACCAACTCCACCAAGGTAAGGAGGCGCTTTCATGCACTCCTGCTCTGCCAGAAGTGCTGGTTGCCATGTGTCTGCCCAGCAGAACAACACGTTGCTCCTGGGAAGTTGTAACTGTGGGAAAGGATGCTGAAGTGCACACAAGTCACCTAGTGAAATACTAGTACTTGCTACTAAATCCTGGGAAAGTTGATCCCCAATGCTTTTAACTGCTCCCTTTCCTGCTTTCAGAGGCAAGTAGGATTCTCTGCTGGCAAACGTTGGTGTACCTCTGTTAGCTTCAGGGCAGAAAAGTGGTGGAGGAGAATAATGTGTTTTCTCTGACAGTGGAACTGCAGGGCAGGTTTCCAAGGCAAACTTGGCAATCAGTTCCAACAACCACCATTTCAGGTGGCCTACCAGAAAACTCATTCCTCAGCCCAGCCCAGAGACCAGTGACACAGCAGCCTTACCTAGCTGGACTTGGGTAATTAGTGCAATCTAACGATGTTCTTCAAGAGTGGGGGAAATTAACTCTTGAAATGAAATACAAAAAATTTTCAAATTCAAACGACATTTGAATTGGAGATGGGGAGAATGAAAAGAACAAAAATTCTTTATATGAAGGAAAAGCTCTTCCTATATGTACTTTTTAAAAGGGGAATGGAAATGGAGCTCTTCAGAGATGAGTTACTTGTAAAATAGCCCCAACAAACAGCTGGCATTCATCAATTGTAGAGTGGGTTACAAACCTTTCAGCTTACCTACAATAAAACAAGAAAAGCACACTGCTGGATTAGACTGCTTCACTGCTTTGCCTGACATATGGTAGTGACCCCAGGATATCCTTGGGATTTTTTCCTTCAGAAAGTAAAGGTTGGAAGTACTCCATCTGAGATGTGAGTTGACCATGGCTACTCTGAAAGCTGGCCTTACTTTCTTGCTGCTGCTTCTGCTGCAGACTTGTAGATATTGTTAGGAATTCTGGAGAACCTCTGCTCTTGGAGATCAAACAGTGCTGATCTTATCTGAAATTTATCTCACCACTTGTCTCCCATTTGTGAGTAAGAATATGAGGTTGTACAACCTCACTCAAATATGAGGAACAACTCTGATGTGCTAATGGAGATGTTTTTGCTGTTGTTTGTAGTTACCAAGCTTTTGTCCTGCTTCTCCCCAGCCTTGTGTGCTTGATGTTACTGTTGAGACTATTATATTGCCCTTCAGCAATGCACTTGGGCTGACACGCAGAGAAAAACAGCAGAGCCTTAAAACCCAATGGGTGAACATTCATTATGAATTAAATCAATCTCCTTTTAACAATAGAGGGGAGAAAAATAATTTACCTTACCTCCTACAATTGCACTAATTCAGCATTTTAATTCCCAAAGCAGTTCTTACCATCTCTCTCTGTGTTTGTTGCCAGGGTAGTGCTTCCCATGAGAAAGGGAGGGCACATCAATGTGAGCATCAGCGGGTGGGGCTGAAGGAGGTTGCTGAGTCCCTTGCTGGAGTTGGGTGGATACACATGCTAATAGTAGTTCTGTGCTACCCAAGCTGCATTTCTGTGTCTGGAAAAAGGTCATCATCTAAAAATTCATGTTTGCCTGACAGTACAGAGTGCTGCAGGAGGTATCCATCTTGTGTAATGTGATGCTGTGGATTTATTTACATAAATGCCCTGGTCTGTGTACCTGAGAGTGCATACACCTCTGCAGCATTACCTCTGTGTGTGTGCACATCCATCAACAGATTCCTAGCCACAGGCTCTCCTTTTCCTTTCCCTGTCAGAGGCTGCTGACCAGAGTGGGAAGGGGACCAGTCTGTCATGCAGAAACCTTCATTCTCCCTTGTGACCTCTTCTTGGAGGAGGGAACCTCTGGACAGCAAGTAGGCGCTCTTGGGATGGTTTTCTCTGCAGTTCAGGGAGCTGTTCTGCTGTTCAGCTGTGAGAGAGAGCAGAGAGTGGGCCAGGAGGCAGGAAAGCCAGTATGGGAACACTTAGTGCTGCAACTTGTGTGGTCTGGCTCTTGCAGAGCTTGCAAGTAATGCATCTTAGGGCATTGCTTACAGCCTGGAAATGGGGAATGCTGGTTTGTGGCATCAGTAAGGATCATGAGATCATGGTTAGATGGAGGCTCGATGGAGAAGGGAAAACAGTGCGAGAAGCTTATCTGTCTCCCTCATTTGAAGGAACAAAATTGGTTCATAGCATCACTGGAATGGGTAGAAAAGAAAAAAAGCAAGGCTGTTCTTTCACCTCACTACATCTTAGAAATAAAACCCTAATGCTGTAAGGGAGACTCAGGTTTCTTCCTAAGATTTCCCACATACCTTCCTGCTGGGATTTTATATATCTTAAATCAACGGTATCTGGGGTTGTTTAAATTCAGTTAAATTGCACTCTCCATGCAGTAAAAAATAGTGTTCTTACAGCCCTTTATGTATGTGTGTCAATGTATTTGCCTTGAAAATGCCTCTCAGTGTGGACTGCAGGTGGCCTTGGATACCATCTGTGATTTATTTCTGGGAAGAATTAAAATACCAGCACCATTTGTTAGTCTGTTTTTATAGTGAGTAAAAAAATGTGCAGCACTGCTTTGCTGTGGCTGCTTTTGCTCCCAAAACCGTGAGTGCCCTTCTGACATTCTGATATTACTTAGGTCATGCCCTTGGAGCAAGCCTGGAACATCTTCATAGAGATTTCATGTAATACTCTGTGTTAATGGGTGTTATGGGCTGGAGGTGGAGCATGTCCAGGCAGTTGGGACTATCTTTGTGTGGTGCTCTGATTCCAGCTTTGACAGTGGCCTAAAGGAGTATTGTGTAGGTATGTGGTGGCTGTCCTGAAGCTGGACAGAATTGTTGAGTGTTTTAATGGCAACTGATGGCTGTTTTGATGAAAACTGTGCAATAGGAGGCTGTACAGCTTCCCCTGGCACCTGGGAGCCTCAGGAGATGACAGGTGTGATTTCACCCCCATCTGCTTGGGTGAGAGTATGTTGTTATTGTATCCCCTCACACCACCTTGGATTGAAGGGCTCACTTGATGGTCTCTTGTTTGCTGTGGGGTCCCTCAAGTTTCTGTGAGCTCTATGGAGGAGCCTGCATTGTTCACACTGTCTATATGTCAGGCAAGGTGTGAATTATTGGTCTTTTCCTGGCCTTTAGGAGTGTTGAAATTTCTGGGATTTTCAGGACTTGCGTGGATCCTGCATAAATTCTTTATGTGAGAGAATAAGCAGACAGCCCTGTGTAATAACCTTGTGTTGCCCGATCACTTCAGGGAATGTGCAAGTTTAGCAGGCAAGATTTTATTTATTTCTATTTAGCAGTGATATTGTTTGACTTAAAATCCTGTTTTTTCTCCTCAACTCTAACTCTTAGGCTTCTACTCCTGCCCAAATTTGAAAATCTAATGAAAATTTATAAATTGTAATATTGTTTAGCGTGCTGCTGGTTGGTTACATGCTTTTGGGTATTGCTGTAGGTTGGGGGTATTTTTTCCTTAATGGATATCAAGCTCAAAGAATTCATGAGGCTTTTGCCAATGTACAGATTAAATCTATTCAGCTTCTCTATTTTTTTTTCCCATTTCTGTCCTGGAGAGGTTTCTCTCAATTATCAGGGAGCTCTGCAATTCAGCCTGGGAGGCTCATCCTGCTAAGAGGGTTTGCTGGTGGCAGGGCACCTGTAGGCTGCTCTTCCTCACTGATGGGCAAAGGGAGAAGCTGATGTCTCAGGTTTTAGCTTTTATATGTTTCAGATTCTGCAGTGCTTTAGTGTGTACTTCTGAGCTTCATATTAGGGAATAGTAAGCTCTCTTCGCTGAGCAGGGAGACAAAACAATTCCCTCTCTAGCTGAGAACCAAGGACAAATGATCCAAATTTCAGGCCCAAGACAATAAACAATGATGGACTGAAGAAAGAAAAACAAGAAGGATGGGACTTCATGGGCTAAAGCTGTACAATTGGACAATTAACTCCAATATGCTAATGGACCAGAACTTATAAAAGTGAGAGACCTCATGACCGGTTGTCCATTTTGTGACCATTTTGGGTTCATCTTGGATGTAGCCCTGGCTGTGCTCTTGTGCTGCCCAAGGTGTATCCACTGAGGCCTTCTAATAAAAGCCTACTTTATTCTTTAACCCATCTAGCCTCTGTTCTAGGTCAGCCTTCACAAGGCATCAACGCCTTCCTTCCACAGATCCCTGGCTGTGATTCAGCAATTGCTATTTATACCAAGTAAGCCTCTGGAGATCCCAGGTTAGATCAAGATCCTGCTGTAGGCACTGCTGATAGGGCATGACCCCACACTGACTTCTTAAGCAGAACCTCCTTCAGGCAGGAGCTGAGCTGGCCCATACAACCTGACCCACAGCTCTGCTCAGGGATGCCCTTTGAGCCCCCAGCACCAGGCTGGGATGGGATCACTCTCTGTCTTAGCCCTGGCATTGTGTCAGGACCCCCTGGCAGCTGAGTGTATGGAAATGGGCGTGATGTAATATCCAGCTCCAGGCTCTGCTGTGTGCAGCCGGGAGTCTTGCTGCTCTGTCATGCTTTCACTGAAGAAGATTATGCCTGAGGTTTTCAAAGGAACCTAAAAGCATTCAATCTCTCACTTGCCTTACTTTCAACAGGATTTCCAGGTGCTTTTTTAAATACAAAAAATACCAGCCTGCCACAAACTTTCTGCCAAGCTGAAGGGTGTTACCTTTGAGGAAATATTGATGCAAGAAACTCTTGCATCAATATTTGCTCTTCAAGAAAAAATGACTGCTGCTTGATATTGCAGGATCATCTCACCTTCCTTGAAAGAAATTAAAATGTTGCAAATTGAAAACCTTTTTGAGGAAGAAAGAAGATCTGCCATCCACATCTCCATATCAAGTAAATCAGCTCTTGAAACAAGGTGCCACACCATCATGAGGCCATGACCTGAGTTATAGCCAGTGCAGAATTGTTCTCAGAAAGATGACTGGTCTCAGAATTACATCAATTTGTGTTTTAATTCAACCTGACATAGAGCTTTATTGAAAACTTACATAAATACGTAAAAATGAGTGTGATTTAATATTAAAATTGGAAAACTGGTTTGAAATAGTATGCTGGAGTAAATATAAAATGGGCAGTATTAAATCTTGGCACAGATAGAAACGTTATTCATATAACATTCTTACTTTAGTTGGCAAAACAATGCCAATAATTGCAGTATATATTGGAATGGGCAAAATGTGCCTTAAAAGCAAATTGCCATGCTGCCAGCAAGTAATTGGAACTGGGTAATTAAAGCCTGAGTCCCTGTGCTTAATGTGCCTGCAGGGAGCCCGAAGGATGCTGAGCTTTGTGGTAGGGCTGGACAGGCACCAGGAGAGCCAAGAATGGCTGTCAGAGAAGTGTTCTCTTGTGTGGAGGGGGAGTGGTGAGAGCTCTGGCCCAGGGCTCTTCAGGCTCTCCTCTCCTCTTGCCACAGAGAGGTAACACAGCCTGTTTTGTCAGGGCAGCACAGTAGGGTGGCTTATCACAGCTCCCTCAATGGTGGCATGGTCCCTGTGAGTGCTAAGTTTAAACAAATTATTTTATCAAAAGATGCATTAACAATACCCAGGCACGCTAAATCTCTCCAACTAAATAATTTAAATTTTTATTATTTTTCACTTATTATTTTAATTTATAGAAGAAATTAATATGCTTGGACTCCCTTTGCAAGATGATGCATATTTTTTTTCTTTCTGCTGCTGCTGCCATGGCATGGCTGTTGGGTTAATGATGACCAGAGTTGCTTACAAGTTTTATAATGGTTATAAGAACTCATTTGTAAGTCTCTGGGAATGTGTTTTCAACAGGCTTATTGCCAGCCTTTGGAGACTGATGAAGGGCTGGGGGCATCAGGAAGAGTCACCCTCATGTGACATCTCAGGGCTGTCCCAGCTCTGGGAAGTGTCTCTGGGCTGCTTTCAATAACCTCTTTTATCTTGCAGTGGTTGTGGGGAGCTGTCCAGACCCCTGAAAGATGACGTTACAGCTTTTTCCATGCTGTCCATGATAGTTTTCCAGGGTAATTCCATGCTAGTCTGTCTGCATCCCCTGCTGCTTGCTATCCACACAGCAGTGGCTGTACAAAAACCACATAATGCTCTTAAGAGCAAGTGGATAGTTGTCACACTAATGCCTTCCTCCCCCTGAGTGCCCCTGGCACAAGACCAGGCAGGACTGTGAGCAGAGCTTGCCAGTTGTTTAAGTGGTCTCTCTCCATCTAAATTAAAAGATTTAAAATTCCTGGTGGATCATAGGTTGCAGTCGTGACAACAAATTTCATCCCTTTCTCTTCTTTCTGTAATTGTCTTGTAATTCATGTTTGGCTTCATATGGAGCCAAACAAAGCCCTTCTAAATTTTGTTTTTTTAAATCCTAATGTTTCAGGTAATAGTGGCATTAAATGAAAAAGCAGAATAAATGGTCATCAGCGTTTTGCTGACTGTATATGTTTTATACCTGGTTTTGTCTTGGGAAACTGGAAATCTCTTGACTGCAAGTCAGCAGGGCTTTTGTTCAGTGGTGTTAGAGGGAATTTTGCTAACCTAAAAGAAGTGGGGATAATTACTAACAGGAGTTCTTGTGCAGCAGCCTTCCCTTTAACTAACTGCCTTAGTTAAAGGGAAGGCTGCTGAAATTTATTCTGACAATTGCAGATACAGCATTGGAGAAACCATTTGAATTATTCATTCTACAACAAGGAAACAGCCCACTTGTCTTCTCTTTAGAAATGAAATCTCCATCTACTTTAAAATATACTTTTATGGGTTGCCTTCCCATAATTTTGCTGTTTCAAGACCTCTATTATAATTATCCTTGAATGTAGATTTTTAAAGAAAATTATTCTGATTTATAAAGGAAAGGATAAACTGATTTCTTACACAAACTGCTACTTGTAGAATAAATTTAATGAAATTCAGCTTTCTTTCATAAATAATGCAGCACTTGCATTTGATTAGGTGAAGCCTAGAGGAATTTCTACCTAATCAGATGCATAGCAAGAAGGATATTGCCTGCAAGACTCTTACCATTATCAGTGGTGGTGGCAAGGAAAATACAGCCCTATATATGTCCAGATAGAAAGTTTTGTTTCTTAAGAGAAGTTTCAAAAGAAGCTAGATATGTTCCAACAGTTGATCTCTTGCATCTCAGTGTCTTCAGAGTAATGGTTTATAAAATAAAGTCTGGATTCTGAGTATTGTTGTTATTGTGGCACGAAGAGACTCCGGGTTATTTGGAGACCTTCCTGCCTTGGTATGTGTTTCTAACCCTTCTAAGAATTAAATACATTCTTCATATGAATGAAGAATGGAGAAGTGTGTTAGAGAACTTACAATCAAAATAAGTTAAAGCTGAATATCAGGATTTGTTGAGATCAGTTCCAGAAGTCTTGATAAACAGCACAAATCTCCTGATGACTTCAAAACAGGAGAAGTACATGTGTCTCTCTCCATTACAACAACAAATCACCTGCAGCAACAGAAAACAAGTTTGGTGCATCTGCAAGTCTTGCAGAACCATTTGGAAAGTTCTTGAGTAAAAGTTACTTTGTTTGGTAACTTGTGGTCAAGTTTTGTGCTCCTGTGTAAGTCCTGCCACAAGACTGTTCTGCTGTGTTTTTGTTCCCAGGGAACTGTTAACAGGAGTGGGTGTGCCTGAACAAAGGGTAGTTTAAATAGGGCTGCTAGTCCTTTATTCAATGTCCATATGAACAAATAAAAAAATTATCTGGTCCACATTCTCTAGCCCTGAGGTCAGCTGGCATAAATTGACCTGGAAGTATTCTGTAAATGTTTCTATCCTCTGAGAGACAGTGGCCAAGTCCAAGTTGGCTTTTGGGACCGAACCCTGATGTGGGCTCAGGCCTGGACCACTCCTGGGAACTATTTGAGGGTGGTGTGAAAGCACCATAAACAGAAGAGGACAGGTTTAGATGGGATTTTAGGAAGAAATTCTTTACTGTGAGAATGTTGAGGCACTGGAACACATTGTTCATAGAAGCTGTGGATGCCCCATTCCTGGAAGTGTCCAAGGCCTCGTTGGATGAGAAGAGACAATGTTTGTGTTAGAGAACTTACAATCAAAATAAGTTAAAGCTGAATATCAGGATTTGTTGAGATCAATTCCAGTAGTCTTGATAAACAGCACAAATCTCCTGATGACTTCAAAACAGGAGAAATACATGTGTCTCTCTCCATTACAACAACCTGGTCTAGGAGAAGGATGGGCATTGCCCATAGTGGATGGACATTAGAACAGATGGTCTTTGAGGTCCTTCACATCCCAAAACATTCAGTGATTCAATGATTCTGTAACAGCATGGATAGTCATGAGCTCAGACTCCGGCTCTGTTTACCTTACCAGAGGTAATGCTCTCTTAGGCTTGGTTGTTCTGCTGAACTCTGTTTTGAGTGACAGCTTGCTCTACCACCATAACAAAGTGATATTCCAAATAAAATATCTGGAGAGAAATAAAAGAGCTAAACCCTAGCAGCAAAGCCCAACACCACCACCTTATCTCACTATGGTCAGAATTTCTCATAACTTTTGTTCAGACATGTAAAATTGCAGATCTCATAAGTTCTTCAGGTCAGATGCTAGGCAGGTAATTTATGTTTGTTGAGGTTCTGGGTTTTCACTTAGATTTCTTGGAAAGGGCAATGAGATGTAATGAATAAATGTAAAACACAAGAAATAGAGCCCAGGATGCATGGGAGATGTATTTGCATCCTGTGATTTGCTGTTGAGAGGTTTTAGCACTGAGCTCAGAATTGTGTTTATGGAGCTGCTGATCAGAACTATGCAATTTAAAGGTGAAATCTATTCCGTTTTTTTAATCTTGAGTTTTCATTCCACTCCACATTGGTGCAAGCAAATCTTCTGGGCCTAAAATGCCATAGGAGCACTAAAGGCCAAGAACAGAATTAATTTCTGAAAGTTTGACAGAAAAAACATCAGGTTTAGGGCTGTAAAATGTTAATATGTTTCTGACTTTCCCAAGAATTGCTTGAAATACTTTTGCCCACTTGTAACTCAGGTGACTTCATGTCAAATATTGCAGCTGTTTTATGTGTGAGTACTGACAGAAGTAGTGCACACTTTTATCATAACCATCTGGTAAAAAAGGCTGAAAAAATTAACTCCCAGACCTTTTTCTTAGTCCAAAACAATGTCAAAATCACTTGGAGGAAATAGGAAACAAGACTGAGCCTGTGGTCATTTACCCTAAGATGTTCTTTGTTTAAGATTCTGGTCAAGGTATCACAGAGCTTCATCCCAAGTGCTGAAGAGCAAGCCAGCTTGGCCCTTTCCATTCCTCACCTGCTGTTGCTCTGGAAGGCATTTCTCCTAGCCTGCTTTACCTGGGGACACTTAGACTAAATGACAAATAGATTTGAGAGCCAAGGTCAAGACTCCACACTATACCCCCATCATCATCTTTTCTTTTACTGGTGCTTCTCCAAGCACAGGAAGCCTCTCACACCCCAAAATGCATCAGACTCACTGGGGAGCTTCAGTGATGGAAAGAGATGCTGTTTCTGTGTTAACTGTAGCTCTCACCATAAATTCCCTACTCTTTGCTCCTCTGTGACAAGTTACGCTAGGGGTCTCTTCACAAGTCACTTGAGCAGTGAATGCAGGTGGTGTGGGTGAGTGTGGACACTGGGCAGTGCCATCTGAGAGCTTGCAGCAGAAGTGGTGACCTCTGAGAGACGGGATGCTCACCTGTGTGGGAGGAATGTTGGCACTCTGTAGTCATTATTTGCTATGAGTGATGGTCACTACATTTGTCTTTTGTTTTTATAACAGGCCAGTTTTTAAAAAACACATGGCTACATCCCTGAACACTTTCTCCTCAAATGTGGGGCTTTGCAATCCTTGTTTGCTAGGTGAGAAAAGGACTTTGGGCTTTTCTCTTACTTAATGGTAGGAAACATCCTGATTTTGTTAGTGGTTCATGCCCATTTATCCCAGAGTTCCCTTGAATGCTTCCAGTTTCACCCTCAAATAGGACCTTGCCAAAATAATTTATGAGCTGTGGAGTGAAAATGTGACTGATACAAATGTTGCAGCAGTATATAAAATGCTAAATTATTCATGGTACTTAAGCATAGAAAATCCTAGGGCTGAACTGACATAGTGAAAAACTCCAGGCAAAAAAAAAAAAACCCACAGTGGAAAGTCTTGGATTAAAAACAATTGCAAACTTTAGTCAGGCTATATAGAGTCTTAATCCCTTCTACCTTTAAATGGCCCTTCTCATGCTGTACCCTGTGGTTTCATAGGCAACTTCTTTTAATGTCATTTTCCACATCCATTTTCCATGATCAGGGACCTGAGGCAAAGACTTGGCCTCAGAGCCTGAGAGCTTCTCACATAGCTGGTCTCCAAGGACTTCTGTGGGTATCTGTCAAAATGTATTTCCTTATCATAATGACCCTCAGTTTTCACCTACCTATCACACAAAGGGCCCTGGATCACTTCCACCTCTGGAGTTTTCTGGTGAAAGACCTACAAACTGAAATATTAATGTAGGAGCAGAACTTTGAGAATTTAAACTATGGGATGGACCATGATCTGCTGCCTAATTCTTGGAGAATTTTAACAGATATGCATTGGGCTCAATAATGTAATCTTGTAACTGAAGCAGGCAGATGGGAAGATCAACAAGTCAGATAAAAGGAGAGCTGTACTGAACCAAATGTTACAAGAAGCTTAGAGAATTCATACTGTTAAGCAGTCTGGTTCTAGATTATTTTATCATTTTGCTTGGTCCTGAAAGCATTACTCAACAGCTGACTTCAGGTTTCCTTTTGCACTTTTTTATCAGTTTTATTGTGGGAAAAAAATCAAAAACCCAACAAATAATTTTAAACAGTGTGTTCTGTGTATATCAAAACATATTTCCATTGGAAACATTTTTGACAAGGCAATTCTTGCTTGTTGTAAAAGCATTTTGAATTAAAACATTCAGGCTGCTTTAGTCACTATGCCTTTTGCTTGAAGGGTATGATAGGTTTTCAGTTCGTTCCATTTCAAACATTTGTTTCTAAATGTTCCATTTTGCCCTGGAGATATATAGGAACCATAGAAGAAGATCTGATTTGCAATCTCTTTGTGAGTTGAAAAGGGTCTTCAGGATCCCATCTGACCTGCAGCAAATTAAGGGAAAACAGGGTTTTTTGGTTCTTCCCTTTATTGAGTGCTAAACAGCATTATTGGCAGAATCAGTGACATCAGCTTTATTTGTCAATTAATGAGCATCTATAACTTGGTATTTCATTTTTGCCAGGCTGTACCCTCGTCACGCAAGTGCCCTCAACAACCTGGGGACATTGACTAAAGATGTGTTGGAGGCTAAGGACTACTACAGACGGGCCCTTCAGCTCAACCCGCAGCACAATCGAGCTCTCTTCAACCTCGGCAACCTGCTCAAGTAAGTTGAGTGCAGGTGTGGCACCAAGAAAATTCACATTGCCCCTATACACATCACCAAAGTAGTTGTTTTCTTCCAGCTGGGAAGCAATGGTGTCATTTCTTAGTGTCATCCAAAAGTGCTGGCATGAAGGTGAGGCTTACTTTGGATATCCCTGTGCTTTGTGCCACATCACTCCAAGTGCTGTTCACGAGTGTGTTCCAGTTGTAGGAAATTAATTTGTTCCGAAACAGGCATCAGAAATGAGTTGCCTATACCCAGCTAGGCACCTGAGATCCCCCATCCTGGTGGAGATGTGTGAACATTTCCAGGAGAGGGAGCTGTATTGTTCAAAGGCAGGCATCAGATGCTAAGCTAATAAATAACACATATCAAAAAATTCCCTCTCTTCAAGTTCCCACTTCTCATTCGCTGTATGGGAAGTTGTTTTATAGTTTAGGCATAAGCACCTTGTGCTGAGATGCTCAGAGCAGCAGAGTTCATTCCCTTGCAGAGCAGGTAGGTCTGGATTTGAGGGGATGATAGTTAAAAACAAGTTGATGAGCTCATTATTTCACTCGTTGTGAGTGTCAGCCTTTAGCCTTTAGCAAGGAGAATACCAGACAATCATAATCATGCAAATTAATTTTACTAACCATATCTAAAGACTAAACTTAGATCTGTACAAGAAGCCAGTATGATAAGATCTGCAAAGTGTTCAATTAAGAAAAGTAAAATATCTCTGTTTAGCACCAGCACAAAGGTCCTTGGTTTTGTGAGGATACTGTGGTGTATTTGCTGAGAGAACTGCATAAACTACAGCAGAAAAAGTACATTTTTTCTGATATGAACTGCCCTTATTTTGCTGATAATAGGTCTGGGTAAATCTTTTAGAGCAGACAATGCTGATTAAATCATGACAGACTGTGTGGGACTGGTTTTAAAGTGGCACTGTGTCATTACAACTTGGTCTTTCTGGTCCTGAAATGTAACTTCAAGTGTGGATTTGTATAAAGGATGTTACGTGGGCTGCTGAAGTTCTACCTGGTTTGTTCAGAACTAGAGAAATTATCAGAATATTACAAGTAAACCTATTGGTTTGAGGTTAGAATATGGGAAATGAGTAATCTTAAATAGAAAGTAGGTAAGTGCTTTACTGGAAATACAAGGAAGGAAAGTGGTACAGTCTTATTACAAGAGAAGAGAAAGGTGTTTGTATTATTCATCAAATTTGGTTGAATGAAATTAATTTTAGGTGGCAATGGTGTTCAAAAATATATATTGTCTTTTAAATTCAGCATATGTACCTTAGTTATTATTCTCTGTTATGTTTTGGGGTTTTTTTAAAATATAAAATATTAGTACAAAAGGATCTAAGCTAGAAGAAGCACCGGGACATTCCATGTCAATTATGCTTAAATCTGGCCTGTCAAAGGGCTGTTATGACCCAGCCAATGAATAAAAACTGGACTTGTTGCACTGGAAAGCACAAAGGAAACATGTAGGGAAAATATCTTAGAAATGCTGCTTGTTTTCTGTGCAATATGTCATGTTTTTCACATTGTGATACTTAAGATATTGTGTGTCCTGTTGGATTGTATGTGCTCTGCATCCTTCCGTGGTGCCACATTTTGCAGTATGTTAAATGTGTGTGATGCTTGTGCTATACTTGTCAAAAGTAAGCACTAAGGATCCTCCTGCCTTTTTCCCACATCCATTTGCTCCCATTTTCTAAACTTCCTTTAGGCTTTCAAAACCATGTAGTACATCTGGATACAGCAATAGTATTAATTGTATTGGAAGCTTTAAAAACCTGCCAAAAGTAATTGGAGTTCACAGTGCAGGAACTAAAGCAGGTGCTATGTGGGCAGATCCTATACGAATGTCTCCCCTAAAATAGGATCCCAAACCCTTTGGCCAGCACCTTTCCTAGATGATCCAGCAGATTAGCAAAGAACATCAGCCATGCTGGAGTATGAAGTAATTTGTGAGATGACCAGACAGGTACAAGGCAGAGATTTCATGTTTCCCCTTCCTACAATGATGTCTTTATTTGTATTGTCTACCTGTGTCTACAATTATACTTTCATATACATATATAAATGTGCATATATATGGCAGCCAGTATTTTGCAGACACTAAATGCTAGTATAGTATGGGTAATAAATGAAATAAAATGGAAATCTGCAGAATATGACAGACAGATATTACTTTCTGGCTGTGTTATGAGACATTATGTTTTGATTTTTAAACATATGTCAGAGAGAAGATAAATGGTCAAGCAATAAAAGCATTTTCTGTCCTCTTTACAAAGGCTTCAGAACATGAGGCAGATCAGGAAGAGACAGATGTGCAACACTTAAGCATGTCCAATAACAGCACTGCTTGTACTGGGACATGGAATGAAATTGTCTGGCATGGGGAACTCCCAGTTGAATTCTGATGAGTTCCTTGCACCCATCCCTGTTCATAGTGTGCTAATCTGAAAGCAGATACTAGATTTTATCGCCTCTGCAGTACTGAGAGAAGGGAAGTCCGGGATTTTGGAAGGATGGGTTTGTCATTCCCATGTGGGAATCTGCCTTTCATTATTCATGCAAATAAGCTATTTAAACATCCATTGCTTATGATTTAAATGTGAGTAAAAACTGTTTTGAGGACACAGGGTGGAAATTTATAAGTTATTTTCTGTGGAATTCGTAGATAAAAAATGATGTTTCCATTTTCTGTTTGCACATAAAGAAGACAGCTACGTGCCAGAAGATGAATGTTCTCAGGAAGTATTGCAGGGTAATGGCTGAATAAGACTCTGGTTTTGTTTACATATGCTAAAATAAAGTTGTATGTCATCATTTTTGTGCCTAATATAAATACTGGAGAGCAGATAATTAAACAATGCTGACAGATATCTTACTTAAAATAGATGTAAAATATGGTCTACCTAAAAGTAAGAAATCTCTCTGCTTTCATGGTCTGTGTGATCAGTGACACAGAGCAGCCTGATGCTGCTTTCTTGTGTTTTGAATATTTGACCCCTCTGTATAAATTCAGGTTTGTCGAGATACAGATAAATATTGTTCAGAGTGCCTCATGAATTTATAGGCTGTGGGTATTTCTGTAAAAAAGACAAGAAATAATATATTATGAACATCTGAAATAAATATCAATCTCAGATTTCTGTTGCAGGAAGAATGGACAAGACCTTCTTATTTGTGGTACTGTATCAATCCATACCTAAAGCACTGCAATATCCAGTACATTGTTCCTTATGAAGAAAGGCCTCACATGCTTTGAGAGTGTTATGGCTTAATTTTCAAGGGGAAAATGAAATGCCTAGAAACAATCTCCAATAAATCTTGAGTTTACTCAAGGACTGATTTTCTTCTGGATGTGGAGAAACCTATAATGTGTCCCGAGCATTTATTGCTGTGATTTAGTCCCAGTTGAGCAAACCCATTTATTCAGAAGAGGAAGGACTGTCTGCCCTTTCTGATACAGGCTTCTGGATGTGAGTGTGCTGAACCAAGCTTGTGGAACTGTCTGGAGATGCTGAAAAAATATCAGATAGAAATTACATGTATTGAGATTTAAGACCTTTTAACTAGTGAAACATTCCTTCCTTTCCTTCAGAAGCAAACTGAGTGGTGAGGTTCAGTGATACTGCATCCTGAATGGTCTCTGCAGGATACTCTGTGTCTCACGAGGTGGTGCAATTGTCCCTCAGTATCACAGTACACATTGGAGATTCTGGTTAAAAACCCCCACAAACTCGGGCAGTATAATTTTTGCAGTAGATGGAAAAAAACCCCAAAACATAGGTTATTATTATAACCTAGCATCTCTAGAGATCATTTAGATATCAAGCTAGCTACTCAGAGCAAGTCTGATTGGATCAGATTGTTCAAGGCTGTGTCCAGCTGAATCTTGGATCCCTCCAACGACAGAGATGCCACAGTCTCTCTGTGTGACCTGTTCCAGTGTTTGACCAGCCTTGTGGTGAAAAATGCTTTTCCTGATATTTAATCAGGATGTCCCATGTTCCTACTCTGGCATCTGTTGCCTCTTGTCCTGTCATTGTGCACCTCTACAAGAGTTTGGCTCTGGCTTTTCTGTATCCTTGTAAATATTTGTTCATAACAGTTGTGGAGCCTTTGTTGATTTTTGTTTTTCTGGCTTTAATACAGTCTAAATAACTTCACAAAATAAAAGGTGAAAGTTACCAAGTAATTCAGAGCACTAATTCCGAGGTTGCTCTTTGTTGCACGTGCAATTTGCTCCAGTGCTAACATCCCTGTGCATTGCCAGACTTTGGCAGGGTGGTTTAATTTGGTGCTTCTCCAACTTGCAAAAATATGGGAGAGATGCTCTGAGTGGAAAGAGTTGTTCTTTGGTCTCAGCTTGAGCATGCTGATTGTAGAGGCAAGGCTGTGAGCTCAGGTGGGAGAGGGAGTCAAGAGAGAGCATTATAAAACAGGGTAATTTGAGTAAAAAGTTGGAATAAGTGGTCACAGATTGCTCCTGTCAGTTGAATTTGTTATTCTTTCTATCACAGTGAAGATGTACATTACCTAACTATTCCTGCTCCAGATCCCCAGTTAATGGTAAATAAGTGCATTGGACTGCTCTTTCAATGCTTTGTGTTCTCCCAGATTGCAGGAGATTTTTTTATGAGATGGCCTTGATCTTGCAAAATGTTGGCCTTGAGCCAGGAAAGCACTTCAACCAGTAATTAATTTTCAACTTGCATGCATAAAAGTTAAGTACACGTTCAAGTGCTTGGCCAGAGCACTTGGTATCTTGCAGGCCTAAGCCCTCTGAGAAACTACTGGATCTGCTTTTTTTAATGTAATCCATTCTGTCACATAAAAAGATGCCATAATCTTTCCCTCTTTGCCCCGACTTTCAGGAGATAAACATTATTGTTGGGTCAAATGGAGAAAAAAAGAGGCCGTTTTGGAATAAAAGAGTAATTAAGAGGGCTACCTGGTGTTCAGAGTGAATGCTTGTGGTCAATGGGAACTTTTAATGCTGTTGAGTGTATCACTTAATCCTTTTATTTCTGTAGCAGGCATTTCCTACATTTTCTGCCAAACATCAATACCTTTATTAAGCAGTCATCTGGTTTTGATTTATAAAAATGTGTCATGAAACTCCAGCCAGGGAATTCTAAAGTTTTATAAATTGACAAGCTTGCTAGACTTTAATTAGTGTAGGAGAAAAGTGGTTGTTTATTTGTTTTTGCTTCATTCATGTAATTTATATGGAATACCAGTGGAAGAAGAAAAAGACTAGCACAACTGGTTTTATTTAGCTTAATGCACAGGCAAAATATTCTTCCAGTTACACCACTAGAAAGGGAAAAAATCTGCAAAGCCACATATATTATCAGCTGAAATTTGCACCTTATAAACAAGATCTGATTACTTGACCATGCCACTCAGATGAAATCTAAGGCCAGAGCAGAAAGGTGTTCACATATTTCTGTTTCCCCAGAGCCCTTTGTTTCTTTTTTAAGCCCTCCTAATCATATTCTTTGTATGCCCAGCACAAGGAAAATGTTGTTTCAGCCCAGCTAAACATCCTTAGATATTTGTTCAAGAAACCTTCTCACTTTTCAAAAGGAGAGAAATTGTAGCTCAAATAAATAAACATCCCAAGATTTTTTTTAGGGAAACCTTTTCCATTTTCCATAGCAATAAATGCAGAGCAATGCTGGGAAAAGTCTAGCTCATCAGCACAGCCACCTCTGTTCTTAGTATCTGAAGGTCAGAACTCCACCAGCCTAATGATCGACTTGCTAAGGAATTATTTAGAGATCCCAGGCAGATTTAACTTGGAGATATTTTAATTTCAAAATAATGATGTTGCAAGTGGATCTGTAAGAGCACTTGTCTAGGAACATGTAGAGACTCTTAAAGGTTTTTGTAAAGGAAATGAAGGGTTACAGTGTCTCCAGCCTACTGAAGTGAGAGGGAACGTCCTGTCCTCAGATCAGAGTGCCTCCATCCTTTCCGTGTCCTCCCTTCAGATACTTTACGGTATTAATTCATTAAAGCCTCTGTCCTCCCAGCTGCTGGAGACTGAGGAAATGCCGGGTGCTCACATTGTGGAGAGGAGGCATGAATGAATCATTTAGTCTTTGTTGAAAAGGGCAAGCTGGGCACTTCCAAGTCTCTTTAAAGTAGTTAATCAGTGGGATAACCTAAACATGTGCTTACAGGAATATTCCTTTCTGGCTTTTTTCCCCTCCTTCCTGCAGGTCTCAAGGGAAGAAGGAGGAAGCTGTAATCTTGCTGCGGGACTCTATTAAGTATGGCCCAGAGTTTGCAGATGCTTACTCAAGCCTCGCCTCGCTGTTGGCTGAACAGGTAACAGGGATAGCTTGGGTCCTCTGCCTTGGTGTGCATGCACTGCTGCTGCAGCCCCAGCACCTCCTGCACCTCCCACCTCTGCACTGCTGTCGCAGCCCCAGCACCTCCTGCACCTCCCACCCTTGCCTCACTCACACCTGGTGGCAGGTGTGGGTCCACGCTGTCTGCATAGAGTTCTCAGGCTGCTTTACAGATGGCTTTTCTAGGATGAGAGGCAACTCATACACAGTGAGTAATTACACGCACATGGTGTGGCTCTGAATTAAATCACTGCTGAAGTTGTGAGTAAATCCCCTCCCTGCCTCTGTGGAGAAGTCTTAATCCATCCAACCTGGGATGTTGTGACAGCAGGAGAGGCGAGTGCTTCCCCTCAGACACACACCTACACAGATAACCTTGAGATTGCATAATAAATCATTCCAGAGCTGGGGACTGTCAGACATCAGGTGGCCTCTGCAGCCCACATTCTGCCCCTTGCGCGCGCACACACACACACACACACACAGGGTACAGCCCCTGATTACCATGGTAGATGATCACGAGCAGGGAAGTGGGAAGGCTCCCTGGCTTTATGTTGCCTTTAATGAGTGGCTGTTCAATATTTTATTTAGCCTCAGGTTGCTCAGGTGCCTCCAGGCCTTATTTGCTGTGCATGGCCCAGGCTGCACTCTGGAGGCAGGATAACTCATTTCCTCTCAGGCCTTTTCCCCACGCTCATTATTCAGGCTCTCCCTACTCGCTGTAGTTAGATAATTTATTTCTACAATGTCCCTGTGAGGTGAAATATCACCCCTACAGAGGAAAAGAGAACTTGAGGCACAAAATCCTTGGGTTCAGAAGGAGCCATGAAGCGTGAGTGCCCACGCTGGGACACCAAGCTCTCCTTCCCTCCACACCTGCAGCAGCAGATGAGGGATGCTGTGCTGTGTGCTGTGGTCCCACTCTGGGGCTGTGGGGGTGGATGACAAGGTCTCTGTAACTGCACAGCTCCAGCACACCTCTGCAAATCTTTTGAAAACCGTTTTGTTTTTTTTCTCCTTCGGTTTTCAGATCTAATTGTTCCATAGCATGGGGTGCTGAAGCTTATTAAAAGGTTACTGACTATAAATACAGACAAAGCAAAATGGTATCTTTTGCTGTTCTCCATTATTCTGGTTAGTGAAATCTTTATGTAAGGGAAGGGGATGAATTTCAGCAAAACTATAGGCAGAGGTCTTGTTTAATCTTCTTTAAGGATGTAGCCACTCTGCAAAACTCACCTATGGTGTATAGGAATTACTGAAAGATGTTCTATTTTATTTTCCCTTTTAAGAAAATTTCAAATATTATCAATGTTATCTGTAGAGATCTCAAAATATAGTCTATGAATTTAAAGATGAGCCTTGTTGAATGGTAGCTCTGCTTTGAATAAGCCCATCAATGAAGAGTCTTCTGCAAGTACAGGAAATTAGTCCTCTGCAGTATTACCTGGGTTTAATATTAATTGAAATTATTAATTAGAACAATCAATTGCAAGATCAGCAGAGCAATAAAACCACTGTAGAGTCCTGAGACCTTCTGCCCAAATCAAATATCATTTAGGAAGTCCAGCAATAATTCATATCTCTTATATATGGATTGTTCATCCTCTTGCGACTTGAGTAAGTGGTAGGCAAAAAAGATAATATAATTTTTTCAGAAAACAGTGATTTTTTTGCAGACTTTTAACACTTTCTCATGTTCAGCCACAGCAGATGCCTACTTGATTGTGCATCTCCTGCCTCACACATTCATCCTAGTGACCACAGCAAGGTCTGTCTCAAAATACCTGCTGCTGCTCGTGGCTGCGAGCTGCAGAATCACACCCTCCAGGGGTAGAGGCAGATGTTTTGGCATCTTCAGCCCAAAGGATGATGATAGGAGCTCATTTTTTCAGTTCTGGGTTTTCCTCTGAGCAATGGAAGTATTTTTGTGTCTCCTTGTGGCCCAGAGCCTGTGTGACAGCTGCAGGGGTATCTGTGAGGCCAGGCAGTTACAGGATGGCATCACAGGGGAGCTTTGGGGAAGACACCACTGGGTTCCTCTTGCTGGGATGTGATAGAAAGGGATGTGGTAAAATTGCCATGATAAAATAACTTGCATGAGGTGACTGTGCCCATGACAACTTCTGCTTCCCCAGCTTTGCTCCAAGACTAAAAGGGAAATGTATGGACACACTGAAATAGTGCCAGGATTGCCTTGGTCAGTCCTGCACAGCATGTCCCCCCATATTAAAGAGGATGAATCGGAAATAGGTTCCTTCCCTTCTATGCCTGTAAAAAGTGGTGCTAAGAGGAATGTTTCAGATGCCAGGGAATTAACCTGTAACTTGATGTAACTGCCCTTTCCTCTCCTTGATAGCTGATTCTGTAGCCAGAGCTGACAAAAATCCACTGCTGTATTGTATAGCACAGTTTGGCTTGTTTGTGCCTTTTATAAATGCTTGCCCTTCTGGCTGCTTTTTCTGCTTGGAATTGTAACTCAGTTGCAATGTATTGCAGTTTTCCTTGATTTCTGTGATCACTACAGTCGTGTTGGTAACAGGAATCAAACATTTTTGCTGCCTGTTTTCACAACATTCTAACACTGGTTCCCCACAGTTTCCCAGCTTCCCAGCTTCAGTTTTATCCATCATTTCGTGCTACTTGGTTGCTCTTTTTGGGCCCTAGCTTCAATTGATTCTGTGTATGTGTTTAAAAAAAAAAAAAAATTTAACCCAATTAGCTGCAGAGGAGAGCCTACTCAGGCATAACCAAATTGAAAAACTGAGTTTTACAAAAAACAGACCTAAAACCCTGGAGTTCAACTGAAAGATTCTCATATGCATAATTTTTTTAATATCATAAAAATCTCATACATTTTTTATGCCAGTCTTCTGAGTTTTGTGAGGTTGATGAATGTTTCATGAAGGTCTGGGAGTGGCATTATTAAGTGTTAATGAGAATCGAGCCTTGATGAACTTGGAGCTCTATTTCTGCTAAGAGGAGAGGCTGTGAGGAGGGAAAGCTCTGGCAGGAATAGCAGGCTCCACCCTTGCCACTTTCTGACTGTGCTTTTAATGCAAGCACTTTGTTAGACTGGGCAGTGAGCCTGAGGCCTGCAGGGTCAGGATGTTAGGTGCCAAAAAAGCAATGCAACCACCATAAAAGTTCTAGAAGTGCTCAATATCAGTGAATGTTTTGACATGGAACACTCTAATCCAGTTTAACACAGCCTTTCCTTGCCTTAAAATTTTGGTTTATGATCAGTAAATAAAATAAGCTGACATACATGCATACAAAGCTGCATTAATTGGCTGAAAATTAAAAGCAGAGGAGAAGAAAGTAAGATATAAATCTTGGAAAATATGCATAAAAAATTGCTCTTCAATTTAGTCAATTCTGATGATCACTACACTTTTCCTGACTCTGCAGGATAATGTTGTCAAATTCACATCAATTTATCCAAAATTTCCAAAGTTAAGCACTTTTTAAAAGCGTGTTTCTGTGCTTTATTGCACACTTATCTTCTTTGCTGGCTGACCTTTATCATGTAAATGTGAAGGGACTTAACTGTGGCAAGCTGTGTGATTGTTCGATCAAGTCATCCTCTTTCAGTGCAATTTATTCCAGCTCTCTGGTTCTGAAATAGGAGGTGAGAAAAGAGTCCTCACATTAAGCAGCTGTGGAGCAAAAGCTGCTGTCAGGTACAGATTTTAAATCCAGGGAAAGCCCAAGGGGCTCAGCCATTTGCAGGATTTGAGAAGAGTCCATGGTGGGAATGGACCAACCTCTTACTTCAGTGTGGATTCAGTCCTGAGCATGGGAGCTCCAGGCCTTCCTCAGTGAAGAGCCACTTGGCTGAGATTGCTTTCTTGGGAGACTGTGGAGTTTGTTGCTCTAGGGCTGTGCTGCTTAGTGGAAGGGGAAGAATTGAGAGAAGCATCCTTGGTGCCGGAGGCTCGCCTGACACCCCTCTGCACTGTGCTTGTCTCTTCTGTTCGCAGCCTCCTTCCACAAACACAGCCCACAGCCAGGCTCTGGGAGTAGGGGTGAGCATGCAGGCAGTGAGCACACATGGTCTGACTGGAGGGAAGTGGAAACCTTTTTAAGTTGCTCTTTGATCCAAAGGAGAAAGCTGATTGTTGTTTCAGGACCAGGCTGCCCATAGCTCAGGCTAGACAGAACCCAGACAGTAGGATGCTGTCTGTAGGCAGGGTGCTCCCAAGAAAAAGATCTAAATTTTCTAGAAATGTTCAGCATCAGCAAACTTCCCTGAAATCTATGCAAAATGAGAACTCAGTGCATGTGGGGAATCAGCATGGTGGTGTGTCCCATCAGTCCCAATGAACTCCACCTCACACACTGACAGCTCCCGGTTTTTATCTGAATCTGTCTGATTTCCCTGCTCTTTCACCACCCTCCGTCTTTCTCCAGCTTCCTTTATCCCCCTGCACTTGCTCGCTAGCCATCACACACAGCAGGCTTTCACTCCTTGTATTTTCCTCACTGCTTAAGGAAAAAACAGCAGAGCTCCAGAGGAGAAAAGTTAGCCAGTGAGATGCTCATTAAACAAATAAATTAGAACATATCCACTCCCAGAGGACAGATATTTCTCAACAGAACCAACCCAATCCCTGTTGTTGTGTTTTTCCTGGCTGGGCATGTGCCCAGCTGGGGGCTTACTGGCATTGCACAGGCACGACCTTTTCCAGGTGTTCCATGGGTAGCAAAGGCATGGGGGAAAGCTGTCTGAACTTCTCTGGGATACCAGATGGCAGCTATAACACATCCATGCCATGGGGGAAAATTTTGGCCTCTTGGAAGGTAGGGTGGGTGTGGACTCCCCAAGCTTCCTGTGCAGCAAGGGAGCTGTCACAGAATGCAGGTGTGCAGCAAATGGTGCTGACAGCCTTTCTGCCATGGCTAAGAAACTCCTTCTCTTTCAAGGAACGGCTTAAGGAAGCTGAGGAGGTCTATAAGGCTGGCATAGAGAATTGTCCAGAGAGCTCCGATCTGCACAACAACTACGGTGTTTTCCTGGTTGATACCGGTAAGTGAGAGGGAGTACAGGACTTTTCCGTCTCTGCCTTCTGTGCTTTGATTTATTTTATTCAGCAGTACGCATCTAAAAGGATGTCAAAAGCTTCCAAGGCAATAGATATGCCTCCATGGTAGCTGGGAAATAAATATCCCTTTGCTGCTGAGAGGGCACAACGCACTGGAATTCATAATCAGTGCAGTCACTGTGCAGCAGGAGCATTCAGCCCTGCTGCTCCCTTCAGTGTTTCTCACCATCTTCACACAGGCAGTTGTCCTCTTCAGTGTGTGCTGGGCAGCACCCTGACAGTACTGCTCTTTTTCCAGCAGGGCATGGCCACATCAAATCAAATCACAGGCACACAAATGGATCATTATGGTCTCTGAAGCACGTGCAGCCCCACTTTGTGACAAAGCAGCTCTTTGACTCTAAGGCTTGAGTGCCATGACTTTACAAAGGAACATGGCTTTTAAATCACAATCATCTGTGAAAACCTTATACACTGTGGGGTGAATTGATTTTTGAGGAGCTCTGTAATGGCATCCTTTATTTTCTGGGCTCCTGGTTCCCATCAAACTTCCTTGCACTTTCTGGCATTCACATAACAACAATCACTTTAATTGCCACCTTTTGCTGACAGCTTTATAACCAAGGCTAAGTCTGATGAATGACTAGTGGAAAAGGACTGTTGTCTGTGGTTCTTCCAGAACAGGGACAAGACTCAGTGATGAAATAGTGTAGGCTTGAAGGGTGTGGTTGCCTCCCTTCTTTCCCTATTACATGTGCCCAGCTCCAGTGGTGCTTGGGAAGAAGGGATGATGGTCTGTCAGTCTGCAGCTGGCTCTTCTGCCTCTGAGCTGACACTTGGCCATCACCCCTCTGTAGTACCAGTATGAAACCAGAATCAGTCAAAAGAGGCATTGTAGCATTAGCAAAAGAGGTTCAGGTTCTGAATTTGGGCCCTGGCAAAATTCAAGCTTGCAAATGATAAAAATTCCTGAGTAATTTCCCTGTGATGCTGTATTCATCTTTGCTTGCCAGCCCAGATAAACTGTCCTATTCCTGCCAAAATTTGTGGTTCAAATGTAGTGCAGAGCACTTTCTGGTTTTTGCACTTTCATACTCTGCCAAAATCAAAACTATAATTTCCTGGTTTACTCCTACGCTTCCCTACAGACAAACAACTGGAAAAAATCCCACTGACTCTTGATACTTGGAGTATGATGCGTCAATAACCCTCCTAGAGACATGACAAGGCGTGAAGGAAGTGGCTGCCGGTGAGCCTGTCAGCTGCTGCGCTCTGCACCGGCGGCACAAGGAGATGCTGTGACGCACCACGCCAATTAACCTGCAGAGCTCTGTGCAGCAAGCTTCCAGCAAATGCTGGCTCTGGGGAGCCACAACTCCAGACAGCTCTGCAGTGGTCACAGACATTGAGTGTGTCTCCCTTAATGATGCATGTTACCCCTGTGTGCTGAGCAGGGGAGGTGCTGCCTGGTTGAAGGACTGGAGTGCATGCCCAGCTGCTTCCCAGGATGTTTTGTAGATACAGTTTTCAAAAACATCTGCCTGCTCAGTGGTGGGGAAAGATCGAGGCTGCTGCTGGATGTTTTGAAAAAGTCATACCTTGAACAACATGTCCTCAGCCTTAGGTGAATCTTCAACACTTCTAAACCTCTCCACAGATGTTCCTCTTCACTCTATAAAGGAGCTGCTGAGATGTGTCTGTGTATATTTTAGGTTGCATACAAAACTTGATCTCTGAAGCTATGAAAACAAAATTCCCACAGCAGCATGTTCAGTGACCTAACATGCACTGGCTGTTTTCGAGATCTGTTTTCCAACTCAAAATGGAATTAAGTACATTGTGAAGTGAATTGGTTTAAAAAAATGCCAACTGAGAAAAGCTTTGTTGGTAGACAAAGCTCTTTGAGTATTGGTTTTCATCAGGAGATTGTCTGGTCTGGAGTTTGCAAACCAGTTAAACAAGCCCTGGGACTAAAAATGCAATATTTGCATTGCTGAAGTGCTGGAACTTTATATTTTTACCATTATTTAGCTAAATAAAAATACATTATTAAAAGTAGAACTTTATGCATTGGGGTAGTGATCTTGCACCTCTTTTTGCTTGTATTTTGTTGTGGTGCTTGGTGATGTTATGGGCTGCAGGACCTTGCACATTTTCACACAGCAAAGCAGTGCCACCCAGTGGCTCCTGTGCAGCACAGAGATGCTGCCTACGTGCTCCAAAATAACCACCTGACCACCTCTGCTCTGGGATTTATTGCCCAGAGTGGGAATTAGCTGGTACCTGGCAGCTACTCCCAGTCCTGTTGAGTAATACACAGAGACTGAGCTGGAGCTCAGAGCAACACAGCAGAGGAGTAGGCAATAATCTCTGTTTGGAAAGAGCTGAAACTATTTGCAGTTCTGGTGGTGTTGTGGGGAATACTTGGGGGCTTGCTCTTCATTCCTCATTGCCCATTTCTCCAGTGGGCCAGGTTGAAAGGATGCTCCACCAGGAGATGGCACATGTGCCCCAGCCCCTTCCCTGAGGTGGGCTCTGTCCTTAGCACAGGGGTGGTGTCCCCACTGCTGCATGATCAAGAGGGTGCTTTCAGTCAGGAGTCATCTTTTTGTGACTGTATCCTCAACTTGCAAAAAACCCACCCCTATAAAATCTATTTCTCAGGATTGTCTCTGAATATTGGGGACTAAATCTTAGTTTGGACAGCAATTTCTCTTACACTTAGATTCAAAATGCTGAGGCAGGATTTCTTTCTCAAAGTGTTTCCATGCTGTCCTGGTTTAGAGAAAATTTGGGAGAAAACCTCTAAAGGGGTTCCTCTAGAAAGCAGATTTAAGCAGCCCCTCTCCCACTTGGTTCAAGAAAAGATTTCCTTGGAGAAAAGTGCAAAAATAATCTGTTTATTTAACTGGCAAAGCACTCAACCAGCACAAAAAATGAACAATATTAAACAATAAAACCTCTCGCTGCTTCAGAAGAGATGACAAACTCAGAAAGTCCCCTTTGTGGGCTGTAGCTTGACTCACCCAGTCTGTTATCAATCTCTCTAGTGCTGGAAATGCTACGGCCCAGGTCTGGCCTGGTGACCACAGGTGTGAGCTGCTGGTGCTCTTCTGGTTGTTCAGTCCAGAGCAGGTTTGAACAGGTCCAAGAAAAAGAAAAATCACAGTCCAGGGAAGTTCTCTGCCTCAGCTAGCTAAAACTAACTAAAAAGCAAAGGACAGGTCTGTCCTGCCATCTGCAGACAACAGTCTGTGGGAGGGATGCGAGTGAGCAAGTGCAGTTTCTGATAACAAACTCTGCGCTTCTTCACTCCCCTCTTCACTCTTGGAAGGTCTTAAAGGTGCAAAACTTATTTCTGGGCTAAACAGATGAATGGGGATAATAGAAGCATCATAAAGTCACTCCAGGACACATGCGTAGAGCAATAGAAGAAAGAAAACTAGAACATTACAGTGTGCTGAGTTTGAGACAGGCTTTTTCTGATGCAGAGGGTTTTTTTTTTTTTTTAATGGCTGTTTGCCTCTCCAGGATCTCCCGAGAGAGCCATGTCCCACTACAGGCAGGCCATCCTCCTGAGCCCCACTCACCATGTGGCCATGGTGAACCTGGGCAGGCTTCACCGCTCCCTGGGGCAGAACAAAGAGGCTGAAGTGTGGTACAAGAGGTGAGGATTTGGGGTGGGAGACAGAGGGTTTCCTCCTGCCCCTGAATGGCTTGTTTCTGCTCAAGAATTTCTGTTATGCGGCTCTATCAGTGCATGCATGGGGTTTGCTCCCTTCACCCTCCATCTCTTTGAAACTAGATTTGGCTATTTTTGGGTAGTGCTTGGAAAGGCAGCATGGGCATAGGCAGTGTTGATTTCCCTGGACTACTCCCAAGCCCCCAGGATGGACTGCTGCTTTTAGCTGGGGGATGCTCTGATGATAAATTTGGAGGTTTCTAGGTGGCAGGAGCAGGCTGTATTACCACAACGCCCACCCTGCTTGAAGGTGGTTTGTGGTTGCTGCACCAGGAACAGCCATAAGTGCTGCACAGCTCAGCACCAAACCCTTGGCACTGTTAGGAACTCTGGCCCTTCCCAACAGTGTTCCAGCAGTCAGGCTCTTACTCCTGGTATGCAGCAGGATGGATTGGGTGGGAATACTTTTACCTTCTTTTTGGCATATAGATTTGTGCTTGCATTCCCCAGTTTTCATCACTGTCAACCATCCCCACCCCTGCTGCAGTCTCCTTCTCAGGTGGCTAGCGGGATTACTGCTGTGGGGCACATTTTATTCCTCCCCAGGACTTGAAATTTGTGCTTCCCAGGCTGGGATGGTGCAGAGCTTTGA
The DNA here is from genome assembly GCA_003676055.1 of Chloebia gouldiae. NCBI lineage: Eukaryota > Metazoa > Chordata > Aves > Passeriformes > Passeridae > Chloebia > Chloebia gouldiae. Next base: position 12,418,609 of record QUSF01000021.1, read on the forward strand.
TTCTCCATCCCCGCACAAGCCCACCTCGCTCTTCCCCTTTGCTCCTCCCACGAGCTTGAAGCTTGACTTTTTCCCAACCTCCAGGGCACTGAAGGTGTCGCGGAAGGCTGAGATCCTGTCCCCGCTGGGGGCTCTGTATTACAACACAGGGCGATACGAGGAGGCCCTGCAGGTTTACAGGGAAGCGGCAGTGCTGCAGCCTTCGAACAAGGACATCCGACTGGCGCTGGTGAGCGAGGGCCAGGGCAGGGCAGCAGCAGCCACGGGGTTCAGCCCAGCGTGTGACAGAGGGCTGAGCTGGTCAAGAGCATAACACTTGGTAACAGCGGCTCTGTTACAGGCTCAGGTTTTGGCGATGATGGGGCGGATGAAGGAAGCCGAGAAGATGATGAACCACATCCTTAATGAGAATGCGCAGTGCCTGGAGTGCTACCGCCTTCTGTCAGCCATCTACAGCAAGCAGGAGCTCTATGCCAAGGTACTGTGGCATGGGATACCCTTGTCCTAAGGACTCACACACAGAGCTCAGGTTGAATTTTTCTCTCTGGGGACATGTCATGTGCCTCCGCACAGATTCAGTAGATTATTTCTTCACTAAAACCTTCAGTTTATCTGTATACTAAGACTGAAGCTAAGCAGGGTGGTTTTCTTTTCACTTACACCTTCTCCTGCTGTCAGCCCCAATGCCCATCAGCCCCAGGCATTTAAAAATCTCATTTGCCTGTGTGTTAATGATGTGGGGCAAACAAGGAATGGAGAAAGCTGGTTCTTATGCTGGTAGTCCATAGTGGTGAGGAAAGAATGAGAAGTGGGAAGGCACTGAATGGAAGGTACACAATGTCCTCTTGCTTTTTCACAGGCACTTGAAGCTATAGAAAAAGCGCTTCAGCTAAAACCAAAGGATCCAAAAGTCATTTCAGAGCTCTTTTTCACTAAAGGAAACCAACTAAGAGAACAGAATCTCCTTGACAAGGCTTTTGAGGTATGACTGCTCTATGACCTACCAGTGGTTTTACAGGCTAAAAGGTAGAGTTTGCTCACTGTGTATGAAACTCATTGGTGCATACACCCTGGCTGTTTGCTTTAGGAGCTCAGAGTCCATCACTGGTACAGAGAAAGCTAGGAGGCAGCTAATTTTACCAGACTTAATTGCAACGTTTTTCCTCATCCCTGTATAGAAATAGTGCTCCCTGCTCTGAGGGGTTAAGTACAGAATTGTGGTGGGATTCACCTTTGCTCCATCCAGCCCCTCTTGCTGTCAGTAACCAACTCCAGGTGGCTCAGCTGGAAGCTTGGGGACCTATGAGAGTTCACCATGTTGTTATAGCTCACCTCAGAAGCCAATAACTGAGAGGATGACTTATCCTGTGAAGAAGGATGCTTGCTAGCTCAGAAATTATATTTCAGTTAATAATAGTACAGAAGCAACCTGGTCTAGTGGAAGGCGTCACTGCCTGTAGGAGGGGATCTGGAAGGAGATAGTATTTAAAGTCACTCCAAACCCAAACCATTCCACTATTCTCTGATTCATAAAATATTATTTGGATTGTTCTGAATATTCTCAATATCCCTATGGATAAGGATGGTTAATCCTGATTCGAAAATCCTTTTCTGTTGTGACAATGTAAAAACAGTGCTGTTTGACAGACTCCAGAAGGTCCTAATTGCTTTTTCTCCCATACTCAGCATCACTGGGGAAGGAAAGCACTGCCTTCAGGTCCTTGTGAATCCATGCAAGTGGCTCTACCAGAGTCTGCTGCCAGCTGCAAATTAAAGCCTTGCAGATAAAGAGCAATGGCTTGTCGCTAACAGGCATTGTACTTGGCACTGCCTAAGGAAATTACATAGATGTGCAGGAGACCCCAGTGGTGCAGGGGGAAGGGACAGGGTTGCAAGTGTGGCTCCTCTCAGAGAGCAGGAAATGTGCACATTGACAGGGAAAACCTGTGAGATGAACTGAGCCATGGAGCAGTACATTCTATGCCTCTTCTGCAAAGAGACCGAAATTCACTTTGTGTGTATGAGAGGAATTTGAATTACATTCTGAATGGCTTCAGCAGAAGAAACTGTTTTTCTCTTTCCCCTCCAGTACTGGTTTTGTTTGAAGAGTCAGACTCTAAACCTAGAAATGTTTCATGTTTCTTTAGAGCTATAAACGGGCTGTGGAGCTCAACCCAGACCAAGCACAGGCCTGGATGAATATGGGAGGTATTGAGCACATCAAGGTATGACACTTTTGGTTTTCCTTAAGCTGCCAGGTTAAGACACTACTACACAGGACAAAAAAGTTAAATTGGTTTCAGACTGCCAAGAGTTGCACGTTTGTGAACAACAAGCCCCTTGACATATTTTATCCAAAAAGGAGGAAGGTCTCTTCACCCCAGCTAGAGTTCCCAACCAGGTTGCTTGGTAAAGCAAATCTCATATTTTTAAAATGCAGGCTGCAAGGAGCAACCTGCTCCTCTCAAAAGCTTTCCTGCTTCAGTTGTTGACCTACCTTAGAAAAATGTCACAGTGAGTTGACTTTTAAAGTTCTTCTCTACCTAATTAATTTAATAAAGATGTCTAATGCAGAATACTGGCATGAAATTATGGAAATAGACAGCCTACCCTGTGGTTGCTTATTCTTTTGAATACTTTAGCATATCATTATGATTTGAGTCTTAAGGAGTCACATTGTGTGATGTCCTTAAGCTATCCTGTTGCTGAGTAAAATTAACTCTTCTGGTGCAACATAACAGAAAAATGTAAAACTATTTCTTGCAGTGTGAGTTTCCTCAAATTTAGGTTAACAGCACTTGGTGATCTATTTAATAAAGAATAAGTATTTTTGTAATCCAACAATGTCAGGGTTTTTAAACTCTTGTTTCCCCTGTATCTCGTTTTTCACTTTACCCTTGGAACGAACTTTCTGTGTGGAATGTGAATGAGACCTACCACTCATTTTCTTTGCAGGGGAGCTACATCACTGCCCGTGACTACTATAAGAAAGCCTTACAGCTGGTTCCAAACAGCAAGCTGCTGAAGGAGAATCTGGCCAAACTGGATCGCTTGGAGAAACGGTTTCAAGAAGTCGAGGAGAAAGACCAAACGTAACAATCAGTCACCAGCAGAAGGACACTCATGCCCCTTAGAGAAGAGTGTTGTGGAAGCCTGTTGCTCAAAGTGATACTGAAAGAACTTTGAAAGGACTCAGAATTATGGAAGGCAAACTTTGAATGCATGCTTAGGTCCAATCAAATTTACAGGAGACACTCGGGTCCTCTGGGACATGCTGGAGCATGAATGAAAACCTTCCTTTAATCAAGATTTACATCTAGGCTGAACCCGTTTTAGTCACACTGGGAGTGTGGGTGGGACATGTACCTTCAGTATCTTGGTTGTCACCAGGGAAACTATGGAGACAAAGCACTCATCCATTGCAGCAGGGTTGAAGTAGCACTTCCTGTTCCTCCACAGAGGCTCACCTCATCCATGTAGAGCACCACTGGTGGGCTTCATTGCAAGTGCTGCAGACAGGAAAGATGGTCATAATAGTCACATAAAAAAGGTTCCAAAGGTTAATGCTGAGGAAATGATGGTCACTTTTACAGCTCTAAATGGGACTTGAAAATTATTCTAAAGAAAGGGGAAACTATTTGAATATCACCCTGGAAGGATGATTCTACAAGTAGGACAGATGATCCTTTGAGGGAAAACCTAGCCTGAATGTTTTTCTCATTAGACAATAATTTTGTAATAATTCAGGTTCATGATGTCACTTTTGTCAAAAATCATCTGGCTTTACCCTTTGCCCTCTCCCTCAAGGCCAAGTAATTATTACTCTGAAAAAAATTGAAGCATCCAAAGGCAATGGGAAACTCTAGGATTACTTGTCCTCCTGCTCAGTCCCCAGTTTGGAAAACAAACAACCTATTTAATCAATATAGGAGGTAAAGTAAAGCCACAGGAGATTAGGGAACATTTCCTAGCCTGGAAAGGTACGAAGGAGGCTCTTCTATGGGTGTGCAGGGACAAAGCCCATTTATCATGGTGACAATACTGACAAAATTATTGGTCAAAGTATTTTTACCGTTCCCCTAAGAGATATAGAAAATGACCTATAGTTGATCAGTCATAAATCTATATTTTTAAATACCGATGTGGGAAAACAAATTCTCTTCAGAACTGGGGCTTTTATTTTTGAGCTTTATTTATTTAACTTATAATAATCAAATAATTAATATATTTTCTCTGTTGTATATGAATTGGACAATATCCTTCACAGCTGGCCACATGGTTGGGCATTGTGACTCATATTGTATGAAGTTAGAAAAAGGGAGTACCAATGAGGCGTGTTGGAATAATTCCCTCTCATGATTCTAAGTCAAGTGGCTGCAGAGCACTTTGGATCACACTGGCCCTGCAATAGCATTCATGCTGCTTCCACTGAGGTTTGCACCAGTTCCCAGAGAGTGTTAGTGGGATCTGCTTCCTGCCTTTGAGTTTGGACATCAGGGTTGGTCATAATTTTGCTCTTCTTGCAGCACTAAACTGCTAAAAAAGTTGTTTTGTTTGAGCTTGACTGTGGCCAGCAGCCCAGGGTTTGGCATTATTAGTACAGTTCAGTTAGGTGTACAATGCCCTAAAACACATCTGTCAGAAAAAGCCTGTGTGGTAGGCATCCCTGTGGTGTCAGTTTAGCTGGCCATGGCACCTCAACACCTTCCAAATTCCCCCAATGGGATGGTTCAGCCATGTGCTGGAGGTTTTGCTGGTTCCATTTGAAAAACCTGGTGTCTTGCTGCAGGTGGTAGTCAGGTTACTGACGAATTATTTATGTGACTCCAACTGTGTTTGGAGCTCACAGGGAGTCCAGGTACAGTTGTCTGCCCTGCCAGGGTTTATGGACCTGCCAGAGCCATGGCTGTGCACCCTCTGAGACCAGGCTGGACTGGTTCCCACTGGCCAAGGAGACCAGCAGAAGTGAAAAGAAGTGAAAGACTGCTGGGGGGAAGAGGTGGCACCACAAATGTTTGGGCTCTCTCCCTCTAATCCAGCTTCTCCAGGGGAGCACTGGGATCAGAATGAGTGAGTTGCTTCACTGTTGAGTTTTCTGCTCCCAGCCCAATCAGTCTACTTTACTTCATGGGGTCTGGGGCAGGTTTGAGCTCCTGGGGCTGGGTCAACACCCCTCTTTTGTTTCTCCACACAACTGTTGTGGCTGTGGACTGGTTGAACTGACATTTCTGCAGGTCCCCAGTGCAGGTGCTCTGCTGGCTGCCGTGCACACAGTAGATCTGCACACCCCTGGGCTGCCAGGATGGCCTGGAGGAGGTGACATCATGCCAGCACAGTCCCATGGGATGAGGACACCAAAGGTTACATGGCCTCTGACAGCAATCAGCTCCGCAGTATGCATTGCAAAGTCGTAGATGGTTCCTTGCTGGGATATTCAGAGGTACCTGGAGCAGAAAGCTGTCTGCCTGTCCCCAAGGTGAGCCTGTCTTTGGGACAGCTTCCCAAAGACCTCTGTGCCCTGGCTGGCCGTGTTGCAGTGAATTTGGGGGCTGACAGAACAGTGGTGCAGCCCTGACAGTGGTACTGTGCAAGACCCCCAAGGAGGGGGCATCTGCAAAGTGCTCCAGCAGCCAGCTGAAAGTCGGGGGGTAGTGTGGGGGAACATGTGCCTCCTTTAAAAATATGTATCAACTATAAAATCTGCCTCAAAAGATATATTAAATAAATACTATATATTATACAGGCCTCACTGCAGTTTGTGGCTTTAAATAGTGGCCAATGAAACATATTTTTTCAAATACAGGAGTTGTATTTTTTATAGCAATGCTTTGTGATTATATAAAAACATAATGCTTTTTATGTTTTTAACTTCGGCATAAATCTTAGTTTGTCTTTCCTGAGAAACGTGGTAGAAATTACTGTCTCCTGCTTGTCCTAAAAGCTAATCAAAGCCATCCTGACCTCCTAAAATTCATGTATGTGTGGAAGTATAATATAGCTTTGGATGCCCCCCTCCCACATCCTGGAGAAGCATTGATTACCATTTGTGCAACACTGTCTTACTTGCAGAAAATGGAGAAAGATGAGACCATGCCCCAGTAAGGGAGGTGGTTTGGTTGGAAGGAAGGCAAGGAATATCCACTTGCCTGAGTTAGGCTGATAACATATGCAGGGATTTTAATGCCAGTTGAAGCAGTTTACATTTCTGTGCCAAAGGCCAGCTCTCCATGTTTTGGAGCTGGGTTTGTGGTAGTTCTGGAGAGAGCAGTGATCAATAATGAACCCCGCGTTCCTGAACCAGCACTTTATTCCCCATCTATGCAGGATGACAGTCTGAAAACTGGCAGCAGATTTGGAGAATGGCTCAGACCATGGGCTACCAAAGCACTTAAACCCCTGTGAAGTTCTGAGTTGACTCTGTCCTGTTTGCACCCATGCTGAAGCCCTGTGTTTGTTCAGGGCATCAATCATGTCAAAGGTTTATTGCAGGCAAAGAATGGAGTATGATATAAGATGGGTTACCTGCACCAAAATGGAATGCTATTGTGCAAGATAAATTGAGCAACTTACCTTGTGGTAACTTCATATTATCTTAATTAATCATAGGAAATATTCTAAAATAATGAGTTATAAATACATTGTTTTCTACCAGTTCCAGTGCTCAGCATGGTTAGCAGAGATTGCAGATTAATAAATGGCTGGTGGGAGATTAAGATCTGCCTGGTGGGAGAGAGTTCATGCTCTCTGCAAGTTGCATTGGCTAAACCTCAGTGCTCACTGATTTTAAAGCAGAGAATTAATGGAAAGCTGATTAGACAGGACTCTCATGTACTCACTGTGCATTTTAATCCGAAATAAGAAACATGATATTTGTGTTGCTTTTTCCTTTCCCTTTTCCTTTCATAATATTTGCAGCTGATGGATTTTATTTTATTGCTTGTTTAAATTCCAGCATTCTTTGCTTCCATCCCTTTTCTGTCCCCCAGGATAAATTATGCAGTGGGGGGTATTTTCTTTCTCTCATGGACTCCTTAGACTAGATTTTCCTACAAATGTGCAGGCAATTTGTTTTGGCCAAACAGTAAGTGAATGCAGCAGTGCAAATTGCCTTAATTACAGAGATCTCAAGGAGGACAGGGGGCTGAGCATGCATGCATGGAGGTAGAAAGAAGTATAAGTCAAAAAATTTCAAAATAAAGAGCCTAACTTGCAGGGGAGGCTGGATGCCTCTAAAATGATCTAAAACTATGAAAGCTTCCCCACAGTTAAAGAAACCAGGCCAGATATGGTGTACAATATTTGGTGAAAGAAGACAATTTTCAGTACAATTTATTAATTAAGCAATTTAGAATATTATTATATTCTAAATGTCTAGTCTTTTGCCCCACTTGTCCTCCAGCTCATTGAAACAGCTGGTGTATGCTTAAGTCTCTTCAATCTTTATATGATTAAGTTGACCAAGTGCTCAATTTCTGTCTTTCAGATATTCAGTTATGCACAATCCTGGGAAAAAATTATCCCTTAGAGGGTTTTTCCCCCAACCTTCAGTCTATTGCAGCAATTTCAAAATGCACCATTTTACTTTCATGTACATTTAAGCCCAGCAGCAAAAGAGAAAAAAAAAAAAAAAGAAGAAAAAAAACAGCGCTTGGCATTCACTGATGTTTTAATGTGGCAAGGTTGCTTCAGGTAACCTTGATAACTTTGTGCAAAAGTTCATTGCCATGTTTGTACTGAGTTGCTAAGAATTTTTTCTTCTGGAAAATACCCCCAGTGGTATCCTCTGTAAAAGTTACAACTGTAACACAACTGTATTACTGTAGAAATCTCTGCCTGAAGTGGATGTCATACTGCATGTTCCTCTCATGCAGAAGTTGTTTGCATTGCCTGTTGTTCATATGGTTCTTATTTCTGTATCTATTTTTTTAAAATTAGCTGTGCATATCTTTTTAAGGAAGAAAAAAACAACCAAACAAAAACAAAACCACAAGAAAACAGCCCGTGGATTAGAAATATTTTAAAAATAAATTCACTCTTAGCAGCAGCTGGATGTTATGTCAGTGATGCAGGAATTTGCAAAGTCTTTGCTTTTTTCATGGTGGGATTTATGACTAGATTTCACATCAAGGAATTATGCTCAAAGTCTTTGTAGAAGAAAATGTATGTAAATGTCTATTTTATATAAAAAGTAAGAAAAGTAGGTGCTGTGCCTGGTTTTGTTCTTTTTCTTTAGGACCAGCCATGAACAAGTTCTTCTGGAGGTGGAAGGGCTGAAGTTTCTTACTCCACTTGACATTTGTTTTACGTCCCCCGATTTCCTGGTTATTGGTCCTGTAGGAGCAACTATGCAGCGTATGTGTTTGAGTCTGGGCATATAAAAATATTGGAGCAGGCATTTTTTGGAACCTGAGCATGAGAAAAGATGTGGGCTGGTGCTCACACAGTCTTGATGATTAGACATATTATACTGACATAAGCTCTTCATATCAGGCTTTATGCCTCTGTCAGGAATGTGTCAAATCCACAGAGTGCAAAGAGAAAAAAAACTGAGATGAAAAATAAACTAATTTTGTTGTAAATCCCTTCTTCCTGGCACACATTCTTAAATGCTCCTGCATGCTTCCAGTGTTTGAGTTCACTTGGGATAGTAATGATAATAAACACCTACTGAAAATGGACTGAGAGAATCAAAAGTCCTGAACACATGCCATGGTGTTTCCTGCTATCCTGGTGAGTCCAAAATGCTCTGTAGCATGAAGGGAACTTGCACGCTCTGAAGTCAGGCTGCACACCCTGAAGCTCTCCCAGATCCCAACAAGGAAGCTTACGCCCAGTGCCCACCTAGGTCCTCTGCAAGGTCTGAGGCACCTCAGGTCTGGTGGCAATGATGGGGGGGGGGGGAACATTACATCCTGCTGCTGCCCATGGGAACAGGCACTAAACTATGAACAGTTGAGACACAGTGTGAGAGCCTCCAAACCCACCTGTGCTGCAGCCCTGCAGCTTCAGCTGCTCACCTTGATTGACACCATAGCCATTAAAAGGGCTCATTAGGTGAGTTGTTCCTCCTGTGAGAGGTGGAGCATAGCCTGGGCTCCAGCACTGGTTACTTTTCCTGAGCTGTGGTGGGAGCAGGACTCCTCTCTGCTCATGTGCCTTCTTCTTCTTCTATGTGGTGAGTCCTGTGCATGGTCTGTGGGGAGGTATGCCTCAGTGTGGGGGCTATGGCAGTGAGCATTGGTGTCACCTGCTCTTTTGAGGTACCAAAAAGGTGAAAGTAGCTAGTCAGTATCACATATGTGCAGGGCTTGGTGTGTTCGCCTTGGTGAGTGAGTTTTAGGCTGCCTTTGCTGTAGCTGTGTGGGGACTGGGAGCCTCTCGTACACTCTCTGTGCAGGTGCTGCTCACCACAGCCCTCCTTGGCTGCTGAGGTGAGTGACCCATTGCCTTTGCACGCTGCCCAGCTGCCATGTGGTCAGTCCCTTGGCTGTGCAAGAGGGACAAATAGCTTGGTCCTGCTGAGTCTGAGAACTGCTCTCCCTGGGGCACCAGGTCAAACGCTTCTTGCACATCCCCCTGCGGTGGCTAATGGTATTCATAACTCCCTGTCTGGTCTGTTGTACACCTGTGGGAGAATGTATGTCTTTTAGGTAAGAGAGGGAAAAAGCACTAGATTGGTTGTGAAGTGGTTCAAGCCAGCCAGAGTAATTTGCTCCTGGTAATGAAGCCGGTGCTAAAAACAGCTGTCCTGCTGAGGCAAGAGATGGGCTAACCAGCTAACTGCAGTTCCTCCCACCCTGCTCCAGTATGGTGCTGGTCCTGCTGCTGCTGCTAATGTTATTTCTCTCACCACCTAAGGGAATGAGGTTTTCTCCATCATTGACCACCTTAATAAAGTTTATTTTCTGCTTCACTAATGGACTTGCTGCTAGCAGTAATCACCAGAGGCTCTTGTTGGAAAAGCCAGTCAGCACCAAGGACTAGGGAGGGAGAGTTTAGTCCAGGTCAGTGGCTTAGAAAATTATGCCTGGGCTTTGTAGTGGTCAAGTGCTTTGAGACCAGAGGGAGAGGTTGGTCTGGACAGGTCAGGAGGTACCTGAGCCCCTCAACAGCCTGGAATGCTGCAGGAGTTGTGCAAGGATCTCCACAACCTTGTGGGGTGAGTCCCACTGGATTCTTCTCAGGTCAAAGAGTGTTTGATGGACTGGGTAGCAGAGGAAGATGTGGGCTCCTCGGTGACGGTAAATAAACGGGCCAGGAGACCTTGTGCTCCTTTCTTGATAAGGCCTTTATTTGAAAGGATAGCCTGTGGGGGTGGGGGCTCGGGGATCGCGACACCGCAGCTGTTCCCAGGTGAGTCAGCGTCCCAGAGGAGGGGTAGACGAGCCTGTCAGTTAAGAGAGGATTGGAGTCTTCACCCTCAGAGGATACGTCAAAAGACTCCCTTGTGGCTCGTTGGTCAGGGGGGTTTACTTCGCTCTGGCTCCTTTGGTTACAAGGATTGGCTTCAGAAATACTGAGGGTCTTCTCCAGCTCCCTGGAACTTTCCCTGCACGTAGGTGTAGGTCATAGTGCAGTCTCTGCTCTTGGCTCGCTGTTCGAGTGCATTCTGTTTTATGCTGAGGTCCAGTAATTAAGATACAGTAGACGCTAGGCCCTCTGGGAAACAGGAAGTCTTCCCTGGGATCAGTTTCCTGGGAGCAGCTTCTGAACTACCTGACGCAGTGTAAGGGCCAAAGAGCTTTAAATTACTAGGAACAGAGGAACAAACAGGTAGAATATCTTTTATAAAGGATTTTAACAAAAGTATCAACGGCAGGAAGGGGTACAAAAGCTCGGGGAGTCAAACGGGTGTAAACTGGGTATGGGGGCAAATACATAAGGGTGGAACTAACAAATACATAAACAAGCGAACTTTTGAACTGTGAGGGGATAAACAGACAAAGGGTTAAACATCAAATCTGTTCATAACACTCGGGGCTCTGGTGCTCTTATAAGGTGGTGTGAGAAACTGTCGAGGTTTCTAATGCCTGCCAACCTTCCTCAAACAACAACATCTCCAAGCCTACACAGAAGGCATCAGTTCCAAAGTTAGGGAGGGCTGGAGTGGTGTCACTTTCGATCCAAGTGAATTATTCCAGGCTCTCACCCAAGCAAATAGTGTGTGAGTACCTTCTAAATCATGAGCATTGCATTACCTATGTTTGGGAGCAGCCATTGCATCCCAGCCTTGGCTTGGGAGAGGCAGTGGACCCCTCCTCTAGGCACGAGAAACACATCAGACAGGAGTGATTAAAGAGTGATTTTTCAGCTGCTGCAGACACAGGCCAGCTGAAAGGAGCTGAAGAAGAGCTGCTGTCCTCTTCTCAGCAGGGGAGCCAGAAGCCTGATAATAACCCCTGTCCTGGAGAAGCATACCTCCAGCTGGTGGGAGAAATTGCAGTTCTTTTTTAGTTTTGTGTCCCAAGTGTTGGAGATCACTTCTGCTGTGTGATCCTTTTGGTGATGGTTGTGTTCTGGGCTGGCTCAGGGGAGCAGCATCCCTTGCTCCCCAACTCAGCATGGGCTCTGCCAGGGTTATCACTGTGTGTGTCACTCACTCCCTGCTGGGTGAGGACTGGAGGCATTTTCCCTAGAAAACATAGATGGGATTGCCACAGATTTATCTCCAACTGCATAGTTCAGTGAAGCATCGAAGCCTTCATCGGAGCCAGCTGTCCCAAGTCAAACTGTCCCCATGCTCCCTGCCCACATTGCTAAGGCACAGCTGGTGCCAAAAGCCATGGAAGAAAGTTGTGTCTCCTAGGGGTGTGGTCTGGAGCAAAGCCGAGCCTGAGGGCTGGGCCAGCTCCATTCAGGGACAGCTTTCATGATGACTTCAGTGGCACAAATACTCCAGGGCACTGCAGGCATGGAAGCTTTTAAAAATAAACTTGGAGTAGTCTGGTGATGTTATTACAACCTGCTGCACTTCTTACTTAATTTTGTTGGTCCCAGGTGCAATTCATTAGGAATAATTAGGCCACTGGGTAAAATCTATTCTTTTTTTCCTGGCTGTGCACACACATGATGAAAGTACCTGACAGGAGAGCTCAGCTTTGCACGCATCAGTTTTCTTCTACAGAATTGCAATTTCTCTGCATTTTCATTGATCTCCATAGAATTGCCTTCAGCTTGGAGCTCAAGCTGGAGTGTCTTGGTTGAGGGAAATTTGGGAGAAAGTTTCTGAAGGGTTCCTCTAGAAAGCAGAGTCAAGGGGCCTCTCTCGTGATTGCTTTGGGAAAAGATTTCCTTGGAGAAAAGTGGAAAAATCTGTTTATTTAATAGACAAAGCATTCACCAGCACAGAAAAATGACCAATATTAAACAATAAAACTTCTTGATGCTCTAAAAGAGATGGCAAACTCAGAAAGTCTCCTTTGTGGACATTCTGCTTTTTATCTCTATATTGTTAGTTTCCTGCTAAAACTAATAGATATTTAAACTTTATAAACACATTTATTACATGTATATATATATAGAGTATATAGTTATGCATAGATAATGCTAGTAATATTTAGTAAATAGTGATATTCATATATGTTTACTTATTTAGATTTTTGGAGGTATATATTGTGTTGGGCTTTTTTTGTATAATTTATTATGTGTAACTTGGTTTTTGAGTAAAGATAACTTTATGAATGGATTTGTGTATGTTTGATGTAGAACTGTTTTAAATTGGTTTTTTAATACATTTTGATATGTATTATTAGGATTTAGTTTTTGTTTATTGTATGTAGGGATTTAGATTGGGTAGGGTTTGTTTGGTTGGTGGAGTTTTGGGTGTTAATTAAGTAGGTGGCTTCTGTTAGATGCTGTTGTTAATTTTTGAAAGATTTTTTGTTGAATATTTTACAGTGGTTTTGAATTGTTGATTGTATTTTTTATTTTGTTTGCAGTCAGTGTATGGTAGGGGATATGGCATACTTACTTAAAGTTGTATTTTAAATTTAGGTGTCAATAAGGTTGTTTTTGAAATGAGTTTTCTTGTTTGATTGAATTTTTTTAGGCCATTGTGTTTTTAAAAGATTTGTTTTTGCAGGTTCAGGAGGGTGTTATGGGGTGTAGTCTGAGGTCCAGGGAAAGTTTTGAATTATTTTGTGGTGGTTTTATTCTTGTAAGAATGGAATGTTTGTTTTGGTGTGATTGGGGTGATTCAATGGAATTAATTAGTGAGGCTTTTTAATATTTCTATTTAGATTATTGTTTATTATATTATAGGGGTTTGAATTGTTGGGTTTGTTTGATGGCAGTATATGTTTGATAGTTATGAGTACTTTGGGAAATCTTGTTTAGGTTTAGATTTATCTTTTGAATTTGTGCTTAGTTATATGGAGAATTTTTATTTTGGTGATTTGAGGTATCATGGGCCTATTGTGCTAGGAATAGTTGTTTTTGTGTTCTTATTTAAGTCTATTTTTGATACTTTTTTATAGTTTTATTTATTTGTTTGTTATTTAGGTGGTTTTTATTGGTTTTATTGTTGGGGCTATGGGTTTTTATATGGTAGATTTTTATAGGTAGTTTTTTATGGTAGTAATATTTCTTTGCTTTTTAGTAATTTACATTTTTTTTATGTTGTCAATTAGCTTTTTTTAAGCTATTTTTATAGCATATTGGTTATTATTTATGAATTATTGTAAAGGTAGAGTTTTGGCTTTTTTTAGTTATGTTTAGGGCTAGTTGAATGGTTTTTAGTTTAGCAAGTTGGCTTGATTTATCTTTTCTTTTAGCAGTTTTTGTAACTTGTGTTGGGTTTTATAATGTTTTTTACTTTTGTTTTTATAATGTGACAAGAAATATTAGTAGAAAGAGTGTAATGTGTTTTTGTTGGTAGTTTGTATGGTGGAGTTTTTGGAAACATATGTTATTTGCTTTTTTTGTTTATAAGAGTGAAGTGTTTAGTTTTAGTCTAATTTGTAATTATTTAAAAATTTTTGCATGATTTAGTTTTTAATATGGGTGTGAGGGTGATTGTTTTATGTAGTATTAGTGGTGTGGTGGGCAGAGGGAATTTTGTTTTCGAATATTCCCTTTACTATTGGCAGGTGGGCTGTCAGGAGTTGTGTTTTAGAGCTGTTTATTTTTGAGGCAGTTTGGACTTTCTTATAGGTTCTTAAGTTCTTTTTTTTGGAGTGTAGTTCACTTTAGATATTTTTTAATTTTTATTTTAAAATTGTAGTGGCTGGTTTTGAGGTCTTTTAGGTGTTTTTTGTTGAAAGTTTTAGGCTAGGTGATGGTTTTTGCTCATAGAGTGAGTTTTTTCTATTTAGTTTGGGTTTGATTTGGGTGAAGGTTTCTTGTTTAGGGATTAATTGGAAAGTGTTTTATTTGTGGGTGATTAGGTAGAGAGAGTTTATAATGTGCTTGTATTTAGGAGTGTGTCTTTTTAAAAAGTTTATGGCATTTTGGAAAGTTGGTGGTTTTTTTTGTTGGAGATCTTGTGATTTTGTTGATGATATTGATAGGAATTTAATGCTGTTTATTTTGTAATTTACTCTTAGGAACTGGTTTTTTTGAGTATGTTTTATTTTTTTAAAATTATGAAATTGGCTTTTAGGAGATTTTGGCTGATTTTGTTTAAACCCTTTTCTTATTTGGTTTTCTTTTTTAATATAATGATGTTATTAATATATTGTAGATGTTTTGAAACTATTTTTTTTAGTGTAGTTTAGATTCGTTTATGGCAGATAGTAGGATTGTGTTTTTATTTTTGGAATAGTTGGTTTAAGGTGTGTTGTACACTTATGTGAAGGTAAATTGAGGTTTGCATTTTGTTGTTAAAGGAATGGAGACAAATGTATTGGTAATGATAATAGTGGTGTATTATTTTGTTGTTTTGGACTTTAGTTTGCGTTGGAATTTTAATGTGTTTGGTATAGTAGTATTCAATGGTGGTGTTATTTTATTTAAGGTATGATAGTTTATAGTCAATTTAATTTTTTTAATTTGTGCTTAGGTTAAATGGGTGAGTGGGTTTTGTTTATTATTTTGGTTTTTCAATGTATGGATTATTTTGTGGGTGGGGATTATGGTATTATGGCCTTAGTGAGTTAAGAACAGTGGTTTTTGTGTTGTTAATTAAAGTTTATTGTAGATGATATTGTAGATAAAATTATGGTATTTTGAGTTGTATTGGTGGTGGTATATTGTTGAGGTGGTAACTGGTATTTGTTGTGTTTTTATTTTTAGGAGTTCTATTGTAGTTGGGTTTTTTTGATAGTTTAGGTAAGGTGTTTAATTGTTTAATTTTTTTGTTTGTTTTAGAGTTGTTATTTTAAATGTTTGAGTTTTTCTGGGTTTTTGAAATACTTCTTTTGGAGGAAGCTCATGTTTAAAATGTATGGGGTTTTGGGTCAGTTATAACAGGATGTTTTTTCCCCTTTCTTGGGCCACTCTTTGGGTGCCAAAAATTTTACTTGTTGTGGTTTGGGGAAAATTTGGAGTAGTCTGGTGATGTCATTACAATCTGCTGGGGATACAGGCATCATAAAATCACCCAGGACATGGAGTCAGGAAAGCTGTGGCACCTGAGATTTGTCTCATTAATTCCCTACCTGCCAGAAGAGCCCGAGGTGTCATACATTAGAGTATGTGGGGTCTTGTCTCACTGAAAACCATTATTTTTTTCATGTCTTCTATATAGCCTGAAGAGTTGTGTGTGTGTGTAGAGTTTGTCCCATGGATTGGGAGAGACCCCAGAGGATGCTCTGCAGCTGAGATTTGGTTTTGGCAGGGTTGGAGCCTGGAGGGCAGCCCTGGCAGGTCGGTGCTGCTGTGTGCTGCCCTCCTCTCTAGGAAAGGGGAGGAGAGGCAGACCCATCTCCTTTTCATCCTAGACTCACTGAATGCTGGTCACTCAGGAGAGGATAGTCCTTCTTGCACAGCTTTCCAAGTCTGGTTTAGGCTGTGGAAATCTCCATGCTACCGTGGATCTTCTAGGTGTCTCAGCCATTCATTATAAATGGATTTGCCTCTGCTCACTAAGCAGGCATACAGAGAAGCATTTCTGAGGCAGGAGGAGACACAATGCTGCTTCCTGGCAACTGTCCCATCACTTTTAGGAGTCACGTTTGCTTCTGTACTTTAAATGCAAGACCAGCTTCACAAGCCTTGCTAAAGACTTCTTAATGGGTGGGGACAAGGGGCTCTTTGCCAGTCCTTTTATAACCCATTAGATTGTAATTGCAGACCAGTCATCTTCACATCTGTTTCTTGCTCAACTTGAGCATCTTTTTTGAGGACTAATGTTAAATAATGACAAAGTAGCTATGGTATAAACATTCCAATGTGCAAGATTCACCTTCAAAATAAGGCACCTCCTTGTTTCTCTGTTCCATACAAAACTAGTCAGTGCTTTTACTCTCCACTGTTATCCTGTCAGTGCTGTTGCTGTGTTCCCATTATTGCAGCATTTGCGTTGTCAGGCAGGCCTGGTGTCAGACTTTGCTGGGAAGCATGGGAACTTTCCATTTCCAGTAAACAGCCTCTTGGGATTAAGGCTGAGCTGTGCCATTACTGGGTCTGTTACTTATGGCTGGAAGTGATTAGAAAATGAAAGTAAGGTTTTCCCTGAGTGGGGAAAAAA
Source organism: Chloebia gouldiae (assembly GCA_003676055.1). Taxonomy (NCBI): domain Eukaryota; kingdom Metazoa; phylum Chordata; class Aves; order Passeriformes; family Passeridae; genus Chloebia; species Chloebia gouldiae. The sequence continues at coordinate 12,435,236 of QUSF01000021.1, forward strand.
AAAAATCTTAATTTATTCAAAAGCATTGAAGCAAAGGTTCATGCTGAACCCTTGATACCTTGATTCAAAACACTTGAGTCCCCACTTCAGGGGAAGACGGCCACAGTAAAGTGTGTGCCTGCCAGGCTGCCTGGACTTGCCATCTTCAGAGGCTGCATGGGTGAAATAGCATGGTGGTAATTCAATAATTCAACAGTAATTCAGCAGCTGGACTTTTTTGTCCCACCCTGCACTAGAGCACTTCCTGCATCCCTAGAGGAGGGTAAATGCCTTTGCTAAAGATGGGATCTACTGTTCATTGGGTAACTGCCCTGATAGTGGGTTTTTCTACTAAATTGCTGAAAGAAATGCTGACTAGAAACCCTGCTGGAGCTTATTGCACTGAGTTTAACTGTGACATTATATTGCTTATAAAATATGCAGAAAAACTGTAATGGCCATATGCTTGTCTAGAGTTAATTTTAACTACATGTAGCTGTCTAAAATTACCATAAAGCTCTTGGATGTAGGCCTCTGCTTATTTCCTTAAATGCACCAGTAACAAAATTAGGAGGATTTATGGGGCCAAAACCACTTGGCAATCAGTTCCCATTGCTTTTAAGGCTTCTCACATGTCTTTTAGGATCTCAGACTGCAGGTAACCAAAGCCAAGCTTGATGTTTCAAGCTCAAAAAATGGCATGGAGGCTCTGGGAGTGCCAAGGTGAAGCATAAACTATCCTTTTCTCTCAACTGAGTTGGCAGCAATACAACCTGCTGGCACCTCTCCTGGCAGCTCTGTGCTTCCCAGGTACAAACAGTGGCTTGCAGGATAGCAGATGAAACAAGAAATATATTTATCCATTTGAAAGAACATCCAGCTTTGTCACCCTGATTCTTAAAAGATTTTTCTAAAGCCTTCCAAGTTTACATTCTGTGGGAGAACTTTCCCACACAGTTTCTGTAAACAATGTTTACAATTGTAAACAATGTTTACATTCCTTCGTGGGGGTGGAGAGAGTTGATGTATTGGTAGAATGTCCAGTGCCTTTGGAGAGGTGGCCCAGTGTGGGGCCAATCCTCTACCACCTTTGGAAAGGTATAAAAATTGGAGTCAGAGAATAAATGCTCTCTTCTTTCCCTTGCAATAGCGGTGGCTCGCGTTGTGCTTTCACATGTCCTATAGCGACATCTGGTGACCGCCGGCATGTATTGCAGTTTAGGCTGGGAACGCGTGTGAGTTCTGTTTCTCTCTCTGTTCGGCGCTTTGCCTGCTGTTGTCTTGGTAATGGAGAGTGTTGGAGAGGAAGTTGTAGTTTTGGGAGTTTGAAGAGATGTATTGAGGCGAAAACGCTGTCTCTTTTGTTGGGAGGATTTTGAGAGATTGCTTTTCTGGGCACGGGAGCAGGGATTTTTTTCCCAGGCTTGGAGAGGCCCTTTCCTGGGAGAATTGGTCTCCCGTGGGAGATCGTCTCGTGGACACCCTGCTTGATAGCCGTTTTGAAGATGTTGGGCCACTGGTGATGCTGTGGAAGAGGTTGGATGCCATTTGGCAGGGGTCTGAGATTGGTAGTTCCCGGGCTTCTCTGGGGGACCTATCTGACTTGGATGTGGTTCCTGGAGACACCGAGTGTCTCTGGGTTGGCCCTGATTCGCCTTGCCCCCAGAGGAGTGACCCAAAAGACAGCTCCCCCTCTGGGGTGGCTCGGGCTCCCAGTCCACTGGCTCCGAGCGTCCGGTCGGTGGACGAAGCCCCAGGGATTGCTGGGGACTCAGAGGAGCCGGTTTGGCCGCCCCACCCCGCGCCACAGGCGTAGTGGGCTGGGGGTGGGGAGAGATCTCTCTTTGTGCCTTCCCGGTGCTCGAAGGTGAACGGGGTCCTGCGGTTCTGACCCCGTCTCAGGTTGCGCCTGACTCGGTGACGGTGCATTGCCCAAACTGTGGTGTTACATTTCCCCTGGAGACGACGCAGGCGGGTTCGCCCAGTTCAGTCTCGGGTTCCTCTTCCGAGGAGGCCCTGGCTCCGATCCTGGAGCCTGCGCAGTCTGCGCAGCCCGCTGGGCATGCGCAGGCGGTAGGGGCCGCCAAGGGCGGGGCATTAGTCCCTGTTCCATCGGGCCCCGCCCCAGTGGGCGGGCAGCCGGCCCCGTCCTGCCTGATGCGGGTGGTACCCTCCAGGGGGCTCTGTGTCATGGCTTTGGCACGCCTTGGGGGTGTGCCAGACTCCCTTGTGTCGTCCCGCGGGGACGTGTCTCCGCGCCCACGTCTCCTTTTGTGCTGCGTCCTTTCCCCGCCATGGGGGATGGGGGTGCTGTGCTGGGGTTGCGGTCTGTGCCGCCACCAGCGCCCCCCGCGGTGCCCTCTGCTGATGCTGCAGACGGCAACACCGCGGCGCAAGCTGGTTCGGCTCCGCCTTCCCCGACCGCCGCCAGGGCCGGGGCTGCGGCGCGGCAGGGCGCTGGGGTGTTCAGTTTTACCAAGACTGCTGACGTGGCCGGTGGGAGACTGGTGACTCCCCGTGACTGCGGATCCTCCCCGTCGACTTTGTGGACCCTCCCTGCCTGCCAGGTGACCGTGCGTCCGAAGGACCATGGGCGGTTTTGGCAGGAGGTCCTGGATAAGGCTGAGGGGATGCATGATTCTGCCCGCCCGCGAAGCCTGCCAGATCGCGGGGAGGGCTCCTCTGGCTCTGCTGATGCTGCGGGGGGCGTGGTGTCCAGTGATGTTGCACTGCCTCACAGCCCAGGGGCTGCCGCTGTCCTGGGGTCCACGGGACATGACACGGGTGATGCAGCCTTACCGCCGTGTCCCCAAGTTTTCCCTGTGCTCAGGGGTGTTACTCATAACACTCAACAGCCTGTTCCGTATAAGATCTTGAGGGACATCCGACACACCGTTGCACAGCATGGTCTTGGGTCTGATGAGGTTATGCACATGATTCAGCCCTTTGTTGATGACCTGCTAACGCCTTCCGATATTCATTCTGTGGCACGGGTTCTTTTTAACCCTGTGCAATTGGTGTGTTTCAGGACAAGTGGTCTGCCTTAGCGGCCAGAGCAGTGCAGAAGAATGCTACACGGGGGCAGCAGGATCCCAGGCGTGTGGTCACGATTGACATGCTGATGGGCACAGGCAATTATGTTGATCCTCAGGGGCAGGCTGGATACGAACCTCTTGTACTGGAACAGTGTGGGACGTTAGGCTTAGCAGCTGTGATCCAGACCCTAGAAATGGCCACTCCGAAGGAATCCTATTTGACTGTTGTTCAAAAGGACGATGAATCGTTTATGGACTTTGCAGAGAGGTTGATAGCCTCTGTGGAACAACAGATAGTAGAACCTGAGCTGAGGCAGCTAGCCCTTGCGAGACTTGCTAGGACACAATGCAATGCAGAATGCAAAAGAGTTATACGGACTCTTCCTGAAGGGACTACACTCTCGCAGATGGAAGCGGCATGTGCAGACCTAGGCCCCTCGGTTCAGAAGGTGGATGCTTGGGCTGTTGCTGCGCAGCCGGTCTGGGCAGCGCCGCAGGGCTGGCAGCAGCCGCGGGGGACTGCTCAGATGAGAACCAAACGGGGGAAGAAAGCACAGAAGGGAAAATTTCCCTCATATGTGTGTGGCCGATGCAGAAGGCCAGGCCATCCAGCAGATGTTTGAAAGGCGACTGTTCATGTTAGTGGCCAAGCACTCCCGGGAAACGGGAAGCAGAGCACGAAAGGGGGGCGCGCTCGGACACAAGTTCCTCTCCAGACCCCGGAGCCAATGGAGGTCTGCTGAGCCAGCTTGTCGCCAGCACCTATGGGTCAGCAGTTATGGATGTCTGCCCAGCAGCAACAGTAGTTTTAGACTCGTGCAAGGTGCACAAGGTTCCCCTGGATGCCTTTGGCCCCTTGGGTGAAGGCATGAATGCTCTTCTTATGGGGAGGTCTAGTGCCACCCTTCAAGGCATTATTGTGCACCTGGGTCTGATAGATGCACACTTCATAGGGCAGATTTGTGCAATGGTTTCCACACCCACCCCCCCGGTATGATCCCGAAGGGGACACGGTTCGCTCAACTTGTGCCCTTTAAGTCTTCTGTTCTCAGGACGGCTGACTGATCGCGGGGTGATGGCGGTTTTGGATCTACTGGATCGCCTCAGGTTCACTGGACCACCGTCCTGGCCAAAGACCGTCCCGAGATGCTGTGTACCCTGTCCATCCCTGGTGCGACGCCGTCAGAGATCCGCCTGCGCAGGCTTCTTGACAGTGGCACTGATGTCACGGTTCTCTCTGGACTGGCCCCTGGATCCAGTGGAAATGTCTGTTGCGGGTCTGGGGGGAACAGCGCGATATTACGTGAGCCAGTGGCCCGTGCCGGTCGCAAACCCAGAAGGACAGACGGGCTGGATTAGGCCTTATGTTACTCCTTCTCCTGCTAATCTCTGGGGGAGGGATGTTCTGTCTGCGTGGGGGTGCACATCGGGACGGGTTTTTGATGGGGGCCACTGTTGTGAAGGGCGCCGAGTGTTCTACACCTCCTATACGGTGGCTGGTGGATATACCTGTTTGGGAAAACCAGTGGCCCCTACCTCAAGATAAACTGATCGTCCTTCGAAATTTAGTGCAGGAACAGTTGGACCTGGGTCGTCTTGAGCCTTCTAGCAGTCCCTGGAACACCCCTGTTTTCTGCATCAAGAAGTCTGGGAAATGGAGGTTGTTACAGGACCTCTGGAAGGTCAATGCCGTCATGGAAGGCATGGGAACGTTGCAGGCAGGCATGCCATCGCCTACCATGCTTCCTGCAGGCTGGCCGATCTTCATCGTGGATTTGAAGGATTGTTTCTTTACAATTCCTTTGCATCCCGATGACAGACCAAAATTTGCCTTCACGGTGTCAGCAATTGGCAATGATGAGCCCGCACAGTGATATCAATGGAAAGCTCTGCCACAGAGGATGCGAAATTCCCCAGTCATATGCCAATGGTACATGGCTCGTGCCTTGTCTGGAGTTCTCAAGCAGTTTCCTGATGCACGTCTGTATCATTATATGGATGACATTTTGGTGTCTGCGTCTACCCAGCATGAGCTGCTGAGGATTCAGCCTCAGTTGCTCGATGCTTTGCATGCTCATGGGCTGCAAGTGGATCCAGAAAAGGTTCAACAACAACCTCCTTGGAAGTATTTGGGGGTCAAAATTCTGGAACGGTCGATCCAACACCAGGAGGTGCAATTTGCTCACTCGGTGAAGACACTGAATGATGTTCAAAAACTGATGGGTGTCATCACCTGGTTACGTCCATACTTGGGGCTAACCGACGCACAACTGTCTCCTTTGTATGATTTGTTGAAGGGAGACTCTGATTTAAAATTACCTCGCACATTGACCCCTGAGGCATGTCAGGTGCTGGAGGAAATTCAGCAGGCTGTTTCTGCCCATCAAGTTTATCACATTGATCTTTCCGTTGATGTCACTGTGTTCGTTACCACTCCAGATTCGCATCCCACAGGTATCATTGGTCAATGGAGTGACAAATGGTCCAATCCTTTGCACATCTTGGAATGGGTTTTCCGAACCAGCTGGCGCCCTGGTGTTGCCGTCCGCAGTGTCAGCAGAGGGCACCGCAGCGGGCACTGACGGCAGCACAGACCGCAACCCCAGCACGGCACCCCCATCCCCCATGGCGGGGAAAGGGTACGGCACAGAAGGAGACGCGGCGTCCAGAGACGCATCACAGCGGAAGACACAAGGGAGTCCAGCACGCCTCCAAGGAGCGCCGGGGCCATGACGCGGAGCCTCCCGGCATGTACCACCTGCGTCAGGCAGGACGAGGCGGGCTGCCCGCCCACTGGGGCGGGGCCCGATTGAACAGGGACGAACGCCCCGCCCTTGGTGGCCCCTACCGCCTGCACATGCCCAGAGGGCTGCGCAGACTGCGCAGGCTCCAGGATCGGAGCCGGGTCGTCCTCGGCAGACGAGCCCGAGACCAAACTGGGCGAACCCATCTGCGTCGTCTCCAGGGGAAATGTAACACCACAGTTTGGGCCATGCACCGTCACCGAGTCAGGCGCAATCTGAGACCGGGGCTGAACCGCGGCACCCCTTTCACCTTCGAGCACCGGGAAGGCACAAAAAAGAGATTCCCCCCCCCAGCCCACTACGCCTGTGGCGCGGGGTGGGGTGAGGGAGCCGAACCAGCTCCTCTGAGTCCCCAGCAATCCCTGGGGCTTCGCCTACCGACCAGACGCTCGGAGCCAGCGGACTGGGAGCCCGAGCCACACCAGAGGAGGAGCCGTCTTCTGGCTCACTCCCCGGGGGGCACGGCGAATCAGGGCCAACCCAGAGACACTCGGTGTCTCCAGGAACCACATCCAAGACAGATAGGTCCCCCAGAGAAGCCCGGGAACTACCAATCTCAGACCCCTGCCAAATGGCATCCAACCTCCTCCACAGTAACGCCAGTGGCCCAACATCTTCAAAACTACTATCAAGGAGGGTGTCCATGAGGCGATCCCCCACAGGAGACCAATTCTCCCAGGAAAAGGCTTCTTCCAGCCTGGGAAAAAAATCCCTGCTCCCGTGCCCAGAAAAACAATCTCTCTAAATTCTCCCAAGAAAGGAGGAGGCGTTTTCGCCTCAAGATATCGCACCAAATTCTCAAAATTTCTTTTACAGTCTCCATTACCAAGACAACAGCAGGCAAAGTGCCAGAGAGAAACAAAACTCACACGCGTTTCCAGCCTAAACTGCAATACACGCCGGCGGTCACCAGATGTCGCTGTAGGACATGTGAAAGCACAACGCGAGCACTGCTATTTGCGAGGTAAAAGAAAAGGGACGTTTATTTCTGACTCCATCTTTTATACTTTTCCCAAGGTGGTAGAGGATTGGTCCAACACTGGGCCACCTCTCCAAAGCTATTGGATATAGTACCAATACATGAAATTTTCTCCACCCCCACGAAAGAATGTAAACAATATATTGTTTACAGAAACTGTGTGGGAAAATTCTCCCACAGAATGTAAACTCGGAAGGCTTTAGAAAAATCTTTTAAGAATCAGGGCGACACTCCCGGTATCCCGGGAGGACTTTGACTGGAGCTTTGCGCACTGTGTGTCCCTGCAGTGCTCTGGAAAATTTTTCAGGGCAAATCACTTATCATTTGCCCAGCCACAAGCTACTGTAGGTGGCAAAATCTACGCAGATCTCTCTGCGGCCCAAAAATAGTCAGGAACCCGTGCAAGGACCCACCGTCTTCACTGACGGGTCGGGGAAAACAGGAAAGGCCATTGTTACTTGGAAGGACGGATCTGAGTGGCAGGTTCTGGAAAGTCATGAGAATGGGTCGGCCCAATTGGTTGAACTGAGGGCTGCTGTCATGGCATTTGAGAGATTTTCCCAGGAACCTTTCAATTTGGTCACGGATTCTGCCTATGTGGCTGACATTGCGCAGTGTTTGGGTCACTCAGTTTTGAAGGAGGTCAGTAACCCTGCCTTGTTTCGTTTACTGAAGACCTTGTGGTGTGCCATTCAGGCCTGGGTGCATCCGTTTCACATTCTACATGTGAGAAGTCACACCAATTTACCAGGGTTTGTAGCAGAAGGTAACGCGAGGGCTGACAAGTTGGCTAACCCAGTGTGGGCAGCACCTCAGCCTGATACACTCGCGCAGGCCAAGGCATTGCATGTGTTTTTCCATCAGAATGCACATACTCTGCAGAAGTAGTTTCAGCTGACGCCAACGGAGGCTTGTGGCATTGTTGAATCCTGTGACGACTGCCATGCACTTGCTCCACCTCTGCCAGCAGGTGTCAACCTTAGAGGCCTTAGGGCCTTGGAGCTTTGGCAGACCAATGTCACCCAGATTGCCGAGTTTGGCCGGCTCAAGTATGCGCATGTCACGGTGGACACGTTCTCCTCTGCGATGTGGGCTTCCACTCACACTGGAGAAAAGGCCCGCGATGTCATTGCCCACTGGAGGCAGGCCTTTGCCGTTCTGGGCATACCTTCTGCTGTGAAAACCGACAATGGTCCTGCTTACGCATCGCAGCAGGTGCGGCAGTTCCTGCAGTTGTGGGGTGTGTCACACAAGTTTGGTATCCCCCATTCTCCAACTGGCCAGGCTATTGTAGAACGCGCTCATGGTATTCTGAAGCGGGTTCTTCAAAAACGAAAACAGGGAATGCAGGGGGAGACCCTGCACAGTCGGTTGGGAAAAGCATTGTACACCATCAATCATCTTACGGTGCAGCAGAATTCAAATAACCCTGTCGTTTTAAATCATCATCTCTCGTTGCAGGCTGCAGACGAGGCGCATCAGCCTCAGGCAAAAGTTCGAGTGCGGAATTTAGTCACCAAACAGTGGGAAGATCCCTATGACCTTATAGCTTCGGGGCGCGGATATGCTTGCATTTCCACAGATACTGGGGCATGCTGAGTACCTTCGAAGTGTGTTCGTCCTGACCTGCAACTGCAGAGACAGAATCCAACCAACGGGCAACATGGAGAACGTGACCTGACTGAAAGGCATCGAATGGATGGATCGTTTAGTGATGACTCAGTTGAGGACGATGCGAATGATCACTCTGATGATTCCTCCGTGAACGGACAATGAACCTTGATCATTTTTCCTTTTTCTTTTAAACTAAGAAGGCTGAGATGTCACCCTAATTCTTGAAGTTTTTTCTAAAGCCTCTGAGTTTACATTCTGTGGGAGAACTTTCCCACACAGTTTCTGTAAACAATGTATTGTTTACATTCCTTCGTGGGGGTGGAGAGACTTGATGTATTGGTGGTATGTCCATTGCCTTTGGAGAGGTGGCCCAGTGTAGGGCCAATCCTCTACCACTTTTGGAAAGGTATAAAAGTTGGAGTCAGAGAATAAATGCCCTCTTCTTTCCCTTGCAATAGCGGTGGCTCGCGTTGTGCTTTCACATGTCCTGTAGTGACACCCCACATGACCTTTTTCCCTCCCTGGCGGCTGTGCCAAGCCCTCTCCCTGCACCAGCAGAGTGAGATTCCCAAGGCATCCTTCTCTTTGGAGAAGGTGGACTCATTCTGTACCTCCTGGCTGTGGAGCATAATGTCCCTCAGCAGGTGGCTGCAGTTTGGCTGTAATAGCCAGGCACCGAATTTTCCTCATGGCACCCCGAAAGTGTTTCCCAGGGCTTGGATGCCCCAGTCAGCACCAGACCTGGCATCACTCTGAGCAGTGCTGGGGTGACAGTGGCTGTGTGTTCCTGCAGTGCAGATCTTCAGTTCTGTTTGCTGGACAGGATGATGCTGTGTGGGAAGGCAGTAAGACACAAAGTCTGTTTGTAGTACAGATTCTGTACAAGCCATGCTGCAGCTGGAGGTCTGTTGTACCCTTTATCCTTTGGTCTGGGTGTATCAGTGTGAGCTCACACAAAGCTGTGCAAGCTTCAGTGCCTACAGGACACACAGGAATGAGATGGACAGGGCTGGAGGTGTCAGTCACACAGCACAGAGCTATTGCTGCTGGAAGGAGGCATAAAGTCCCCACTAGCACTGAGAAAATTCATGACAGCTCTCTGCTGCTGGCGGTTGTCTCCCCAGCTGGCTGATGCTGAGGGGGGAAGATGATAAAATTTACCAGGTGGAGCCAGTGCCTCTTGTGTGACATTCCCAACCTGTGGTGGGACTGAGAGGGCCAAGCTCACTTCTAGCCTGTGCCCCTGTACTGTTCTTGGGGACAAAATCACCTCAAGACTCTTCTCTAAATTATGTGTAGAATACCAGCTGGGATGTGACCCTGAATACGTGTCCCTCTATTTGAATGGAAGAGGGCTAATTTGTAAGTCTGGGTGCCTTGGAGGTGTGAGGGTTTCTGGGTATGATTTCATCTAATTCCTTATCATGAAAACCAACAAATCTGTCTGGCCCTTGAAAGCATTTTGTGTTTTCCAGTATGAATCTAAAGAGTTAGAGAAAACACCCAAATGGAGCAGGGCAGCTGGAACTGAGTGTCATGTTCATATTTGTGCTGGCATTTAGTCCAGTGTTATGGGTGTCTCAAAAATGACTTTCAACTGTGCATAATTATGTGCCCTTGTCTGCCTTGTCTCCAATGTATGTTGTACTCCTACAGACCCTGGGTAGCAACAGAAATGGAGGGCTTAGCCTTGATTAGCTGGCTACGTCCAGAGCAGCTTCTCATGTGTTAGCATAGCCAGAAATGTGCTAGACACAGCTCAGAGGCTGGCTCTGGGTTCAAAATTGGTCATACGGCACAACAAGCACACAGGTTCCTGGGTAACTGCAGATGAGACAAGGAAATGTGGCCTGTTGTCCCTCTGAAGTGGTAACTACCCCTGCACTTTAACTCAGTAATGCTGATATATTGGTAATAATGTTGATTCTTAGTCATGCAATTCATCCTTTGGGAATATTGCATTGTTCATGTGGTTGGACTTTTGGATGAAGTCCCATCTCCTCAGTTTCTTTGTACTGCCTCTAAATATTTTACAGGCAATGAAAGTCACATAGTCTCTCCTCTTGATGTGAGACAAGAGTTTCCCTATGGGATCTAACCTGGGGAACCACTGGGAGATCTGTCTGGATAAATGTATGTTTAGCCCAACCTTAAACTAACTCCTTGTCCCCCTTGGGTAAATCTTCCCTGGGATGTCTTCCCAGACCCTCTGCCAGCAGTGGGTCCAGAGCTGGACCAGAATACAATTAGTTTCTGATGGAAGAAATGCTGGCTGTGGTTGTAGCTCACCTTGATGGCCATCCATAAGGACTCTGAAGCAAGCGACCCTGTGTCACAATCTGCTAGGACAAGCAGGAGTCGTGATGGTTCATTTTACCAATCTCAGAGTGCAAAAAAACAACACAGGGGATTTTCAACAACAACAGAGGGGATTTTCAATATCAATCTAAACAAATGCACCTTTTATTAATTACCCACAGCAAATGTGATAGAAGGATTAGAAAGGAGATAGAGAGAAAGAGGGAAAGGGGGATATAGCTACCAACAGAGAGATGAAATCCTCGTGGTCCAGCCAATAGATCCATCTTGACACATCAGGAAGAATCTCAAAGTCTCTGGTTAACTCAGGGATCTTTTATAGTATGTCGAAGGAGCAGGCACAGGACAGTGGAGAATAAGTCCATTGAGAACAAGTACAGACAGTCCAGTTCCAAAGAGCACAAACCAGTCCCAGCAGTTAGCAGGACCCATTGTTTTGGGACTGGTAACCATGGGAAACCAGCGAACACATCTGCAGGTAACACTTGGTAGACATCCCGCTTCAGTCAGGCCAGTGCCCCTGGGCTAGAATTTTAAGAGTCTCAGTTTCAGTCCTTGGTGGGGGGTCTTCAATCTCCACCCTTGATGGCAGTTGTGAGGCAGATGAGGGATCTTCTGTAGAGGATCAGCAAAGTTCTGTAAAGTGAGTGGTATCTGGCCAAGAGGTGGGGAAATTCATGGGCTGGTGTGGTGAGCAGGGATCGTGCAGCAGGTGTAAGTGTACAGAACAAGCCTCTGATTGCCAGGCCCTGCCAGAAGCAGTGTGCTGTGGCGTGGTGGCACAGCAAACACAGCTGCAAACAATCACTTGGCAAGCGTCCACCTCAACCAGGCCAGAAGTCCAGTCAGGGTCTTCAAGGGTCTTAGTCTTTGTCCTTGTGACGGTTGTGAGGCAGGCTGTCTCTTACATCCTGTTGATGCTGTAGAAACTCTCTTCCTCTCCTTCGTAACTCCCTTAATATAACAACTCTCCTTAGTGTGCCTGGCTTCCTTAAAAATCAAGTTGTTGATTTGTGTTTATTGCAAGTACTATGTGTTATATTGTCGTCTGCGCTGAGTGTTTCAGGCCTGGGCTGTGGCAGTGTCAGAGTGTTAGTGGAAGAGTGGAAGATTGAAACTGCTAATTAGCCTGGCTTGCATCCCAGTGACATGAAGTGCCACTGGCTCATTGAAGGTCCAGCAGAGTACGTCGTTAAGGTAATAAAAGGAGAAGCTGCACTTAAACCTCTGCGCTAAGAGCTATTCAGGGGAGCAATTCAATAAAATCCTGACAGAAACATCTGTGATGCACAAGACTGTAAATTGTAAAGTTTCTGGGTTACTGATTCTTTGCAGAGCATATTTTGTCAATTAGACATCACCTTTGAACTCCTGTTTGGAGAAGCTGTGACTGTTATATGTGCTTGAACCCTGTAGCCACGAGGCTCATCTCGGGACAGCTTTTCTTGGAAGTTCAGTACAGGCCTGAGGATAAAGGGAAGGTAGAGAGCATATTGCAAACAATAGTATCAGCCTTTTTCTCATGGCAGTGTCAATCCTCCCACCAACTGCTGCTCATTCTGAACCAAAGTACTTGCTTCTCACTGTGCATGGGCTGTCAATACCACTCCCCACTCCTAGTAGCAGCATCTCTTCATTCTTGTTACCTGTTGCATCAAGCAGTATAGCCTGCATACAGCAAGAACCCACCAAGTTCAGGGCAAGTCCTGTTGCTATTTACATTGTTCCAAGCAGGAACATGTTTCTTGCCCTGCTGGGGGAAAACAGGGATGGAAAACGATGTGTCTTGGTGTCATCTAGAGTTAATTTGCTTCCTAATACAGTGCTGTGTTTTGGATTTAGGATGAGAATAGTATTGATAACACAATGATGCTTTAGTTGTTACTAAGTAGCGTTTACCCTGAGTCAAGAACTTTTCTGTGCTCTCCCAGTGAGGAGAGGCAGCAGAAGCTGGGAGGGAGTGTGGCCAGGGCAACTGACCTGAACTGGCCAAAGGGATATTCCATACCATGGAATATTGACCCCAGTATATAAACTGGGGAGAGCTGGCTGAGAGTTGCTGATCACTGCTGGAGGATAGAATGAGCATTGGTCAGTAGTGGTGAGCAATTGCATTGTTCATCCTGTGTCTGTCTTGGGGTTTATTTCCCCCCCCCCCCCTTTTTGCTCTCTCCACTTCAATTACAATTATTATAATTTTTTATTTCAGCTGTTCTTATCCCAGACACACTGATTTTTCCTTTATTTTTCCCCAATTCCCTCCCTCATCTGGGCAGAGGTGGTGGTGTGTGAATGGCTGTGTGCTTTTTAATTGCCTACTTTGGTTAAACCTAGGGATGCTTGAGAATATGGAGACCTTTTCTTTGGTTTGTTGCTGCTATGTTGCTGTGAGAACCTGCAGCTGGGACTAAAAACAAAATCAAGCAATGAAAAATCACACACTTCCATGCCTGGAGGAAAAGCTCTTGGAAGGGCAGTCCATAGGGGCACTGACCTTTCAGAAGTACAAGGCATTGATGCTGCAGTGAAGATGACAGCTAAAATGCCTCAGGACAAAGCTTAGGCCAGCCTCATCCCCTGCAGACCTGTCCGTAGCCCTGCACAGGAAGGAGCAGTCAGACCAAGACTGCCAACAGACTGTTTCGATGAAAAATGTGACACGCTCGCCATGGGAAGCCTTGCCAAATTCTTAAAAATCTAGCTTTCCCCCAGCCAATGTTTAAGAAGTTTAAGTGTTTTAGTCTTGAGAATCCCCTCTTTCTTGTTCACTTTGCAACTGCAGTTTGAAGACTTTGCTGTGGAACTTAGCCTGGGCTGCATGTTACTCCTGCTGTGCCTTACTGATTGTCTTACATAAATGTTTCTTTTGCCACGGGACCCTCCCTATGCATTGTCCCTTTCCAGTTACTGCTGCTAATGTTATTCCCTGGGTCTAGGGATCCTTCCAGTTACATTGTGGAGGATTATTTCCAATAACTCGCTTGGGTTTTTCATTGAGCCCTATTGCCTCCTAGAGAGGGGGTTTAATATCAAAGCACAGCCAGCATTGTTCTGTAATGTTAGGTCGTGTTACACTGAGGACTTGGTATGCCGCCTGCATAAGTTTCCAAAGGGTACTTTGCTGGGAATCCGGGGTCGGGATCCAGGAGGGTCCCGTTTCTGGGCACTGTGGTGTCACTAGTCCCTATAGCGGTCTCAGTTAACTCCTCCTCAGCAATTACAGAGTTAGGGCCTATGGGTAGAGGATCATGTGGTAGGATTTTCTTTTTTATTTGAATATACCCTCCACGATCCCTACCTGCTTCCCAACACCTTACTCCCCAAGTTTTTCATACCAGCCATCCTGGGTCCAGGGGGTTGAGCACTTGTATTTTCAGGGACCTGCAATCCCCCTTATACAGAATTTCTCCTTGAGTGCCATACCACGGAGCTTTGCATCCCTCAGGGTACCATGAGACCTTTAAAAATTTATCTGGATGGATGACAGCCCAGGCGGTTGCTATGGTTTCACAGCCCCATTACCCACAGAGATATTCCCCAGGATAATTACAGTATCCCCTCCCAGGATTGGAACTAGGACACCAATAGGTAGCATGGAAGTCAGGTTTACTCCATCCCCACATAGAGTTTACCAAGTCCTCATTAGTAACAAAAGAAATGGGAGCTACGGTGGTGACATTATGCTTAACAACTTTCCCTTGGTCTATTTTGGTCAGAGTCCAATTAAATGGCTAGTGTGCATAGTCCCCTTGTACAGGCCTGGTACAACATATAACTAATATGCACAGAATTTGCCAGCAAGGGTGGAGTCCAAACTGCCCCAGAATTTGATTATCATTATCTCCCCATTCCCAGCGTTTGTTTTGAGGTGTTATTGCCGGGCTCACCTTTACCCTTGGGAGATCGGTATCCTTGAGGCAGTTCTTGAAATACCTTTGAATTGTCCCAGTTTGAGGGCTCTTTCCTCCACTGCTTCTTATCCCTCTGCCTCGCTCGCCGACTCGGTTGCTTCGAGCCGCATGGCGTACCATCTTCTCGGCAGCAAGGATATTCTTCAGGAGGACCCTTACTCTCTTTTTGTTGCCTCTTTTTAAATGATTCCCAGTTTTTATCCTTCACTTGTGGTGAGTTACACCAAATCCCAGGTAAAGTTTTCCGGCAATTCCCTTTTATAATTTGAACAATTAAGGGAATTGGTTCATTGGAATGGAAACAACAATTTTCAGGCTTAGCCCCCTTACTAAACACCTCCCACCACTCTTGGGATTCTTTTGATAGGGTCCCATTCTCTTCTCCAATTCTTAGGACTGACTCTGTCAGTTCTCTTTCTAATTGACTACACCCTTTACAAATACCCCTAGGAGGAGTGCCTCTATAACTATGGACCCACCACTGTTCCTGGCAAATTTTACAAATATAGCATACAAAAGGGTAACAACCACAATCCTTATTTGTACAATATACTCTAAAATCATTAGTTATAGGATATCCATAGTCCAATATCTCACTATACCAACTGGTTCATACAATTTTTGCTGAGTCCATGAAGTCCGTTTAAATGTGACCTTAAGATTCTCGGCTTGGCTGGTTATTCTCCAGGGGTCTTTGGCAGCAGCAGTAATTGGTCCCTTTATTCAGCTCACATGTGTCCATCCCTTCTCGGCAGTTCTGACTGCAGTTTCTGTAGTGAGTAAAACATAGGGGCCTTCCCAGTTTGGGATCAGTGAGGTTTCTTTCCAGGTTTTTATTAACACCTTATCACCTGGTTTTATATTATGGATTGCTAGGTCTAAAGGAGGTTGTTGCACTAGTAACCCAGCTCTTCTAGGCCCTTCCCGAGCCTTCATAAGTTGCATGACCAATTGGTGAATTTGTTGATTACTTATTTCAGGGTGATCTATAGGAGAATCCATGTCATAAGGCATCCCATCAAGCATTTCAAATGGAGAGATTCCAATATCGGTTCTGGGCCGAGTTCGTATATTTAACAAGGCTAAAGGTAAACATTTTACCCAAGATAACTGTGTTTCATACATCAATTTAGTTAGTTGTTTCTTCATTTCCCCCCCATTTACCCTTTCCACTTTACCTGAGCTTTGTGGATGCCAGGGAGTATGATATTGCCACTTTGTTCCTAGAGCTGTAACTACTTCTTTAATTATTTTGGAGGCAAAGTGTGGCCCTCTGTCTGAGTCTATTTCTTCTACTAATCTATAGCGGGGGATTATGTCTTCTAATAGTATTTTTACTACTGTTTGTGTAGTTGCCCTGGAGGTAGGGAATGCCTCTACAAAGTGAGTTGAGTGATCTATTATCACCAATAAGTGTTTATACCTTCCTACTTCAGGCAAATCAGTAAAATCGATTTGAATGCGAGAAAACCGTCTATGTGCCAATTCCCATCCCCCCACTTCCCTTTGTCTCCATTGCCTCTTGTTGACGTGTTGACAGGTTAGGCATTGTTGTGTTATTTGTTTAGCTAATGTGTGCATCCCCATACAAGTGTATTTAATTGCAAATTGGTCTCTTAATACCTGGGTACCGCAATGTGGTTTTGTGTGAATTGCTTCCAGGATTTTTTGAGCCACTGATTTCTGGAGTACCTCACAGCCATCCAGTAATTCTTTTCTATTTCCCTTTCCTATTATCCCCATTTCTCTTAGCTTTTCCTGCTCCTTTTCGGTGAACACCATTATCTCGATTGGTCCGTGTAGTATACAATACTTCTTGTTGGGATTCTTGCAAGCACAATTTATTCCACACATCCTAAATTCTTTCCAACAGTCGTGACAAGGTTCACTCTCTAAATCTTAATCTCCACAATCGGGGCTTTCTTCCCTAACCCTTTTGGTAATTACAGTTTCTTTTAACACTCTATAAGAGCCTCATTCTTTGCCTCTTGATCAGCGACATTGTTCCGGCTTATCTGGTTACATATCCCCCTCTGGTGGCCTTTTACATGAACTACAGTGATACCTTCAGGCAACCTTAAAGCTTGCAGGACTCTCCTAATTAGATCCTCATGAATTAATCCTTTACCCTGTGAATTAATCAGACCTCTTTCTTCCCATATCTTTCCAAATGTATGTGTTACCCCATAAGCATATTTTGAGTCTGTATAAATGGTTCCAACCTTTCCTTTTAACAGCTCTAAGGCCCGTAATACTGCATATAACTCACAAGCCTGTGCCGACCACCCTGAGCTTAATGGCCCGGATTCTATTACCTCCAAGGTTTTTCCATCAATTACAGCCTAACCTGTATTTCTTTTTCCATCTATTACTCGAGACGACCCAACCAAAACTAATTTCTCACCATCTTCTAATTCTTCTTCCTCTAAATCAGGCCTTATTTTTGTCTGTTCTTCAGTAACTTTTAGGCAATCATGTGTCAACTTTTCGCTAGGTTCTCCGTACAGAAATTGAGCAGGGTTTTGGAGGGAACTGGTTTCTAAGCTTAATTTTGGTGAAGAAATCAGAATTCCCTCATATTTTAGGAGAATAGCATCTGTGATCCATTTCTCTGCTTTTTGCTGTAACACTCCTTGAATGTTGTGGGGAGATAGTGCATGTAATTCTCCTCCAAAGGTTATTTTTACTGTTTCCTCTATCAACAGTGCTGCTGCAACTATTGTTTGTAAACAAGTGGGCCAACCCCTAGATACTGGCTCTAGCAGTTTTGATAAATAAGCAACCAGTTTTTTGCTCCCTGCCCAATCTTGAGCTAATGCTCCGTATGCTGTACCATCCTTAATGTTTACAAAAAGATAAAAGGGCCTTTTTAAATCAGGAAGACTGAGAACTGGTGCATTTACTAATTCTGCCTTAAGGTCCTGTAGTTTTTCCTCATCTTCCCGAGTCCCCCTAAGCAAGCCTTCTTTTGTTAGTTTCTCATATAGGAATTTTACTTTCCCGCTAAATCCCTCTATCCATTGTCTACAGTACCCAAACAATCCTAGCAGCTGTCTAACCTCCTGCTTAGTCCTTGGCCTTGGCATAGCTAAGATTCCCTTTAACCCTTTCCGGGTCTAATTTCTCCATTCCTTGACTGAGTCTATGTCCAAGATACTTCACCTCTTTTTCCACAAATTGTAGTTTGGATTTTGACACTTTGAGTCCTTTCAGACTTAGAAAATTGAGTAATCTTATACTCTCTTCCCTGACAACTTCCTCGTCTTTTCCAGCTATTAACATGTCATCTACATACTGAATCAGGACAGCCCCTTCTCTCAATTGAAAATCTGTAAGCAGCTGCTCCCGCGCCTGGCCGAATAAATTAAGGGACTCTGTAAACCCTTGTGGTAGTACCGTCCACTGGAGTTGTTGTTTCCTGTGGGTGTCTGGGTCTTCCCATTCTAAGGCAAAATAGTCCCTACAACTCTCTTTGAGGGGACATGCCCAAAATGCATCCTTTAAATCTATAGCACTATACCACTGATTTTCAGGGCCTAACTGACTTAATGAAGTATAAGGGTTAGCTACTACAGGGAATCTTTCTACAGTCCTTTTGTTAATTTCTCATAAATCGTGTACCAAACGGCATTTCCCATCAGTTTTTTTTTAACAGGAAGTATAGGAGTATTAAAAGGGGACATGCAGGGTTCAAATAACCCTTGTGCTTTTAATCTCTCCATTTCTGGTTTGACCCCTTTCCTTCCTTCCTTTGGAATTGGGTATTGCTTAACTCTAACTGGGGCTTCAGGATTCCTTAACATTACTTCAAAGGGCTTTATGTCCAATTGGCCCGCTGTTTCTGGGGTATACCATACTTCAGGATTAATTTTCTCTTTGTCCTCTACCCAAAGAGAACATAATTTAATATTTAGCTTTTTGTCATTTATGTAGATTCCAATTCCTAATTCAATCATCAAATCTCGTCCCAGTAAGTTATAGTCAGCCTCTGGAACTAATAGCAGTGACCCTATACCTATTTTGGAGCTGGTTTCAAAAATCATGTCTTTAATTACAGGCACTTTAAAGGGTTCCCCTTTTGCCCCAACTACCTGTATTGTTTCTATTGATAATTTACACCCTGAGGGAAGGGTTTGAACCGTTGATCTCTTGGCTCCTGAGTCCACAAGGAACTCATATTCTTGCTGCTGGGGACCAATTCTCAGTTTTACCAGGGGCTCTGTTCTTTCCTGGGTCCCCAGCAAATAGAGCCCCTGGCCCCCTCAATCTTCCTTGAATTGCTTTTCATCTGCCAACCTTTTCCTGCATTCCCGCTGAAAATGCCCTCTCTTACCACAATAAAAGCAGCTTCCCTGTCCACCCTCCTTTTCTCTTCTCCCTCCTTCTACCCTCTGGCTGCTCGGCTTACTTCCTTGGAAGCGATCAGACGTTCCCTTCTTCCCTTCACGTACCACAGCCATCATTACACTCGCTTGTTTCCTATGTCCTTCCTCCTCTCTCCGTACATACACTTTCTGAGCTTCCCGCAACAACTGATCCAGGCCTCTACCATGCCAATCCTCAATCTTTTCCATCTTTCTCCTAATGTCAGGCCAAGCTCTGGCCACGAATTGGGTCTTTAACAACATCTGTCCTTCCGGAGTGTCAGGATTTACTCCAGAGTACAGCTGAAAAGATCTCCGGAGCCATTCTAACCATTCCGTGGGGTCCTCATCTTTCTTTTGACTCTCACAAAAAGCTTTATTCACATTCTGTCCCTTAGGGACTGATTCTCTGATCCCTTGGATAAGAATTGTTCTCAAGTCTGACATATGTGTCCTATGCAGGAGATCCTGCTTATCCCAATTAGGACGCTGTAAAGGCCACTTAGTATCTGCTTGGGGTCGTGCCAAATCCCAAATCCTCATACCGGCCGTCCTGATCATCCCTTGCTCCTCAGATGTGAATAGAATGCCCAATATTGACTGCATTTCGTCCCCCATATACACGTTGGGCCCCAGAAACTGATCCACCCGTTCTGCAACTCCGAGGGGGTCTTCCAATAGGTGTCCCATTTCTTTCTTGAACTCCCTCACATCTCCTGAGTTGAGAGGTACCTCCACATAACCTATTCCCGGAATTTGGGCTGGTTGTCCCTGTTGACCAGCATTGGGGTTAGGGATCATTCCCAAAGCTACTTCCTTTAATGGATATAGAGCTTGCCTTTCCCTTTCTCTCTCCCCCCTTGTTAGGCTACGAGTAAGGTGGCGATTTTCCTCAGGGACTGGCTCTGGGATTTCTACCTCTTGGTTATCAAACTCACCCCCTTGTTCTAAATCAGGGTAGACTACAGGTGGTACTGGTCAGGGTGGAGGAGGGAGAGGTATGTATGGTAGAGGGGGTGCAGTTGGAACTTCCTCAGGATTTTTATTTTTCTTTTTTCCTCCCTGGGTGCTTAAGGCAAAAAGTTTTGCTCTTGTTTCCCCCACTATCCAGAGAGCAGCATACTTGCTCTCTTCCATGTCATAAGGTTCTTTAGAGTTTAATGTCTGGCAAATCCAGTCCTCGAAGCTTCCAAACACTGGCCAAAATAACTATGGATTTGTTTCCCTCCCCATACTTCCATACAATAATGTATCATTTTTGCCCTATCCTTCCGTTTTCTTGATGGATATTATCCCAAGATTTTATCATTAAACCTAATGGACTGTCAGGTGGTATCAGAGGAAACTTTACCAGGGTCCCCGTCCCCATGGAATCAGAGGGCTTGCTTTTCCTCTGTCCCATCTTGCAGGACACCTTCAAGCACGCACACACACACTCATGGCCCCCTGTTTGTGGCCCAGCCCCTCTCAGGGTCTGGAAACCGCACTACTTAGAGGTCCACACTCACCCCGTCCTAAAAGGACGTCTCATACGTTATGTCCTGGGATCCCAACCCCAACCGAGCAGATCCTCATTTTTATACTCACACTGTCCTGCATCTTCGCCCGGGCTTCATGCACAAACATTACGGGGTTACCGGTATCCCTTTTGCTTCATACCGAATTTAGGTTCGTCAGTAAGGGTCTGGGAAGGAAAAGCCTGCACCAGGGCTGCTGAAAAGGCAGTGGGGTGCCTCCCTGATTAGGAATTCCCACCCGTTCGGCCTTATCCGAGTAATGGCACCAAATTTGTTATGGACAAATTCAATTGGGGAGGCTAAATATATATAAATCAATTAACAAGAATTTATTAAGCATGCGGTATTAAGCAAAAGAACAGCGCTGGGCAGCCAGGGAGTCTCCACTCTGCCACGGTGCACCTTCCCCCTTTGACCTTTTCGTTTTTATAGTCCCTTCTTTTTTCTTTTTTTTTTTTTCATTTTTTTTTCTGGTTGATGTATTTTCTCTCAATGCACTCTGCGCCAGTGCAATTGGTTGCTGGGGGTCTTTTTTTTTCTCTGCCCTTGGTGGTCATAGAAATGAAGGCTCCTCATCTTCCTTGCAGATTGTCCTTGGCCTAAAAGTTAACTCGTATCTAATCAGTTACACAGTCTTCCATGCTAGTTACATTCCCTACTCAGTTCAAATTTTTATCTCCTTCAACGCTCGTTTTGATGAACAAAGACCTTTTTATTTATTACATAGTATACTGATTAGAACCTGGGACCAAGGCCACTGAGCATTTCTTTGGATAGAGGTATTCCAGTATTTCAATTACAATTATACACAAAGCAATTCTATAAATAAAATTTCAAACTACCCCCACCCATTCCCCCCCCCCACCCCCGCGCCACAATACATTCATTTTTTCTGAATAAGTTTTAGTCTCAGTTCATTGTCTCTTGGTGTCAGTTTCCAAGGGGCTTCTGGGGCCTGCTTCATTCGAGCATCGTGGATCCAGGCATTCTGCTTCTTAATCTTGATTGCGGTGAGGGTGGTGAGAAGCATCTGGAATGGTGTTTCCCCCACTGTGGTTCCAAAGTCTGTTCTGTAAGAGACTTAAAGTAGGCTTAATTCCCAGGCTGTTTGTTATGTACTGGTTCACGTAGCTCCTTGCTCTGTGTTCCAGCTACGTGTAATACTGTGACTGGAACTCCAAAACCAGTATTATTTACTCTGGTCACTTGGACAGTTTTGGTGGAGAATGTTTCTGGCCACCCTGAAAATGTATCTGCCAATACTCATAAATACTGACACGCCCCCTTTCCATGGGACTTTTGAAAAGCCAATTTACTGCTGCTGTCCAGATGGCCCTTCCCAATCTGACCAAGTTTTGTCTGGGGTATTCCTGGGGTTAGTTTGGAGGCAAGGATCACACTGTCAGTTCACCTGGCATATCAGCTCCTGGCAATGATCATGATCCTCTAAATCAGATATGTGTTATAAAAGCCTGTGGGAACTACCACTTACTTTTGATGCACTCTGTAACACCAGCAGCGTTGGTCATTCTGGGAAAGGAGCTACACTTTTACCAAAGCTTTTAAGTATTTAGGCCCCAATGTATTTTCTGACGCTTCTCCCTTACTAGTGACCACATGTATGGGAAGGGATTTCTAGCTCCCCACACCCTTCAGTGGTAGCCCCTAACCCATCCTTCTTGGTTATATGTCCTTTTTGATTAGTATTATTATTTTCTGGCTTACCTTTAAGGGAAATCTGTCCATAATTACCTCACCCTCTACCGCTTTCTTTGCCTTTCCATCCACCAGCTCGTTTCTTTTTCCCAATTCTGAGCTCACTCTCTGGTGTGCTTTAATACGCATACTTCCAGCAGCCGGATTATCTCTTGTGCATGTCTGATGTTCTTTCCTTGCGAGATCAGCTGTCCCCTCTCTCTCTAGACAGCTCCATGTGCGTGCACAACTCTGAATTAGTGTCTAGAGTCTGTTTGCCATTTCCAAGGCATAGGGCAGTGCAATAATCTCAGCCTTGTGCGCAGAGGTTCTTGTTGGTAAGGGTCTGGATTCTATTACCTCTCTGCAGGTAGTGACTGCACATCCAGCATGTCGCTTTCCACTGGCAATGTAGCTGTTCCCATCAGTGAAACAGGTCACTGCATCATCTAAAGGAGTGTCCTTTAACTCTGGGCAGCTGGAGTAAGTAGCTTCAGCAGTCTCCGGGCAATCGTGGTGTACTGCTTTTCCTTGATTTCTACTGAGAAAAGAAGCTGGATTGACAATGTTAGTTACCACCCCCTCTAGATCATCTTGTTCTACCATGATGGCCTGGTACTTCAGGAACCTCTTTGCTGAGAGCTGGTGGCTGCCCTTTACTTCCAGTACTGCAGACATTGTGTGGGACACTAGTACAGTCATTTTTGTCCCAGGGTAAACTTGTGTGCTTCTTGCATATTCAGCACAACTGCTGCTACAGCTCTCATGTCAGCTCCACCTGGGAGAATAGAAAGAATAGCTTACTTACATCTGAAGTCCCAAAGCTGGAGCTGACATGAGGGCACTCTTTAGCTGGTGAAAGGCCCGTGTGGCTTCTTCTGTCCACTGGAGATGTCTGTCTGACAAACAGTTTGTAATTATAAACACACAGCAAGCATCACCCTGCCATGCCTGTGCCTTTTCTTTCTTTCTTAGGAGTCTAGGAAATTTGAAAGTCTTCTTCCTTCTTCCTGTGGAGTTTCCCAAGGTTCTGGATCTTCGCAAGTTGTTCTCTAAACAGAGATTCTGAAGCCTTGAGGCACATGGACCATGTGAGCTAGGTTTTGAGCCCTCTTTTAAGGCTTTTCTATTCAAATGCAAAAATTTTCTGGCTGGCTTTGTGGATAGGGAGGCAAAAGAAATCATCTTTCATATCTAGAAGAGTAAACCAGGTTAGTTTAGGTGTTATACAAGTCAGTAAGGTATATGGACTTAATACCACAGGTTATAAATCCTTTGTTATCTTATTGACAGCCCTCAATTCTGTACTATGAATTATTGGGCGGATTGCTTCCCTATCTTTTTTACGGGTTACTGCTTAATTTTCACTGGTTGTGTCCCTTCCTTAAGCTACATTACTATGGGGGGGTTGCATTCTTTAGCCTCCGTGGTACAGCAGAGGCCCATATGCCAAAAATACTTGTCCTAATATATCGATTAATTAATTTTCTCCTTATTTTCAATGGCTGTTAATGTTAAACTTAAAACATCTATGTATCTTTGGACATTTACCTCCAGAGTAACCTCCTCTATCCAGAATGTTTAGCGAGTTGAGCATATACAAAAACTTGTAAATACCCAATTGTTACTTTAAAGGTTTGCAAAAGTATGCCTTCTCAGACTGGCCAGTTGTTCCCCAGACTACAACATAATCATTCTTAACATTCTCGACAGGTACTTAAGCTTTATTTAAAAGAAAATATGTGACCCCTCTATCAACCAAAATTCCATCTGGGACTGTGCAGCAAGTCCAAGTCTCTGGCCAAGAGAGGGAGAGGGATAAGTGCACTGTGCTGGTAAGTTTTCTCCCTGCGAGAGAAAACTGGAAATGTTTTTCGCTATGATGCAGAGTACTAGAGACGCAGACTACGACTCTCCAGAGCAGTCCCAAGGGAAGTGCCGCTCCACGTCGTCTTTCAGCTGAAGCCACGCTTAGGAGCGTATGCCTGCCACTCCTGTGATCTGTTCGCGAAATCGCCGCTTCTGCGCCTCCTGCAGCTGGAGAGCGCGGTAGCATGTAAGAAGAGAAGAACGAAGCCGAACACAACTGTATTTGTGTGCTCAGCTTTCAGATTGCGAGAGGATGATGCAGACAGCTAGTTTGCAGCTTGAGCCATAACGAGCAGTGTCCTGGGAGTGTGCAGCAAATCCATGTTTCTGGTCACGAGCGGGATAAGTGCGTGGTGCTGGTAAGATTTCTCCCTGCGAGAGACAATTGGAAAAGTTTTTCGCTATGATGCAGAGTACTGGAGACACAGACTACGACTCTCCGGAGCAGTCGGAAGACAAGTGCCACTCTACGGCGTCTTTCAGCTGAAACAACACTTAGGAGTGTACGCCTGCCGCTCGTGTGATCTGTGCGCGAAGTTGCCGCTTCTTAGCCTCCTGCAGACGGAGAGCGTGGTAGCTTGTAAGAGGCGAAGAACAGAGCTGCAGGGAAGCGGTTTTGTGTGCTCAGCTTTCAGATTGCGAGAGGATGATGCAGAGCACTAGTTTGCACCTTGAGTCATAAAGAGCAGTGTCCTGGGAGTGTGCAGCAAATCCATGTTTCTGGTCATGAGCGGGAGAAGTGTTCTGGGCTGGTAAGATTCCTCCCTGCGAGAGACAACTGGGAATGTTTTTCGCTGTGATGCAGAGCACTAGAGACGCAGACTACGACTCTCCGGAGCAGTCCCAATAGAAGTGCCGCTCCACGGCGTCTTTCGGCTGAAGCTGCTCATAGGAGCGTACGCCTGCCTCTCCTGTGCTCAGTTCGCGAAGTCGCCGCTTCTGCGCCTCCTGCAGCCGCAGAGCGCGGTAACTTGTAAGAGGTGAAAAACGAACCTGAACAAAACCGCGTTTCTGTGCGCAGCCTCTGGATTGCAAGAGGATGATGCAGACAGCTAGTTTGCAGCTTGAGTCATAAAGAGCAGTGTCCTAAGAGTGTGCAGCAAATCCATGTTTCAGGTAACGAGAGGGATAAGTGCGCTATGCTGGTAAGTCTTCTCCCTGTGAGAGACAACTGGAAAAGCTTTTCGCACTGATGCAGAGCACTAGAGACGCAGACTACGACTCTCCGGAGCAGTCGGAAGAGAAGCGCCGCTCTACGGCGTCATTCGGCTGAAGCCGCGCTTAGAAGCTTCCCCTGCAGCTCGTGTGATCTGTGCGCGAAGTCGCCGCTTCTTAGCCTCTTGCAGCCAGAGAGCGCGGTAGTCTGTAAAAGACAAAGAAAAGAGCTGCAGAGAAGCGATTTTGTGTGCGCAGCCTTCGGACTGAGAGAGGATGATGCAGAGACCTAGTTTGCAGCTTGAGTCATAAAGAGCAGCGTCCTGGGAGTGCGCAGCAAGTCTAGGTTTCTGGTGACAAACAGGATAAGTGCGCTGTGCTGCTAATCTTCCTCCCTGCGAGAGACAACTGGAAAAATTTTTCGCTATGATGCAGAGTACTAGAGACGCAGACTACGACTCTCCGGAGCAGTCAGAAGAGAAGTGCCGCGCTAGGGCGCCATTCGGCTGAAGCCGTGCTTAGGAGCGTACGCCTGCCGCTTGTGTGAACTGTGCGCGAAGTCGCCGCTTTTTCGCCTTTTAAAGCCGGAGAGCACGGTAGCTTGTAGGAGGCGAAGAACCAAGCTGCAGGCAACCGGTTTTGTGTGTGCAGCCTTCGGACTGAGAGAAGATGGTGCTCAACTTCTTAAGCTAAGCTTAAAAGCACAGCACACAAAATACCGGTTACCTGCGGCTGCACAATCCCAGGACACTGGTCTTTATGACTCAAGCTGCAAAATAGTGCTCTGCACCATACTCTCGCAAGACAAGGGCTGCGCACACAAAACCGGTTGCCTGTGGCTTGGTTCTTCGTCCCTTACAGGTTACCGCTCTGTCCGGCTGCAGGAGGTGAAGAAGCGGCGACTTCGCGCACAGATCACAGGAGCGGCAGACGAACGCTCCTAAAAGCGGCTTCAGCCGAGTGGCGCCCTAGAGCGGCACTTCTATTGGGACTGCTCCGGAGAGTCGTAGTCTGCGTCTCTAGTACTCTTCATCATAGCGAAAAACTTTTCCAGTTGTCTCTCGCAGGGAGGAAGCTTAGCAGCACAGCGCACTTCTCCCGCTCGTGACCAAAAACATGGATTTGCTGCACACTGCCGGGACACTGCTCTTTACGACTCAAGGTGCAAACTAGTGCTCTGCATCATCCTCTCGCAGTACGAAGGCTGCGCACACAAAACCGCTTCTCTGCAGCTCTGTTCCTTGCCTCTTACAAACAACCGTGCTCTCCGGCTGCAAGAAGCTAAGAAGCGGCGACTTCGCGCACAGATCACACGAGTGGCAGGCGTACGCTCTGAAGCGAGGCTTCAGCCGAATGGCGCCGAACCACTCGTTACCAGAAACATGGATTCTCTGCACACTCCCAGGACACTGCTCTTTATGACTCAAGCTGCAAGCTAGTGCTCTGCATCATCCTCTCGCAGTCCGAAGGCTGCGTGCACAAAACCGGTTGCGTGCGGTTTGGTCCTTCACCTCTTACAGGTTACCGCTCTGTCCGGATGCAAGAGGCTAAGAAGCGGCGACTTCGCTCACACATCACACGAGCGGCAGGCGTACGCTCCTAAGCGCGGCTTCAGCCGAATGGCGCCGTAGAGCGGCATTTCTCTTCCGACTGCTCCGGAGAGTCGTAGTCTGCGTCTCCAGTGCTCTGCATCATA
This sequence comes from Chloebia gouldiae, assembly GCA_003676055.1. Classification (NCBI taxonomy): domain Eukaryota; kingdom Metazoa; phylum Chordata; class Aves; order Passeriformes; family Passeridae; genus Chloebia; species Chloebia gouldiae. Next base: position 12,462,173 of record QUSF01000021.1, read on the forward strand.
GGAAAAATCTTTTCCAGGTGTTTCTTGCAGGGAGGAAGCTTACCAGCACCACACAATTCTCCCGCTCTTGACCAGAAACATGGATTTGCTGCACACTTCCAGGACCTTGCTTTTCATGACTCAAGCTGCGAACTAGTGCTCTGCATCATCCTCTCGCAAGACAAAGGCTGCGCACAC
>QUSF01000022.1:0-73310 GCA_003676055.1 Chloebia gouldiae
CCTTGGTGGGGATGCGGGATGGGGGAGACGGAGCGAGGCTGCGTTTGGCGTGGGGAGAGCGATAAAAACGGGCGAGTTGTGTTTGTTTGCCGCGAGTTTGTTACCCTGCCTTGAGCTCCCGCTGCTCGGGAATCCCGGGCTGGGAGCCGCGGGCCGGCGGAGCCCCCGCCGGGGCTGGGCCGGGTGGGACGGAGCGGGCTGGGACTGCGGGCGTGGGCAGTGTCGCGTCGTGTCCCCTCGTGTCCCCTCGTGTCGCCTCGTGTCCCCTCGTGTCCCCTCGTGTCCCCTCGTGTCCCCGCGTGTCGCCTCGTGCCGCCTCGTGCCGGTGCTCGGGCACGGCCGGGACCCGGCGTGTGCCGGGAGTGCCTCGCTGCTGTCCCGCTGTCCCCGGCCGGGGAACGTGACCGTGTGTCACCGGGGTTCCTTACACGGCACGGTGACTCAGGTGGCCTGTCCCCATCGCAAGGTGAGCACCGGCCGGCGATTCGTGCCGGGATGGATGGGGACAGGGAGGTGGCGCTGCCCGGTGTCCCGGAGCTCCCCGGAGTGTGGCTGCTGCCTCTCGAATCCGCGGAATAAAATCTGAGGGGTTTTCCCTGTGCGGGAGTGATGCTCTTGGAAACTCGAAGTCAGGAGCCATGTGAGCAGATGAACGCGCCTCCCGTGACTCTTTTTTCTTTCCTCCACCCCCCACCCCGGTTTGAAACGATCCGTGTCTTATCCGGAGGGAATGTGGACCTGAGTTTCCTGTTTGCTGTGTAAGCAGGGGGTGAATCAGCAGCGGATTTTCGGAGCTGCTGAGTGGAGCTGCTGACTCACAGGTAGGAGCACATGCCTCCAGCCATCCAGCCTTGGAAGGGATCAGCCAGGCTTCTTAAAGGCTGGCACACCGGAGCCCAGACCTTTCCTCGCTGCCTGTGCCGGAGCGGCGGATGTGTGGATGGAGGGACGAGGTGAGCCTGGCCCAGGGACCACTTGCGCCCCACGGCAGAGGAAGCCCAAGCCGGAGGATTTTGGGGGAAGCAGTGTGGCTGACAGCAAGAGGTGATGCCTGGAGGAGCACCTGGGAGCGTGGTGCTTTCCTCAGAGGAGGTTTGGAGCTGCCCTGTGTGTGTGCAGGTTCCTGTTGGTTGTGGCAGACGGGTTCATTTGTGCAGTTAACCCTGGTGTCCTGTGCTGGAGGTGTCGCCCTGTGTGTGCTGAGAGCAGCTGGTGTCTGCTGGCAGCTCAGAGTCCCTGCCTGACCTGAGCTCCTTTGCTTCCATCAGGGCAGCAGCAGCAGCACGAGGGTGGATCCTGAGTGTGATCCTCCTCTCATCCTGCCTCTCCTTGGCTTGCACCTGCCTCCCAGCTGGTTTTTCCAGGGATGCTCGCAGGTCTGAGTGTGTGTACCTGCTGCTCATGGCAGCTGCTTCCCTCTCTTTCAGGCAGCCTGAATTTAAGCTAAATTTCCCTACTTTTCCTTAGGGAATTTCAGTGAACAATCTCAAGTTTCCTTTGCTGGTTCTCCTTGAGTTTGTGTTGCTCAGGGTTGTAAACAGAGGCTGCTGTGTTGAAGCTTTTCGTTGGCTCTTTTTGTGACAGATGCCTTCCAAAACTCACCTGCCATCACTTTGGCTTAGTCATGGGGTTGTCTCCTGCCTCGGGAGATTTTTGGGATACGTGGCTGGCCATGACACCGGTGACAGGAATGGTGCTGTGCAGGGGCTTTGCTCTGCACTAAACATAGCTTGGGAGATAAACACCTCCTGGGGATTTTGTGGAGCTTAGGGAAGATTTTGGCTTTCTTTCTTCCTCTTCTCATTGCTCCTGTCTGTTTGATCCAAGTTATCTCACAGGATCTTGTATGTGGGAGAAGTCTCCTGTGTTATCTTGCACTGTTGAGGCTGATGTTTACTCATATATGCAAAAACTCCCTGTTTTCTAAGGTCACCCGAGTTCCCTTGAGCTGTGTCTCATGGCCTGGGTGGCACTGTAGGACAGAATTGTGAACAAAGCTCTGGAGCTGTCCCTGTGTCCTCCTTGCAGAACTTTGCAAGGGACACAACCTCTGGCTGCAGCTTGCAACATGGGGCTGGGCATGGGTGTGATTTTCCAGCAAGGTCTGCACCTTTTCGGTGGATGGACGCTGTGCAGGGAGGGTGTTGTAACCCAGAAGTTAAAGCAGGATGGGATGAAGCCTCAGGGAATTTTCAGCCTTTGTGTGGGTGCAGAAACACTGGAGGATGCAAGGTCTGAGACTCTGGGGATACAAAACCCTTTTCCCTGGGCCTCAGAGTGTATCTTCAGCCTGCCCTGCATGTGGAAATCCCTGTGCCCATCCCTGGGGCTGTTGGCTGTGACCTGAGTGGCCCCTGATGCCTGGAGGGACAGGCAGGAGTGTGCTGCTGGGGAAACAGTTGTTTCCCAAAATTTTGGGAGTTTGCTGTGGAAAAGCAGCTGCAGGGAGGGAGGGAGGGAGGGTGAGTGCATGGGTGGGATCTGGAGGGAGAAGACCTGCTTGTCCTGTCCTGGTTCACCCAACACTGATGCCTGAGTAATTCAAAACCAAGTGTTTTTCCTTAGCAGGGCGATGTCCTTTGGGAATAGAGGTGCTTTTGGGGAGAGGGATCAAGATCTGTCTGGAGCCAGGCTGTGCCTCTGGGGAGGCAGCTCTCCTTCACCACAGAGGCTTGGAAAAGCCAACAGTGAGACATGCCAGGACCTGGGGATGAACTGGTGCTTGTTCTCATGGCTTGTCTATTCTGGGTGGGTAAATAAGTGGTGGTGCCTCGTCCCTGCTGTGCCCTGGCTGTGCCCTCTGTGGGAGCACACCACTCTTATGCAATTCAGGCTGTGAATCCAGCACTGTCTCATCTGCCATTCACACTTTTCCAGCTGCCATCCCCAAAAAAAGGCAGCTCTGCCAAAAATACACGTGTGGGTCGTGACCTGCCAAAGCAGGACTCTGGCTCTGGGCTCCCGTCGTGTCCAGGCAGAGCAGCCACCAGCCTGGTGCTCCCAGGGTGTGAGTGGTTGGAAAGGTGGGAGCTCTGATCCCATGGAGCCATTATTTAATTCGAGTTGAAGCACCACGGAGCTCGAATCCAATTAATTGTAACGATCCTGGAGAAAGCACAGCACTTTGTTCCTGCCTTCCTTCTCTGCTGGCATAACGGTGGGTGCCTGGAAAATATCGTGCTGGACGTGATAAATATTTAGCTGTGCCTCAGCAATCCATTTCCCTCCCTGGAGGGATGCTTCCCTGCTTTTCTTTTAGTGGATAATGAATCTCACTGCAGGCTGATCCCTTTCTTTTCAGCTCTGAGCCGTGGTCCAGAGCTGAGCTGGAGTTTGTTTGCAAAGGTTCTTGTTGCTGGAGGAAACTCCTCTGTGCTTTGGAGAGGCTCCCTTTGGGAGCAGCTTTCTGGTACTGGTGATTTTGTGCCCCAAAGTGACACCTCTGCAGATGTGGGGCTCTGTGGGTTTTTGGACAGAAGGTGGTTTTGGATTGTGTTGGTTAATAAAGCACAGCCTGGGCTGGCTGTTTGGTGGGGAGAGAGCTGGGAGAGGAGCTTGTGTTGGCTGGGGAGGTGATTTTACTTGATCAACAAAAAGTTTGGGGTTTTGCTGGCATGACTCAGGATGGCTTGTGGGTTCATATGGAGCTGGATCTACCCGCTGCCTCTTGCTGACAAACCTCTGTAGCACAGGTCAAGTGTTAGTCAGGGATTTGGAGTGGGGGAAAGGGCAGAGAGGATTTTTTTTATGATGGAAACTGGAAGTTTCTGTTGGTTTTTTTCCACCTGGGAGATTTTTCATCTCCTCACAGCCTCTTATCTGTGTGGGGGCAATGCTGCAGCGATGCTGTGGCAGTGCTGTGAGTCCCAATGTTTGTTGTCCCGAGGAACTCTGGAATTACTGGGCACAACTGCAGCAATCTCAGATGTCACAGTGCTGCCTTGTGGCCTCAGTGGGCCTCAGTTTGCCATGGATCTGAGTCTGCTCTCTTTTTTGGAGCTGGGACAGGGCTCCCTGTGTGCTCCTTTCTCTTGCAGACATTTCTCTGCCCAGCAAAAGGCTGGAGCAGAGGTGCTGCTTGTGTGGAATGTGGTGGATTATAGTGTGGCAAGGGGAGGGGCAGGATTTGGGAGTCCCCATGAGTAGGGGAGGAAGGAAATCATTGTCTTATGCTGGGGACCTGCAGTGGGGATAAGATGAAGATGAGCTGGACCTTCTCCAGCACCCACTGAGCTGCCACAGCCTCCATCCTCTTGCCTGCACTGTGCCCAGGGAGGGGCACTGCTGAGTTGATCTGTGCTCTAAGCCTTAATTTCATAATTTCAATTGAAATTATTAAAAAAAAATTAAAAGCTAAACTTCCACTAAAAGCATAACTTGTAAGAGAAGTCAGGATGAAGAGGAGACAACACTTACCAGAGGTTGTTTGTGGAGCATTCACCCTTCCTCCCCCCCTCACCACCACCAAAGACAAATCTGGGTTTGGAAAGGAAGAAACCTCCAGGGTGCTCGATACAAGTAATTTCCCATCAGAGGCTGCTAACCTTAGCTGTGGTTTGGCACTGGCATCAGCCAAGCTGCTTGTGTCTGATGGAGCTCTCTGGGAATGGCTTGGACCCTTTTCTCCCTGGGATCTGCCTGTTGAGCACCAAGTGCCCCTTGTCACCAGTTTTCATCCCTACTGCCTCCTTTCCTCTAGGCTCTAGTAGTGCCTTTTAGGAAGTGTAAAAAGCAGCTTTTAATTCTTGTGTTTCATTCCTAAAGATCTTTCTTGGAGGTTTCTCATGAGGAGTGCCTAAATCCCTGCAGCTGGGATGGGGACCTGCCAGCATCAAGAGCCACATCCTCCCTCAGCATCCATGGGTGATGGGTGTGGATGGGACCAGCAGTGCAGGACAGAGGGACAGGAGGGGAAGAAGTTGTCCTGCAGGGCCTGGCAGGTGACAGTCATGTGTCTGACAGGTCATAAACACGCAGGGCTGGTTACGTGGATGGGCTGGGGGTGGCTGAGGGGAGGATGACGGGGTTATCTAGGGTGTGTCAGCTTGTCTGGGCTTGCAGGCCAGTTAGAAACTGCTTTGTGGTGTGTGTGTGTGTGTGAATGAATTCCTGCCTTGCCGGGGTCTCGTGGGGATGGCTGACGCAGCAGCCCGGCTGTGCTGCAGCAGGCTGGGTGCCGTGGATGTCTTCACTGGGGTGTGTTAACAGCAGCTTGGAGATGGCAGCAGCCTGACCCTGCTGGCTGGAGGGCCTTTGGCACAGCTGGAGCAGATGTTCCCTCTTGCTGCACTCATCCCTCCCTGCAGGAGACCGTTCCCTGCTCAAGCTGAAGGGCAAACACGCTGCACGGTGGAGTTTTCTTGCTGTAGCATGAAGATCTTGGTGTGGGAGTGGGAAAGTTGAGGTTTGAGAGGGAGATGATGAAGCAGCAAAGTGTGCAGCCCTTGGGATGGCCCCTCTGAATCAGCCCTGAGCGTTTGGGGCATGGCTGCAGGGGTGTGTTGTGCTGCAGAGGATGTCTTTGCAGCTCATCACTGAAATGACGTGGCTCCGGTGCTGAGGGCCAGATGTGCTCACGATCAGGGCTTTTGAGGAAAGCTGCTCTGCATAGTTCACAGTCCCCTGCTGCTCTGCACCGCTTGGTTTCTCTCCTGACGTGCTGCCAAGTTGCACCCCGGCCAAAGCTGAGATGATCTCGTGCTGATAAGTGGCTTTGGCTGCTCTTTGTCATCTTCCAAACACCTCTGAAAGGTGCTCGGGGGTAGGTGACAGGCCCAGCCCCACGTGCCAGTTTGTAAAACCCCCAGAAAATCCCTGCTGGCATGGGGCAGGGCAGTGTGAGACACCTTTGTGTGTGTGCACGTGTGCTCAGCTGACTTCTGAGGTTTCCTTGGTGTCCCCAGAACTAAAATCCTCCACCCTGTGCCAAATCCTCACATGTGGTGCTGACTGCCACCCCTGTGGGGGTCAAGAAAAGGAAAAAAGATGTAATTGTGCAGAAAGAGGGATGAAGGTGCTGGTGGCTGGTGATGCTGCTGGAGGACCAGCCTGGACCTGACCAGCCCCTGTGCCAAGCTCTGTCTGTCTCTCTCTTTGGCAGCACCCGTTTTCTTTAAGTCTGGAAGCAGCTCCACACTGCTTTAAGGCTGCTAAAAAGAGGGATGTGGTGGGTGTTTCAGATCATCTGCTTGTACAGCTCCCTGTGTTCACGCTCTGGTAGCATCTGAAGCCTGTTTCCCTCAGGGTTTTGGTTGATCCCTGGAATTGTTTGGCTTTGAGCATCAGAGGTGAGCACCAGGTGCCAGAGGATGGCTGGTGCCAGACAGGGCTGGAGTTGTCCTCGGAGGCCAGGATACCTGCAGGGCTGTGCTGAGCTGGGGCTGCCTCTTGTGCTCTGCAGATGCTGCTTTCTTACCCAAGAGCAGCTTTTTGCAGGTATTAATTACACCTGTCCCTGCCTGGTTTCTTGAAGAGTGGTGAGAGTGAAGCGAGGGCTGGAGGAGGTGCCTCCAGAAATAACCAAGCAGAAATTGTGGGTGAATTTCTTATTCTTACCAGCCTTGTGAGTGCTGTGCTAAGGTGCTTGAAAACCACTCAGCTTTTCCTCCAGCAGCTCCCCTGTAGGTGTGATGTTTTTGTGTACATTCCAGGTAGCTGTGAGAGTTTCCCCTTAATTTTGGATCCACAAAGGGTTTTGTGTTTGGTTACTGTGGGTTTCCCCATGGGGTTTTACAGTCTCAGCTCAGTAAGGGAAACCATGTGTAAGCAACCCAGGGACAGGAGCCAGGCTGTGTTTCCCTTGATCTCAGACAGGTTTGATGTTTCACACATCTCCTTCCAGCTCCTCTCCACACGTCACCCTGCAGAGAGAGCGCTGCTCCTTTCCCCAGAACACGGATGTGAGCCTCGCTCTTCTGGGAGAAAGGGGATTCTAAAAAATTGATTTTCTCTTACTCAAATGGAAATGGTTCTTGGAAGCCCTGAGTGTGCCCTGAGACAGCTGCAGGCTGGGCTGAGCTGAGTCACTGCGAGCTCCTGAGCTGGGATTTGAGCCGGGTGCGTCGGGACCAGCCCGGCTCTGGAGACCTCTGCCTTCCTGGGATGGAGAGGCAGCTCTCCAATCTGCCCTGACTAGGAAAAACCTGCAACTCTCACTTCCCTGAATGCTGGGAAAAGTGCAGTGTGATGGGGTGGAGATGACAGAGTGACAGAAGGACGGGAAAGAAGATCAAATCCCACCCGGAGGAGCAGCTGTGGTGGTAAAACATCACTGAGCTCTGGGCATGTTTCCTGTGGAGCTTTTCCTCATCATGAATCAAAGCTGCCCTGTGGGTACTGGGCAAATCCACCTGAAAATAAATGTTTTCCCTTGGTACAGGCTTTGATGAGAGCCTGTGGATAGGAGAGAGGGCAGGGAGATGCTGGGCAGTGTGCTGGTGCTTCAGCCTTTAATGGAGGGCATTTTTTAAGCTTTGCAGCAGGGAGTGTGAGGGAACAAAGGAGAGAAATGTTCACAGGTGATTTCTCACAGACCAGCTGGACTTGGGATTTGTTCTGGGAGTGTGGATGCAGTCTGTCCTGTGGGGCAGAGGAACAGTGATGGGAGGGAGGGCAGGAGGTCCATGGCGTGGGCCATAAGGATGGTGTGGTTAATGCCAGGGAAAAAGGCTGCAGGTCCAGCTTGTTGGGGCTGAGCTCTCTCCTTGTATTTGTGTCTCCTGCCTGGTACCCTGGAGCAGAGAAGGGATGGGTGAGAGAGGCAGGGGGGTGGGTTGGCACTGAATATGTACCAAAAAGAGCAAAAATTTGGTGTGGGACAGCAGGAAATGCAGGGAATTGTACTGCAGCACTCGCCTGCTGCTTTCTGTAAGCTGCTGGAACAGCACCCTGCTCCAAAGGGACTAATCCAAGATTTTCTCTGCTCCTGCACCTCGGAGATGGCTCCGTGCTGGAGGTCAGAAGTTTTCCTCTGAGGGAGCACAGGCTTTGTCCACCCGAGCTGTGGTGGCACCCTGGGAGTGGGGAGCATTCCGGGTCCTGGGGAATAATGTCACTGTGAACTCTCTGAGCAGCTCCTTGGCCTGTTCCCCAGTGCAGATGCTGCTCCTGAGAGTCCTGCCTGAAGTCTGAGGGCCAGGGAAGCACCTGGGTCAGTCTCTTGTTTCTGCCTCTCTCCCAGAGCAGGCAGCTGGGAATGTGAAGGTTTTTTTTCCTCCAAAAATTCCATTTTCATAGCAGGTGCCTGCTCTCTTACATCATTTGCAGAGCTGACATCACTCTATCCCTGCCCAAAGCAAATTGGAGGGAGGATGGTAGAAATCTTATTTTTCCTAATTTTTGGGTTTTTTTAAGAAGCAGAGAGGGGAATACTTTGCTCTAAGTTCACAAGGACACCTGGAAATACTTGAATGATGCCAGCTTGGATAGAAAAAGTGTCTATTGATGCTGGAGTTGAGTTACTGCTGACAATTACAAAGTCAAACTATTCCCTTTCCCACTGTGCCTCCTGTCAAGCTGATCTATTCCAAGGACAGTTTGAGTTTTCTCTCCCATCAGGAAACTGTCAGTAGCCAGTCACATCAATTCCAAGCAGATTTTATTTTTTCATGACTTAGCCTACCAAGAAATCAAAGGAAGGAGTGATGCTGGTACCTGCTGGCAGGGAGAGGGGCACAGGTGATGATGTTTCTGCCTTCTCCTTTCCTTCTATTTTTTTTTTTATTCTAGCATGTTCTTTTCTTTTCTCTAAGCATTGTCTCCTTTGCTTTCCCCTGACAATCCCAGGGCATCAGGGCTGGGATTCCTTCCAGATCTTTGTCTCGGGACAAAGCTGAGCTATGAAGAGGTACAGCCTCAGCCACTGCTTTTTTGGGGGGCAATCCAGTTGGAGTGAAGGATGCAAAGGAGGCAGTGTCCATCCCAGAGGATGCTCTGCCTGCACCCCAGCTCAGTGCCTGCTCTGAGTAGCTGCCCCTGTGACTGTCCCCACCTTTGCACAGGGGTTTTGCACAAGCTCTGGTGCAAAACACCACAACTCTGGGCACCTACGTGGCGTGTCCTGTAATGTCACCATGTGAGTGTCAGCCAGATGGGGCTTTTCAGCTTCCTGAGGGGAGTCTGGCCTCTGGTCACGAGTGTGTTCCATTGTCACGGGGCTGGGCGAGAGCAGGCTGACACATGGGGACAGAACCAAGCGTTTTTTCCAGCCCTCGAGGTTGTGCAGGTAACCTAAAAATACAACTGGAATGTGGCTGGGCAGTGACATCCTCCCGGGGCTGCCCCGGTGTTATCTGGCTGGTGCACAGAGCCCGGGCGTGGCTCTGAGCCCCAGAGGTGGCTGTGCCAATGCCTCTGCTTGTCAGACACTCTGGCTGAAGTGCCCATCCCCAAATTCCTCGCTGGACACCGGGAGGTCACATCCTTCTCCCTTGCACAGTCTCATCCAGAGCCGGTGGCACTGTGGCTGTGATGTCCTGCTCTGCTGTCCCCAGCCATGGACGATGTCCTGCCCCATCCAGGGGGATGAGAAGGATGACACTGTTCCCTTTCCAACTGGATTCAGTTCAAAGGCTCTGTTTTCAAGCAGAGTTTCCAGCCTGTGGCACGTGAGGCTTTCCCATGGGATGTGTGCCTGGTGCGTGGAGAGGTGGGCACACCCCAGGCTGGGCAGTGCCTGCTCTGCAGCCTTCACCAGGGAAGCTGCTGCCCTTCCTGGGAGATGTGGGGGTCACCAGGCAGTGTGGTGCTGGGATGGGACATCCAGCTGGTGCATGGGCTTGTCCCTGAGCAGAGGGAAGGAAGTATTCCATGAAAATCAGACTGTACCCATGGTTAGACAGCAGCTCTGCTTAGGGGAAGGTGAAGTAATTAATGTTGTGCTCTATCCCAAACACGCTGATGAAAAGCTCCTTTCCAGCCCCAAGTGGGACACTTCTGCTGCTCATGGCAAAGCAGATCGTCCCCTTCTGCACTCCCTGGCTGTGATGGTGACCCAGCCTTAAGTGAAGTGGCCTCGGGAGGGGCTGTGTGTCCACAGGGGAAGGGTGGGGAGAGGGGCCCAGTGCTGGCAGGGCACTGTTTGAGCTCATTGCTGTTTTTGAGGGTGTGCTCTTCCCCTTATTCGAGCCAGCCCCCTGGCAGGAGGCTGCTGGGAGGGATGGGAGCCATCCTTGTCCCTGGCTCTGCCCTGGCATACCCAACCCTGTTCAAATGCCTGAATTCTCACCAGGATTTGCTCTCCCAGCATCCCTTACCTGTTTGGGGGTGATACTCCTCGTGGGGAGGCTTTGTTAACACCAGTGAAACACCTGATGCTTTCTGTTCCCCTGGGATTAGCTGTGCCCTATAAAGGATTGGATAATTTCTGGCAAATGGTGCTCATCTTTTCAGGCCTGGCTATTTGTACTGCACCAGCAAACCTTTGAAAGGGTTCCCAACAGTGAGACTTGGAAGGATGGTTGGGTCTGTTTTTGTTTCTTCACTTTTTCCCCCCTTGTTTGTTTATTTTTAAGATGCTTTTGAGATGTCAGGAAGCTCTGCTTTACACCACCCCTGGTCCTCAGGCGCTGAAACCCAACAGGATTAATTCAAAGGAAATCTTCCTTCCCACCCCACCTGCTGGGTTAGGGACTTTCTGCTCAAAGGAGCTCTGACTCTGTGGGTGTCTGTAAAGATCCTTGGATTGGCTGTGTCTGGGTGAGAGGGAATTAGCTGTCAGTAGAGTTAGTGATGGGAGGGCAGCACAGCCCTGCTCTCCCCAGCAGTGCTGGGGACGGGTGCTGGTGGCTCTCAGTGCCTTCTGCAAGAGCAGCTCCTGCGTCAGCATCCTTTATGTGCTGATGATCTGTGCCTGAAACTATACCCTGGGAGTGGAAATGAGCCTGAGAAAATACCTTCCGCAGTCCTTCTGGGGCTTACATAAACACTATTTAAAATTAGAGCCACTCATTATGTTGGTATGTGCGTTTACCTTGACCTCTGACTTTTCAGCCTGCAAATGTGCCTGGTCCGGCACAGCCTGGAGTTGGGAGAGAGCTCAGTAGCAAGGCACTGGTAGATTTTCTATAATTAGTTTAAGGTAAAGAATCTGGTACAGTATCTCCCCTCCAGGCTGACAGGGAAATCGAAAACAAAACTGCAGCCTGTCAGAGCTGCGCCTGGCTTTGATCAGGAACATCAGCATTGGCTTCTGCTGGAGTGGTTTTGAGGGAAAGGGGAAGAGCAGCAATTCTTGGCCACGGCTTTTCTTGCACGTGCTTGCAGAGAAATGAATGCTTTTATTTTCCCACTCTCCCTTGCTGTTTCCCAGCCAAGTGCACGCAGCAATTTATATTTTGCTACCAGAGATGCCATCTCGGTTGTCACCCTGGAATAGCTGCTGAGCTCCAAGCTGGCATTGTCATGGAGCAATATTTCTGCTATTTGTTGTGGTAATAGTTGTTAGTGGCAGAGCAATTAACATGTCACCTGCAGCACAACGAAATGTGACCTCTTTCCATCCCAGCACCCCTTTGGTGCCCAAACCAGCGCGCCTGGGCTCCCCTTGGTTGGTGTCAGGGCTGTCCTGGAGCAAAGGTCGCTCCGGTGGGATGCCTGGGCCTGCAGGCTGGCTTGGGATGGTTGAGTTTGTGGGAAGAGAACGTGTCCCACCGGGATGCACTGTAGCAATCCAGCACTTCAGCAGCTCCCGGAGCTGGAGTTTGGCTCGCCACCAGTTTCCTGTTGACGTCACCTGCTATTTCTCTGCTGCAGTTTTTACAACTGTTGAGCTTTCAAGGGTAATCGGAGCCGAGTCCGGCCAACCTCGGCAGCTGCCGATGAGGGAACGCTGCTCTACCTTCCCCAATTCCCCCAGCTTGCCTTCGCTGCTGCTCCTCCCAGCCTTGGGGACCCCTGGGCTCTGGGGACACCCAGCGAGGAGGGCTCTGTGAAGCCAGCGGGTGCTTGGGGCCATGCATTCCCGCTGAAAAGAATCATCGGTGCTTGCAAGAAGTGCCGTGCGCTGGATCCTGCGGGAATTTTTTCCCCTCCCTCCTCCAGTCCGCCCCCATCCCTCTCTTGTGCCAGGCGTGCCGGCGCTGCTCTTCATTTCTGGGAAACCATGGACAAGAAGCAAGGTAGATGTTGCAATTTCCAAAACACGTGGTGGGGGAGAGCAAAGGGCTGGTTTTGGTGCTAAAAGGGGCTCTGTAACTTTCTGGGGTCAATCCACGCAGTTTTGTTTCTCCTGGCTTGGGCAGGGGGTCGGTCTTTGCAGCTGGGGATTTATTTTTAAAGCGCTGGAAAAGTTGCATGTTTTGTGGGGTTAAAACTCTGGCATCTTGATTGTGAAAAAAAAAAAAATCAAATCCAGCATGTCTGAAGGAAAATATGCAGAGGGTGAAGCTGGCTTCTGGCTCCGGTTTGAGTCGCATTCCTGGGACGCAGGGTTTTCCAGCAGCTCTCCGTGCCTGTCCCCTGCCTGTTGCATGGGCAAGGTGGGTGCCCACGGCCCCAGCAGTCAGGAGCTCTGATTCAGCACAGGCTGAGAGGCTGTTCTGGGGCTGCAAGGGGCTTTTTGTGCAGTGTTTTTTTCCTGCTGCTGGCTGGCAGTTTTGCAGAAGTGCGGAGCGCGCTGACCCGCAGGAGCCCCTCTGCAGCGGGACCTCGGCCGGCTGATGAGTGATGGCTCTCGGCAGGTTGAGAGCCCTTTTTCCACTTCCATGGATAGCTTTTTCCACTCCCAACAGTGGAAAACAGCACAAATTGTGCCTGTGAGGAGCTGGCTCTCATGACCAAGCACCCAAATTCCCCTCTCTGCTCTGCACCCTGCCTTCAATTTATTTCCTTTCTTTTCTTTTTTTTTTTTCCCTCATGCTTTTTTGTTCCAACTCTTTATTTGCAGCAGGGCTGGGATCCACCCTCCAGCCTTCTGCCCTGTCCATAGCATCTGACTCTCCTCCTTGGATCGAGGAGAACCAGGATGCATCCAAAACATTTCCCCCAGCACTAACAAAGCAGCACAGCTCTCAGAGCAGCCTCCCATGCCCAGGACTTCACCTGGGGCTACAAGCAGAGCCCTGAGGAGGCAGTGGTGAGGTTTAATTTCAAAGGTCGACTCAGGCAAATAGTTTTATTTGCAGTTCTTTAGATTGTCCTCTTCATTTCTCTCCGCCCACGCCAGCAGAGTGGGAAGGAAAAACCTCTCGTAGAGAGGTGCAGCTTAATAGGGCTGAAGTTGGTGGTGGCAAAAATGAGGATTCTGGTGTTGAATTAGGCAGTTCCAGGAAATGTCTGGTGGTTCTTAACTGGTGGTGGTTATAGCATGAGAAAAAGTCTCGTTGGGCTTTTTTGGTTTTTTTTTTCTTTAGGAGGAAATGGTTCCTTTCTTACCATAAAGGATGCAGTTACGTGCCTGCAGCATCACGTGGGTTGCAATTTCATCCGCACCAGGAACTTCTGTCAGCTAATTTTCCCCTGCCTGGGTGCAGGGCACTGTGCTGTGTGTGTGTCTGTGGCTGGCAGCCCTTCCCTGTGCCCGGAATGGTGCCCCCATGGGCTCGGGGCTGGCAGCAGAGCCCTGGAGCTTGCAGGGAGAACCAGAACATGTCCCCAGCTCGCCTTGTCCTGCTGCTGCCTTTTGGCCTTTGCAGAGAGATCTCTTGAGGGGAACTTGTGCTTGCAGACAGCCCTCTTGCAAGAGCCCAGTGCCCTGGGAAACTGGAGTGTTTCCAGGATTTTCAGGTGACATAAGCAGTTGTGCACATTCTAGCAATTCCTCCTGCACCGACCCTCGCGGGCTCCCAAATGTGGGGGGATTGTGCTGAGTCTCAAGCGTAGGAGAGACAGTGCCAGGGACTCTCCAGTGGGAAGGAGCTGACAGCAGCTGCCTGCGGGGGCTGAAGGGCTTGAATTGCAGGGTCATGTCATGCCCATCCCACTGCTTTTCCACTTCTCTCTTCTTTTGCCTTTTTTTTTATTCCCTCCCCTGGTTTTTCCTTCATTCTCATTCACCCTGAATGGGGTATGGGCTCTCCTTGTGGAGAGGCTCTGGTGCCACAAGCAGTGGGAGAAGCTTGCAGCAAGGAGTTGTTCAGGCCAGCTTTTGGGAGATGGAAATCTCATGTCAAATTTTAGGAGAGCTGTAACAAATGAATCCAGCCTCTGCTTCATCTCCTGGCTGCAGGGCAACATCCTGGGTGATTTTATTCCTGCAGGAATGGGCTGAGATGGGTTTTCTCCCTTTCACAGGTGGCCCAGGCTGAGTCTGGGAGTGGTGGTGTAATATCTCTGGTTTAATCAATGCTTTTTCATATTGCATCTAGGAAATGCTTTGTGGAGCTAAGCAGGACAGGCTGGGAAAGGGATGGTTGCCGATTCCAACTCTGGGAAGTCAAGGGTGGTAGTTTGGGAGTACAGGGAAGTGTGCAGGGTGCCTGTGACAGCAGAGTTCATGGCCAGTGCACATCAAAAGACTCCCCTGTACGGAGCAGGGGGTTTGGAACAGAGAATCTCTGTGTCCCTTGCTGCCCTGATATCCCATGCTGCAAATCCTGCTTGCAAGCTTGGCTCTGCTGGACAAGGCACCCTGCGATGCCCAACCCCACACTGGGTGCTCCCAGCTCCCTCCAGCCTCGGTCCTGCAGCCAGAAGGGCTGAGGAAGGGCTGAGGCCATCCTGCAGAGGCCTGGCTTGGGTGCCTGTGGACCCTGCTGCTGCCCCTGAGTCACGGCTGCGGTGCCAGGGGAGCTGCTGGTGGCACAGAAGGCGCTTTGTGCCGGCTCTGCGGGGTTACTATGGCAATTGGGGAGAGGGAGAGCAAACAGATGGAGCAGAATCCCAGCCAGCACGGGGGGATTGCAGGCCTTCGTGTAGAGGTCTGGCTGGTAACTGCTGGAGCAGGGAGGGCTCTGCGTGGAACAGAGAGCAGTCGGAGTTTTGGAGCAGCTCCTGAGGGTGAAACGCTCAGCACAGAGCTAAATCCATCCCCTGGCATAGGATGGGTGCCCACAGCAAGCTCCCAGCTGAGTGCAGAAGAGACTCAGGGGACCCCAGTTTCTAGATTCTGTTCTTGGCCTCCCACACTGAGTAGTGAGAGGCTGGGAGTGGGAAGGGGAGGCACTGGTGAACCCATGACAGCATCTTTCCTCTATCTCTGTTCTGTGTTTCCTCCCGTCGTTGCTCCACTGGGTATTTTGCCAAGTGCCATCAGTGGGTGTCTGGAGCTGTTCTCAGTGCCCCTTCCAGCCCTGTTGGGTGGGCAGTGGGGAAGGGAAACTCTACAGGCTCACAAATTAGAACTTGTGACTGCTCTGACATGGTCAGGTGGTTTCCATCCAAGCGGGATCGGTTTGGGGTGGAGTGGCTCCTTGGCTGGTTTCACTGAGCTGGAAGTTCACATCATGGAAACTCTGCTGGTCTTGGAGCTTATGGCTCAGCTCTGATGCAGGAAAGGGGCAGATAAGGTGGGGGTGTGGACTGATCTGTGCTGATTCCCTGAGCAGGGAGGGATGCTGCTGGCCCTGCAGGTGGGACCTTTGCAGTATGGTGCAGACCAGCTTGAACTCACAACCTCAGCGAGGTTTGCGTTTGAGGAAGGACAAATAAGAATTGAGTCCCAGGCACCTGTTTTGTCCTGGAGCTGGCAGGGCACAGGGGTGGGGGCTGTCAGTGCTGGGGACATTTTGGGCACGTGTCTCCCTTCTGCCCTGCTGCAGCTGCAGGAGCTGTTGCACGGCGCTGTCTCCTGAAATTCCAGCTCCTCGCTGTCCCCTCCCTTCCCTGGCAGCCTTTGGAGTGCTGGACTTTGTCCACACGCCTGCTCCCAGCAGCCAGGCAGGTAGGAGCTGCTTGGAAAGGCTGTCCAAGGCCACGCTGAGCTGTCTGCTCCCAGCCCCATGCCTGGAGCACACTTTGATATTCCTGCTTTCTAATGGATCTTCCAGCTCTGTGCAGCCACAGCAGCTTTAGCTGCAAAGTGCAGCTGCTCCTTTGTCTGTCCTGGGGGGATCAGGACCTCGATGCTCTCAGCTGCTGCACTTTCAGCCCCTTGGGGTCAGTTTATTTTCCCAGGGAGCCGGGATGGAATTTTCACCTGCAGGTTTCTGGCCCTGCCGGTGCCCTGTTTCCCTCTGCAGCAGTGGGTGTTGTTATCTCAGGGATGTTTGGAGTTGGGAGGAGAGGGACAAGAGCATCCTCTTGCCAGTCACTTGTGGTGCCTCAGCCGTGCAAGCCCAGATTTGTGAGGGGTTTGCTGCTGGCTGACAGTCAGCTCATGTCTGCTTTTTCCCTGTTTTCCATTTGTTGTGGATGGGGTGTCCCCTCTCCTGCTGGGACCAACCCCTTGCTTTTGTTGGATTTTGGAGTGCTTTTGTTGGATTTTTTCTGGATTTCTCATGGTCATTGCCCTCCATGCCAGATTCAACTCTGGCTCTTCCCAGGAAAGCCAGGCTGGGGCTGGGGCCCTGGAGATCGAGGAGCTTCTGGACAGGGAACATTTTTTGGGAGCCCTGCACATCACTAATGGCATGGGGACCTCTTGTGGCTGGAGAAACGGGGATGGGGCCAGGTTTGGCTGTGCTCCTAAAGCCCAGCTGCCTCCCTCTCCTGGAGCTCTGCTGGGTCCATTAGCCATGAGGGGTACAGGGCTGCTCTCTGGTTTGGCTGGAGCATGAAGGCTGAGCTGATGTCTCATTTTTCTCTTTCAGATTCCAAAGGATCCTTGGAGCCACACAAACCAGGTAAGTGCCCAGCAGAAATTGCAGCTTCCACCCCAGAAAGGGTTTAAATCCCAAAGAGAAGGGATTGTTAATGGCCATGAAGGGTAAAGAGCACTTTTGGGGTACAGTGCTTGGCTGCAAGACCTGGAAAATGGTTTGTTAGTGCAGCCTTGGCTGTTTCTACAGAGCAGTGTTCAGCAGTGTCATTGAGACCCACTTGTGCTCTGGCTCTTGCCTGAAATTTTGGGCAAGTGGTCACTGTGACCTTCCTGGCATTTTGCTGACCATGGTGAGGGGTCCAAGCCGTGCATTCCTTGCCTAGTGGCTGCTGGGAAGAAGGTGCTTGAAGGAAAAAAGCAAAAATCCATTTGCTCACGTGTGCATCTTCTCTTCCAGTGAAAGGCAAGAAGAAGAGGGATCTGAGGATAACATGTGTCCCCATCAAACCACCCGTGGCCAACACAACGTAAGGATCTCTGCTGCTTAGAGCCTCTCCAGAGCTGGATTTGGCACTTCCTCAGGGGGAATGGCCTGTGGAAACCTCCCAAAATCAGCATAGTTTTATTGTCTCTTAAGCTGGGGCTCGTGGGTGATGAGAAGGGATTGCACATGTGTGTGCAGACACGTGCACAGCGTGTGTCGCTCTGGGAGGTGCCTGTTTGATAGGAAATGTCCTAAAGGCAAAGACTCAGAATCCTCTGGGGAGCTCTCCTCAGCTCTTTCTGCCATGGCTGTGCCAATGCCAAAGGGCAAAGATGTGGTAGAGAGAGAGAATCTGCCTGAGGGAACAAGAGGGAAGAATCTGAGTGCAGGGGAAGAGAAGAGATGATGGTAGCTGGACCACGGCAGAAGCCAGAGGCACAAAGGTTGGGGGAGTGTTTTACATGACGTGGGTATCAGGTTTAGTTTGAGTTTTTTGCAGCTCCTTACCCTGCGAAAAGGAGGACACAGACATCTTGCACTGTTGTGCTGTTTGGTGCTGGGGCCAGTGCCCAGCAGTATCTCAGGGCACTGGAATTTCTCCCTGCCCTGTTTGCTTCGAGCTGCTGATGCTTGTTATGCCATGGGGGAGAGCCCAGGGTAGCAGTGCTTGGTTTGACAAAGAGCAGATGGCTAAAATTCCACTTCCATGGTGCTCTTCCAAAACACTTCGGGCTGCATCGCCACTGCTGAGCCTTGTTTGCTCCAGAAACCTGTTCTGGAGAACTCCAGGAGAGCAGTGGAGTCCCCAAAAGTGAAATATCACTGCTGAAAACCCCAGGCATAAAGGGGGAGGCAGGGGAGCTCCCCCACAGGTGCTGTGTAGCCTCGCACAGCCCTGCCCTGCCTGTGACAGCCACCTCCTTCCCCCACGGGCACATCTGTCTCTGCTCCTGCCAGGGTTTGAATTTCCCCTGGAGAAGGCCTCATGCTGGAGTCTGCAGGGCTTTGCATGCCCAGAGGCTGGTGCAAGCTGTCCACTGCTCCTTTTCTCCCTGCTTTTCGAGCTGCAGTGCAAATATTTGCGCAGTGCAGGGATTTTGCTCAGAGCCCAAAGTACTTCCTTGAAGCTGGAGGCTGCTCTGATGGGAACTGAGACAAAACCAGTTGGGCAATCTCTCCTTTTTAGAAGCTCCCAGGAGATGGGGAGAGCCCAGAAGTGAGACACAAGGGGCAGAACATTCAGGATGGCTCTAAAAGTACCGTGCTGCCCAGAATGGGAAGTGGGCAGCAATAAGGAAAAAAGCCATAAAGGGCAACTTTCACCTGCCTGGTGTTGTGCAAAGGGTGACAGCAGAGTGCTGCCTGCTCTGCCTGCCTGGAACAGGCAGTGTACACAAATGACTCACAGGGAGGAATTACCTGTTGTTCCCTCGCGTGCATTTCGGGCTACGTGGCTGTGCTGGTACAACACCTGCCTGTCAAAACATGACAGCTGAGCTGCTCTGCCACAGAAACGTCTCATCTTGGCTCCTCAGGCTCCTCTCCTGAGCAGGAATGGTTTCACAGCCTGGTGGTTTGGTGCATGTCTCACCTGGCTGACTCCCCGGGGTTCTCACTGTGCCTTGTGGGTGTGGGGTGAGGCATTACTGGCACGATTTAAAGCATTTGTGGGTGTTTGGAGGGGGCTGGTTGGAACCTACAACGAAGCACAGGGTGGGGGGAAAGCAGCAGCTGAAAGTGCTCAAAGGAATGTGAAACCTGGCTCTGGCCAAGAGGGTGAATGAAGCTGGGCTTTCTCCTGACTCTGTCTCATTTCTTACAGGCCCCCGAGGAACCTGGACTCCAGGACGTTCATTACCATTGGAGATAAAGTATGTGTCATTGGGGTTTCCTTTTTTGCTTGCTTCCAGTTTGGTTTTCCCTGGGCATGGAGAGCTCTGTGGATTGTGCCTTGCAATCTGTCAGATACAGTGCAGCCTCATGGGACACAACTTTCAATCTAAACTGTTCTTGGATGATCCAACCCGTCTGTCCTAAATGAGGGTGGCCTCACCAAGCTCTCAGGCTGCCCCTAACAAAGTCCCTTTATCCTGCCTACCCACAGCTCCGTGTTGCTGCTTGAGGCCCAGGAGAAGCTGGGCACAAAGTTTCTCCCTGGTTCTCAAAAGTCTTTCCTAGTGACCTGATGAAAAACACTGCTAGAAATAGCCACTGTCTCTCTTTTATTTCATTCTCTTGTTATGGGCTCTCTTGGGGCTGCAGGAGCTGTTTGCAAATGAGCTAAAAATACCCTGCATTGGATCAGCCCTATATCTAGACCCTTCCAGGCTGGGAGGTGGCTTGGCTGATGGGATCTGGGTCCCTTGGCCTCAGTGCAAGGAATTAGGGTTGATGAGAGGAAGCTTTGGCTGGGTCCAGGGAACAGTCCTGCTGCCTGTGCTGTTTTCTGGGCCTGGTGTCGTGTGTAGCAAGAGCTGTGGGAGAGATTGCTCTCTGTGACAGCCTGGGCACTGTGCGTGCAAGGGGATAGTGCTGCAGCCCAGGGAAAACTCTCTAGAGTCACTTCCTTGCCTGCTCCAGTGTTTGCAGGAAGGGTCTGGCCTGGGTATTTTGGAGTGACATGATGGAGAAGAGGACTTGGGCAGAAGTCCAGCTTCAGGAGTGGAGGTGGGTGGTGACCTCGGGTCCCTGGGGTGTGCACAGGCCATGCCATGCATCCCATTGTCCAGGGCGGGCTCCGTGGGTGCATCCATCACCTCCTGTTGCTGGGCAGGGCAGCGCTGGTTCCTGGAGCGTGCTGGGAACTTCTGGGGAAGCCTCAGGGCAAATGCCAGGAAAGGAAAAACACAATAACCTGGAACAGCTGCAGAACACGTGTCCAAAAAAGCACCTCCAGATCCTTCCTGGAGGCCCCTGTGAGCCTGCACCGCTCCTCTGCCAGCTGCCCTCGGTGGGAGGTCGGACGTGTCCCCTCAGCCCTGCTCTCCTCATTTCAGGACCCACGTCCTGCCCAGGAAAGGGCCGGCACCTTCCCTGGGCAGGGCACAGCTCAGTGCTGAGCTCGGGCACAGCCCTCCCTGCCCGCCACATCTGGCTGCAATCAACAGCCACATCTGGCTGCAACCAGCGGAGCCAGGGCTGGCAGGAAGGTGGGGCAGACCTGGTGGCTGCTGCTGAGGGGACAGTGCTGGCCAGGGGCCTGGCAGCCACATGTCCCAGCCTGGCTGCTCCAGGCCAGAGGCCGTTTCCTCTCCCCCTGCTCAGGGCGTAGCTCGCAGGCACCGTATCCGGAGCGGTGCCGTGCTTGCTTCCCACCCTCGCTGCCTTTGTGGCCACTGGGGCACTTTGGCATCCTGGTATTATTTTCGTTCCCTGAGACCGGAGGAAAACTGGAGGCTGGATAAAGGCTGGCTAAAAGGAGGCCTGTGACTTATTAGGAGCGATGAATGCAGCATCCAAAAATAGCCCGTGTGTCACTCGGTTCGTGCCCTGCCCAGCAGAGCCAGCAATTACAGGGGAATGTGTCTTTAGGGAAACTTGTTTGTGGCTTGTGCAGGAGCTCACTGGCTCCCTGCAGCGTCAGGCACTGGCTGTGGTTTTTTTTCCCAGCTTGAAGAAGTATTTAGGTACTTGTTTTCTTTGTGTTAACTCAGGTTTTACCTTGCTGACAGCTTTTTGGCGCTAGGAGAAGGTACTGAAAGTGGGTAAAACCTGTTTGAACTCACTGATAATTAGAAATGGAGTTCCTGTGTGCTAAGGAGAGGCTTTGCACAGGTGTTGTTAGACACACACAGGTATATTTGTGACTGATGATTTTTGGGATGTGGGGAGAGGTGAGGGATCCCTGGCTGCACACGGGTTTGGAGATGTGGTGGAGGCTCCTGACTGCTGCCCACGTTGGCACAGGAGCTGTTAAAATCCTGCAAATAGTTCAGCAACTGCAGAAATACCCTTGTGTGGGTAATCCCCCGCCGGCAGAGAGGCACCAACCTTTGGTGCCCTTTCTAGTGGCAATGTTCCCTGGGCTTAAAGGATGAAAGTCCTGATCTCCAGCTGCAGAGTGGGAATTAAATGAACCCTGGTGAGAGGGTTTGGGCTGTGATTCAACAGAGCCAAAAATACCCCCATCCTCTCAAAATGTGGTGCCTCTGGAGTCCTGTAGGTACCACTGTTTGAAACGCTCTGCACGATCAAGCTGGCAATGTTGCTGATGTCCTTGTTGATAAACCTGCTTGTCCCTGATGCCATTTTGTCCTCTCTCCCTAAAGAACTTCGAGGTGGAAGCTGATGACCTGGTGGCCATTTCGGAGCTGGGCCGTGGGGCCTACGGCGTGGTGGAGAAGGTGCGGCACGCGCAGAGCGGCACCATCATGGCCGTGAAGGTGGGTGAGGACACCTGGCTGGGGTGGGGATCAGCAGGGGCAGCCCCAAGGGAGCAGAGGAGCTGCTGAGCTCCACTGCTTGTGGCAAAATGAGGACAGGCTTATCTGGGTTTGGCAGCCTCTGGTGTTCCTGGTGCCGTTTGGCCAGCGGAGGGTCTCTGCTGATGCTGGCTGGGCACGATGGGGTTGGTAACAGGCTTGGAAATCTGGGATTGGTGCCTGCAGTGCGAGGCTGGGATGTCAGAGTGCCTGTCCAGGCTGCTGGCCTGGCCCTGCACCCGCTGCACAGCATGCCAAGGGTTTGGCATTCGTCAAGGCTCTGTCTGGCAGAGGCAATTTGGGTGTCTCCTCCTGGGTGCTGCTGGCTGCAAAATGAGGATAAAACACCCTGGCCCCAGGACTGCAGGTCCTGAGTCAGGCTGGGGGATTCAAGGAGCTTAGTCAAAAGTTATGCTTAGCTTTTTTGCTTTTCTTGCTTTTAGCCATGTAGCTTGGCCAGTTAGCCAACCTAAAACAAATGCCTGAATATCTACTAATATCTTCTGCTGTTTGAATATCTGATTTTCTACTGTTTGTTACCCCACCTACACCAAACCCTTCATGTTTCATATTTGTTTCAGAGGATCCGAGCCACTGTGAACACACAGGAGCAGAAGAGGTTGTTGATGGACCTGGACATCTCCATGAGGACAGTCGACTGCTTCTACACAGTCACCTTCTATGGAGCCCTCTTCCGTGAGGTACTGACCTGCTGGGTGCCTGGGGGCACCTGGGGCTGTGGGACTGCACTGGAGGCACCAAACTCTCCCCAAAACACCTCTGTGTTCTTCAGCCCAGCTGTTTATCTCCCTTGGATTTCCAGGGAATTTCCTCTCAGCTGCTTTCTCTCCATCCGCAGGGTGACGTGTGGATCTGCATGGAACTCATGGACACTTCCCTAGATAAATTCTACAAGAAAGTACTGGAGAAGAAGAAGACCATCCCTGAAGACATTTTGGGGAAAATGGCTGTGTCTGTGAGTGGCTCTTTGAGTCCTTAGATCGTTCTGTGCATGCCCTGAGCCTGCTGGAGGCCTCTCCTGAGGCCAGTGGTGTGTTTGCAATGAGAGGCTGCTGCTGCCTGTGACTGATGGGTGCTTTTTCACTCTTTTATCCCCAGATTGTACGAGCTCTGGAGCACCTGCACAGTAAACTGTCTGTAATCCATAGAGGTAAATGCTGGATGGGTTAGTGGAGTGTGGCTGGAGATCCAACCTTGAAATAGGCTAGGGGAGGACACCTTTCCAGGTGTGCTGTGTCCCCGTGGGATGCCTAAAGTGGAATCTGTTGGTGCTTGGGACTGTGGTGAACAGATCTAGATGCTTGTTCCTGAGATGCTTCCCTTTATGCAGAGTGGTGTTCTCTTCCTCCTTTCCAGATGAAGGGTTGAGTGTAACAAGAGAATTCCTCACTACCTGTATTTTATGAGCATCTCTGTCCCTCTTGGAGTACAGAAGTGCCTTGAAGGCAGCTCTTGGAGATAAAATCCCCAAATCCTCCTGGCTGGGTAGTTTTAGCGTAATGGGGCTGAAGGCTTACAAAATCACAGATGGGAATTTTAACACCCAGGTCTTGCTCTCCATCCTGGTAAAGTCACTTGTGGACAGATCAGGATGTGCATGAGACAAACTCTTCTGAAGATTTGGTAGAGCTGTGCTGGGCACATAAATCTCTCCCAAGGAGTTGGGGATAAACTCCTCAACGCTTTATTTCAACCTTTTGACCTGCCTGGTTGGAGACAGGACTTGTTCTCCCTAAGGACATGGTTGTAGTTCACCTGTGAATGACTTCTATTGCAATAAGCCTGCTGGGGTTTTGTCTCCCTTCCCCTGTGCTGGGGCCTGCCTGCTCCCTCCCAGGCCTGCAGGGAATTGCCTGTTTCATCTCAGACTCTTCAGTACCCCTGAACAAGCCCAGTTTTCCCTCTTGCATTTCCCCTTAGACGTGAAACCTTCCAACGTGCTGATCAACAAGGAGGGCCACGTGAAGATGTGCGACTTTGGGATCAGTGGTTACTTGGTGGACTCTGTTGCCAAGACCATGGATGCTGGCTGCAAACCCTACATGGCTGTAAGTGCAACCCTGTGCAGCCTCAGCCCTGACTGTAAGAGGCTGCTGCTTAGAAATCAGTCTGTTCCACCTCCACCCTGAGATAAAAGCCACTCGAGAGTGCTCTGGTCTCCCTGACTCAGCAGAGCCTCTCTTGAAGCCCAGCTCTGTGTGGTAATCCCACTGTGACTCTCCCTCTGCCCCTTCCATTTGCAGAAGGATACAAAACTGGTTGTGGCACTGCTTCTTGTTGGGTAGAAAGTGCTGAGGCTTTTCTTGGCAGGATCGTTCAGTTTCGTCCTCAAGTCAGTATGAATTTCCCTTTGCCATCTGTGGCATCCA
Source organism: Chloebia gouldiae (assembly GCA_003676055.1). Classification (NCBI taxonomy): domain Eukaryota; kingdom Metazoa; phylum Chordata; class Aves; order Passeriformes; family Passeridae; genus Chloebia; species Chloebia gouldiae. The sequence goes on from QUSF01000022.1 coordinate 23,932, forward strand.
TGTGGGAAGTGTGTGCTCCTGAGGCAGGGATCATGCAAGTCTCACTCTCCTGCAAAGAGGGAGAGTTGATGTGAGTTGTGTGGAGCAAGATGTGGCTTTCATCAGAGCTAGATTTAACCTCAGACCTTTCCTCTCTGGGGACATGAGCAGGGAAATCCACCCAGCCTGGCTTTTGGAGCCAGAGATGTGCTCTGTGGGGTTTGCACTGGGAAAACAGGAGTGGTAACACCTCCCATTTTGCTGTTGCAGCCAGAAAGAATAAACCCTGAGCTGAACCAGAAGGGCTACAACGTGAAGTCAGATGTCTGGAGCCTTGGGATCACAATGGTAAGGCCAAGGGCTGGGATTTGTGTCTGCAGCCTCGAGGTTGGGATGGGGTGTGGGCAGGTGGGGCTGTTCCCTGCTGGGAGCAGTGGAGCTGGGTGGGTGCCCATCAAGCAGGACTCAATTTGAGTGTGAAAGCTCAGGGCAATGAGGTTAATTACCCAGGGAATTCAGGCTTCCAGCAGACAATATCAAGATGACAATGAGTATCCACACTGAGTATCCAAAGTCTGGCTTTTAATTGTTCTGCAGTTCCCTTCCTGCTGGCTGAGGGGGTGGTCAGTGCAGCTGGAGCTCACCTTTCCTGCTTCACCCCTCCATGTCACCAGAGCCTTGCAGGGGATTCCAGTCCTGCTGCAGTGAGAGCTGCTGTGTGTGGTTTGCAGCAAATCCTGCCTGCGGGGTAGCTCAGAGCAGCCAACAGGAAGGGGAAATGCTTTCAGTTCCAAAATTGCAGCTGCTTGGGATGGTTTAATCTGCCTCCTGCAAGAAACAGATCTTGCAGAAAGCAGCTGAGATCCTCTGGCGCCAGAGGACAAAGGAAATCCCAGCTGTTGCCTCCAAGGGATGCTGCCAGAGAAAGCTCCTGCTTTCCAGGAGACTCTCTCTCTGAGGGTAGATTATTTTCAGGATTTTTTCCTGTGCCCTCTTAGCTGTGGCTTTTGTTTTGGGGGCTGCATCCCTGTGTTTGTACATGCTGTGTCTTGGTAAATATTCCCTCTTCCCCAAGCCCTTCTCCCTGGTGTCCCCATGCCAGTGCAGAGCTCGTCTGGCTGACTGGAAATGTCATCAGCTCTGAGCTGCAGGAAGCTGTGGGATGGGAGACTCTGAGTGATGGAATATCCAAACCTTTCCAAAGCTGGAAGGGAGAGGACACCTTGCTGGAAGCTGGCCAGCCTGCAGCTGAATGGAGCCCCAGAATGTTTGGTTCCTTCTCGTGTCTTCCTCCTGGGGTTTTTTAGGTTTATTTTCTTTATGACGGGGTTGGATTGATTTCAAACCAGACAGTTTGTGGGCCATTGAGTTTCAGGGCTATTCCAGGCCTTCCTAGGCTGGTGGCTTCATTCAGTTTTGCAGCAGCAGGAACTGAGCTCCCCTGATCTGAGCCAGAGGCAGGGAGGGACACTGGGCTCTGTCCTTCCAGGTTTGTTATTCCTCCCATCCCATCACACCCTACCAGGCAGGTCTCAAGGTTCTGTTGCCCATTTTGAGACAGGAACTGATGCTTGGCATGAGGAGACTACCCAAGAGCTGTGACAGACTTTTTTCCTGCTTAAATGAGGAATGGAGCAGAGGTGACTTGTAGGAAGAACCCAGTAATTGAGGTGGTTTTGACAAAACTACATTCTAGCACTTAATTTTTCTTGGGTTTGTGGATTTTTTGTGTGTTTAGCTCACGTAGTGCCAGCCCAAGGCCCAGGGGCTGCCTTAGAGGCAGTAGAGTACTTTGGAAGCCAATGCAGAAACTGTGTGCCGTTATTATTATCTTTTTAAATAATCCCATTTTACATATCTTTTGTGACTTCCTGTAAATGCATTAATATGCTGAACCAACCTCAAAAGGAAGTATTTTTGGCCTCTGGGTCTTTGTATTTAAGAAAAAATGGTATGAAAAAGATGGTATGACCCAAATTGAAAATGGTTTGTAAGGAAAGAGGGTTTGAGGGTTTTCCTTTGAATCTGAGCTGGCTGAGCATGGTGGGGTTGTGCTTGGTGTGTGTCTCACATTGCCCTGCCTCCACCCCCAGATTGAACTGGCCATTCTCCGCTTCCCATACGAGTCCTGGGGGACGCCCTTCCAGCAGCTCAAGCAGGTGGTGGAGGAGCCCTCGCCCCAGCTGCCCCCTGAACGCTTCTCCAAGGAGTTTGTGGACTTCACAGCACAGTGGTGAGGCTCCAGCAGGGACTGCTGGCTCTCCCAGCCTGGCTGAGGAGGAGCCCTGATCTGTAGGGGTTGGAGTGGAGCGTGGGGCTGGCTTTGCTGACCCTTGGGAACCCATTTCTGCCCTCCTTGCTGTACCTGGTGCTCAGCATGGCAGGAAGCACTGCCCAAACTGGTTTTGCTCTCAGCCTGACTCACCCAGGCTGGCTGGAAGATGCAGAAGTTTCTCTTCCCCTTTTCCTGTCGCTGCTGCTGAAGTGTTGGTGTTTTCTGGCAAAGTGGCAGTGAAACCAGAACCAGCCTCTGGCAGCCTCTGGGTGAAAGCTGCTTTGTGGTTTTGTGGGAAGCTGCTCCCCCCAGGGTGTCCCTGCTCCCTGAGTGCTGCCTGGAGCTGCCAGGCAAAGGCAAGCTCACCCTGCAGGTGCTGGGAAACCATATCCTCTCCTTCCCAGTTGTTCTGCTCTGTGTGGGACGGACTGCAGAGCTGCTGAGCTGCTTGGCTTGTGCTTTTTGTGGCAAAACACTGAGTTGTCCTTCCCCAGTTGCCTGCCTGGCTGCTTTGCTGGTGGTTCAAACCTGCTCAGCCAAGGAGGGAGAGGGGTGGGTGCAGCCCACGGAATGCATTTCATGTTGGGTGGGAAGGGGAGATCCCCTACAGCAGACCACGTTCAGCAAAAGAAAAAGATCCTACAGCCTTTCTGTCCCCTTTCTTTTTCCTTCCAGCTTAAGGAAGAACCCAGCTGAGCGAATGAACTATTTAGAACTTATGGTAAGCACAGAGCTGCTTCTGCTGGTCTTTATTCCCAGTTTTGAAACTCAGATCAGTGGTCCAGCAGGGAAATGGGACAACATGTGGGTGACTTTTCAGGCATGGAGTGGGATGAGTGTAGTGTGTCAGAGGTGGAAGGGTGGGTTGATTTCATGGGTGTTAAGGTCAGGGTTTCCAGGTGTTTTCTCCCTCTGTCCTGTCTGCTCTTGGAGAGTTTAGACCTGGAAGGATGATAGTACAGCTGCCAAGGTGGGGTGTCCTGCTGGGGCTGAGCTGAGAAATGCCAAAGTTCATCTTTTAGCTGAAGAATGGGAGTCTGGGGAGGTGGGTGGAGTCCAGCTCCAGCTGTGTGATACGTCCTGGGGTCTGTGCTTGGCCTTGGTGTCAGCTGACGTTTTCTTTGATCTCCTTGGCAGGAACATCCGTTCTTCACCTTGCACGACACCAAAGAGACTGACATGGCCTCCTTTGTGACAGAGATCCTCGGGGAAGACTCCTAACTGCCAGCTCCCTGCAGTCTCTCCATCCTGGCTTCCCCTCAGGAGAGCGAGCGAGGACTTGAGGACTTGAGCTCACAGTGCTTTGCACAAATCACAAATCCACCTCCCCGGCCTGGGGGCATCTCTGGCCCCAGCAAAGTCTCTTTTCTCTTTGCCCTGAGAAAAAAATCCCCCAGGAGGAGCCTTTTGAAGCCAACACCTCCCCAGCCAAGCCAAGGACTCCAAAGGCTCAGGAGGTCCCTGGAGAGGAGCAGTGCCTGAGCAGGCAGAGGGTGCCGGAGGCCACCTCCCCTCCCCAGTACCCAGGGCACAGCACAGGGGGTTGTGTTTCTTTGCTGTCAGGGGAAGACAGAGAGAATCAGTGCTGCTGTGCTTCTCCCACTCCTCTCCTGCCTGCCCAAAGCCGCTTCCCTGGAGTCTGGTCTCACCTGCCTTCCCTCTGTGCCTGGCTCTCTGCCCCCAGGAGCCCACACAGCTTTAGGGGCTCGTGGGGCTCCCTGGGCTGCTGCTCACACCTGAGGCTGTTTGAATGCCTGGCTTGACACCAAGGACACCTTGAGGCAGCACCAGCTCGGGCATCCCTCTCCCTCAATCAATGCTGCTCTCTTGAGGAGAGGCAAAAAGGCATTTTTCCACGAGCCCACTGTGCTACAAGCTGCAGCCCACGCTGTCCCCACGCCTGCCCATGGGACTTCACCCAGCACCCATCCCTTCCCTCGTGGGCACAAGGTGATGGAGACACAGCAGCTGCCCCAGGCTGCCTCTCCTCCCTGAGGACTCATCCCTGCCCTGGGCTGCAGCCCTGGCTGCCTGTGCCTTGCCTGGCTCCCTGAGAAGTCTCTGCTCCATCAGCTTTCCAGCCTGGAGCTGCAGTCAGACCTCGCACTGTGACACTGTTCCAGAGGCTGAACTCACACCCCTGGTGTCCCAAACTGTCCCCAAGCCCTGCGGGTGGCAGCGAGAGCCAAACCCCGGTGGCTGGCCCGGGGCTGCCGACATTTGTACATTTGATGTCTATATATAATGGACTTTGTAACGTGTTTCCTAGGTTTGATTAACTCGCTATAAATTAAAGCCCTTCTGTGTGGGAGGAGGGAGGAGCAGTTCCTTCTCTGCTGACAAATCCACTGTGAAAATCTGATGTGTTTCCCCAAGCTCCCAACCCGAGGAGCAGGAGGGGTTTCTGGCTTCTACTGTACATGATCATGGATAAACACACCAGCTGTGGATTTTGGTTTTTTTTCTTTTTTTTTTTCTTTTTTTTTTTTTAATAATTGAGTTTTTCCGAAGGATTTTTTTTTCTTTTCTAATATATATTTGTGTGTGTGTATGTGTGCTCTATATATATTATATATTTTTAAATCAATGATGAATGTGTGGATGTCTATGTGGCCAGCAGATCTCGTGTAATAACATTTTTCTGGTTAAATTTGGGCAGGTGGGCAAGGGGTCACTAGAAAACACTCTGGTCTAAGATTACATTCTTTTTCTTTCTTTTTTAAAGAAATGCATCTATTTTTTAACTGAATCTTTAAAAAATGTTATTCCTGAAATTCATGCCCTGGAGGTCTGGATTTCAGGGTGAATTTCTCGTGTTCAGGGTCTCCCACAATGAAGAATGATATCCCCTTAAATTCATTATCCCCCCTCCTGCAGTCCAGGGTTTGACGCAGTGCTGGGGACCCCCTGCCTGGGAACTGGGCTGCTCCACACCATCTATTCCCACAAGTTGCTCCTGGGAAAGCTGCTTTGGAGCAAATGGTTTTCAGCCCTTGATGCATCACACAGCCAGGCTTTTCCTGTGCCATCCCTCTGATCCCCCTCCCTGAGTCAGCAAACCCTGAGGAACCCAGCTCAGGTGGAGCTGCACAAACCCTGTTCAGCTTCAGTGCGACCCTGACCCCCCAGCCCACCTCTGGATGGAAAATAAGGGAGTGATTGATGTTCTCCATGTCTCCCTTCTCCTCATCCTGCTCTGCAAACCACCCAAGACTCACCTGTACCTGCTTGGTTTGACAGCTTTGCTGCTGAGATGTATAATTGTATTTTTTTTTCATAGTTGGTTACTTTGGATTATTTTTGTTTTGCGTTGAGCTTTTGGGTTTTCTCCCTTCTCTCTTTGTTTAAACCTTTTCCCCCTTTATCTCACCCTTTTTTGGTGCTTTGGGAAATGGTGTTCATTTCTAAAAAAAATATTTTTTTGCATGCTTTTAATTTTTTTTCTGCATTTCTCCTCCTGGAGAAAGTCCTGATTTCTGTGGTTTTGGATAATGGAGCATCTGCCCTTTCAAACACAGGGGAGATGGCTCTGGGGTGGGCTTGGGCCCCTGTGGATGAGCTGAGGCTTTGCTGAGGAGGCAGACACACCACACCTCCCTGGCCATCTCCTCTGCTTCATTCCACACAGGTCTTGCCTGTCCAAATCCCGTGTCCCTTTTCACTTCCCTGCTTCCCCGTCCCACCTCCTTCCCTCTGCAGTGGCAGTTCCCTGAGGGAGAACCAACTTGGCTTTAAGGTGGGCAAGGATTTTGACTCACATGGGAAGCCCCTCTCCCCATTTTTGGGGGAATGGTCTGTACCCCTCAGTCCCCATCCTTGTTTCCAATAAAATTCACCCTCAAACCTGCTGCTGGTCTCCTCTTGCTGTTTGAGCATCAGCTTGGAGGGGGATCCTGCTGTCTCCTCATCTTGTGAGGTGATGCTGCTCCTGGTTTGGGGATTGTACAAGCTGTGACCCTTGGGATGGGATCCCTGGAGCAGCTCCCCTGGCCTGGGGGTGCAGGAGGCTGTGGAGTGCTGCTGGTTCCAGTCTGGGGCTTGCACAACACGGGAACCCCAACTCAGCATCCCAGGAGTGGGACCGCGGGAGCGCTGCCAGGGGGTACCCAGGGTTCTGGTGCCGGGCTGGAGGGTGAGGCTGTGGCTTTTTGGGGCGGGGGAGGCTCACCAGGGCTTGGGGACCCCTCGAGCCGAGGGTCCGGGGCAGCGGCGCTGCCCGCGGCCGCGAGGGGGAGGCAGCGCCCGGCGCCGGGACCCGGCGGGACGCACCGGGATGAGCCGGGATCTGCGGGGGTGAACTTCCACCGGGACACACCGGGATGAGCCGGGATCTGCGGGGGTGAACTTCCACCGGGACACACCGGGATGAGCCGGGATCTGCAGGGATAAACATCCACGGGGACACGCCGGGATGAGCCGGGATCTGCAGGGGTGAACTTCCACCGGGACACCCCGGGATGAGCCGGGATCTGCAGGGATAAACATCCACGGGACACACCGGGATGAGCCTGGATCCGCGGGGCTGAACTTCCACCGGGACACACCGGGATGAGCCGGGATCCGCGGGGCTGAACCTCCACCGGGACACACCGGGATGAGCCGGGATCCGCGGGGCTGAACCTCCACCGGGACACCCCGGGATGAGCCGGGATCTGCGGGGCTGAACCTCCACCGGGACGCACCGGGATGAGCCGGGATCTGCAGGGATGAGCCCCCACCGACGGCAGGACCCGGCGGAGCCCCCCCTTTCCATCCCCAGCGGCTGTGACCCCCCTCTCTCGGCACCTCCCAGCCCTCCCTGGAGGGTGTGCAGCCGGGATTAGGGCAGGGGATCCAGGATCCTGCCCATGGGGGATGATGTAAGATTCATTCCGTGCAATACAACGGGATGGAGCTGCAGGCTTGGCGCGGGACTGGGAGTAAGGAAACTGCTCCCTTCCCAAGTATTTTCCCTGTCAGCCCTCTCTAGGCAGGATCAGGCCAGGGACAGCACGTCTCCCAAGCACCGGGATCTTGGTGGCGATGCTTTTTGCCTGGAAATGGGGCCGGGGGGGGCAGGGGGGGGTTCAGCGGTGCTGAGGAGAGCAGGAACCCCAGGAACACCCATCCATGTGGGTGGGGACACGCTCGGAGAGGGGGCCGACCTGCTGGGAGCTGGTGTCTGCTCTGTTCCAATTACCAGCTTAATAGCTACATCGAGACCATTAAAAATGCATCAGTGCCTCCGAGGAAAGAACTTCAGGAGACACGGAAAATTCATCACTTTGAGTTCCCTTATTAGGAGAAAAGGTGTTTTTTTTCCCCCATTTGTCTCAAACAGAGGCAAAAAGAGGTTATTTCTGCCTGGTGACTCCCCCATGGGACTGTCACGAGGTGTGAACAGGCAGTGCCCAAACCTGGGTGAGAAGGACACAGCTCCTGCTGCAGAGAAGGGAAAACTCAGCACATCCAGCACAGGCAGAGGGCATGGGGACCATCAGGGCTGCAGCAGCTCAGTCCTCCTCAGATGAAGGGCCAACAGCTCTCCCTGCCCTGTGCTGAGAATTTGTGTTGGGAGCATGTTGCAATAATGAGTGATGCAGGGACCGTGGGCAGGTGTAAAGGAGTGCTGCTCTTCATTGCCAAAAACCCCGGGCAGGTGTAAAGGAGTGCTGCTCTTCATTGCCAAAAACCCCAGGCAGGTGTAAAGGAGAGCTCTTCACTGCCAAAAAAAAAAAAAAAGGCCTTTTAAAGCAGTTAGCCAGTTATCATGGTTTTAAGGCACAACATGGTTACATGGGTACATGGTTTTAAGGCACAACAAGCCCAAGTCAACCAACCACCATACACCACGAGGTGGACATGTCATGCAGAACATCTCTCACATCTCTACCCCTATTCCAGCTGAGTCACTCCCCCATAGCTCCCTTCTCCTTAGCCTAAGTAACAAGCTGGAGCCATGTTACAAGACCCTCCCCTTATAAAGCCTTACCCATCGGTAACACGAGCAGTCCCTCTAAAAGGGCAGACCCCAGTGTGCTCCCCCAGTACAGTGAAGGTGTTTGCACTGGTCATACTGGCCCTTTGCAGGGGTGGTTCCTCAGGAACTGTAGGGGTAGGACAAGGAGTAATGGGTTCAAACTGAAAAGGGAAAAATAAAGGTTTGAAACATGTAAGAAATTCTTGGCTGTGAGGGCAGGGAGGCCCTGGCACAGGGTGCCCAGAGCAGCTGTGGCTGCCCCATCCCTGGAAGTGCCCAAGGCTGGGTGGGATGGGGCTTGGAGCAACCTGAGGTAGTGGAAGGCGTCCCTGCACATGGCAGGGGGTTGGAACTGGGTGATCTTTAAGGTCCCTTCCAACCCAAACCCTTCTGTGCTTCCATTCTGTGGTGGTTCTCTCCAGGAGCTCCTGAGCTGGAGCTCACGCTGTTCCTAAGAGCCGTGTGCGGAGGAGGGCTGGCTAATGGATTAGCAGGGGGTGTGATGATGCAGCCAGTTTTCTGGGGCTGAAGGTTATTTATTTTGCTTAATTTTTCCTTTTCTTTTTTTCTTTTCTTTTTTTTTTTGTTTTTTTTTTTTTTTTGCTTTTTTTTCAGATGGTGGCTGAGCCCGTATCTAGGACAGGGGTGGTTTTTTTTTGGTTCGGGTGGCCTGTGGGCACCTTGTCGCTCGATAGTGTAAATTAGCGAGTTCACCCAGGCCAGGGGTTTGTACAAGATGTGTTCAATCCTCCCCTAATAACTGCCTCACCCAGAAACTTCCCAAGCTCTTGTAGCACCTAAGCACTAATGAGCTGAAGCTGCAGAATAGCAATGAGACCTCAGGAATATAGATCAGCCTTTCCTGGCCCAGCCAGAGGCTCTAAAATCGTTTCAGCTGGTGCCCAGAGGGACCAGTGCAGCCCAGCTGGGAGGGAAGGGTTTAAGTGAGGTGTGTTGGGTGGAGAAGCCTTTCCTGCCCATGAGGAGCTGCTGGGGATGTCTCCCAGCTCTCCTCTCCAAATAGAAGTGTAGGTGGCTTGTGTTGAGGTGCAGAGAGCTCAAACAGGTTGAATCACTGGTACCCAGGTGTATTGGTGCCCTGCCTTTCCCCCTGATAACTGATCATCCCTGGCAATGAGTTTTTATGTTTTGTTTTCACTGCTGGCTCGGACAAAGCATCTCCAAGCCCTTTCTGCCTGTCCCAGCCCCAGAGTGTGTGTATTTATGGAGTGAGTTGTGCCACCTGTCCATGCACAGCTGCTTTGTTACTCCATCCCCTGGGAATTGTACAGGACCAACAGCAACTCCCCATCAACGGGGTGCTGGAAAACCGGGGTGATTTCTTCTGGAGCCCCAAACCAGGGGGAAAACTGGCTTGCCCAGCAAATCAACCTCCAGCCTTCCCTCTCAGCTTGAAATTCCTATTGATTTTTCAGAGGCTGGTGGGGGAACGTGGGGGTGGGAGAAGGAAGCCTCAGCAGCGCAAAGCCTGAAAATACCAAAGCTCGACGGCAGCGCTCCGGGGGTGACCGGGGAGGTCACCAGCCCCGCAGGGAGCCCCGGTGGGTTTGCCGGGAGCCTTTCCAGCCCCGCGGGCGGCGGCTGCGGCCCCTCGCACGCTGTGTTAACCTTTCTGGAAATGCCAAGCGGAGCTGGAACAGGCTGTTTATTTCCAGACGCCGGGAGCGGCGGCGAGCGCTGCAGGCACATAGGCAGGGGGCTGAGAGGAGCCCGGCGAGCCACGGGGGCTTTTGCACCTGATTTATATCCCGGGGTGGAGCTGGAGACAGAAACCTTGATGAGCCAAAGCTGCTACCTTGATATCAGCTGTGTTTTCCTCAGTGTCATTCCCCGCGCAGGGCCGCTTGTTTCTCCTCGAGGGATGCACTCCTTTCCTCTTGATTGAAGCTGGGATTTCATAAATAAACCCCGAGGTTTCAGACAAAAGCTCTGGCTTGGGTCCCAAGCTGCCACGAATGGTGTGTGGCTGCTCTGAGCACCACTGCCCCGCTCAGTGAGGCGATTAATTAGCTTTTCCCAGGTCATCCCGACCCTCTGCACGGGCTCTGCAGAACATCACGCCTGCAACAGGTCCCGTTCCGTGCCGGCCACCAGGAGCTGATGAATGATCCCGAGGGTCCCCCAGGATGTGCCTGTGGATCGGGGAGCCCTGGCTGCGGCAGGAGGTGTTTGGCTTCTGTGCTGCTGCCCCATCCCCGGCAAAGGGAGCCCCAGGGATGCTCAGCGCCTCGCAGGCTCTGTAAATACCCAGCAGCTGCCGGGAATCGATACCGGCTGGCTCTGCACGGACCGGGAGTGACCGGCAGCGTTGTTGGGTGGAATTTTGGGAGCCTGGGGGAAGGCAGGAGGAATGCGGAGGTGCTGGTGGCCCCCAAGGGCTGTGCTGGTGTGAGGTGTATAGGTGGCACTGCGATTTCTCAGGCAGTGCTGCCTCCAGCTTGTCTTCTCACCCCGGTGTTTTTCATAGGAGTTATAGTGTTTGTTTTTGGTTTTTCTTTTTTTTTTTTTTAATGCCGTGCCTCTTTTCAGGAACCTCTCCAAACAGCCCAGAAGTAGTCTGGGGGTTCTGGTGACTGCACCCTGCTTCCCAAAGGTTTCCTGGGCTCTGACCTGGCCCCTTTTGGCTCAGAGGGGGTGAGCTGGGGTCAGGACCTTCAGCTGTGAGGACCCTCCAGCCTCTCCCTTAGCTTTGCCATAGCTCAGAGTGGAATCCACAGGAATTTGGGTTTGCTGTAGGCCAGAACACCTGATTGCCCTGTGGGGAACCTTCCAAGACTGGAAGGTTGGTTTTAGGGGTGCAGGGCAGCCTCTGTGACCTGCATTTGGGGGATCCTTCCCCTCGGGGAGAGGGGCAATGCCTGCCAGGGCTGTGATGGGGGGTCTGCCCTCCCTGAGCCCCAGCAGCAGCAGGACGTGTCCTTTGTCATCATCCTGCCCCACCCTGAGTTTCTTTAATTACAGCTTTGAGAGAGATCTTCCCCCTTATTCCCCCAAATCTGCTCCTTAATTAAAATCTTTCATCTGGGCCAGCAGGAAGCAGCTGTTGCCTCTTTGCAGCGTGCTCGGGTGTGTTGCAAGCTGCCAACCTGACTGTGGGCACGCAGGGACAGGACAGGGACAGTGTGGGGACAGGGGGCACTGCCATTGTCACTGTCCCACCTGGTGAGGCTGAGGGGAGCTGGCTGCTGGCACCAGCCTTGCCCTGCCCGTGGTGAGGGCTGAAATCATCTGAGCTGAGTGGGGACCGAGCACTGGATGCCTCTGCGTCCTTCCCACCGTGGAGCCCTTCCAGTGTCTCGGGGTCTGGGCGTTGGGAAGACCCCAGGAGTGTAAAAGTCCTTGTTTTCCAGCCCACACAGCCAAAGAAGGAGTCTGAATGCGTAGGGTTGGCTTCTCAAGGTTGTTTATTTTCCCTTATCTATAACATTTTTCCTCTGACCTGCTGAGCTCTGTTTGGCAAGTCCACCATGGCATTCTGTCCCCAGTCTCAGGCAGTGTTTACATTTTATACCAAAAACTACGTGTACTATGTTTAAAATAACGTGCCAGATCTACCCTTTCTGTGATCTCTAGTGTCACCATCACAGCACGACATGGGTGGCAAGAAGAAGGTTAGGACATGCCCAAATCCCTCCATCTTGTCCCCTTGAACCCCTTATTTTAAAACCCTAAAATTCTACTTTTTCACCCTGTATTAATTCAACTACCACGCTACTCAAACCCTTGTGGTTTGTAATTCCTCACACAGAGTTGTCAGCTTTTTCCACGGGCTAAAATGGAAGGCACAGCTGTTTTTGACTTTGTGCCAAGGTCTCTGAGCCCCCTGCCAGGGTCTGGAGCCAGCCAGGGCAGCCAGAGGGATGTGCTGGACTCTGCCACCAGTGGGGCTGCAAATGGCCCGAGTGCAACGAGCCCAAACCCGTTTTGGATTTCCCAGCTCCTGATCTGGAGAAGGGCTGGATGGTGCACGTGGATGAAGGCGAAGCTGGGGCTGTTCCTTGAGTTTTGTCCCTGCAATCCATGATGTGTCTGGCCAAGGGCCAGAATGTTTCTCATTCCTCCTGTCCTTCAGAGCAAGCCCTGGGAGCCCTGCAGGACCCAGATCTGTGGCTGGCACCTCACAGGGCTCCTGGGACACCCCTGCCACCCTTGTGTCCCCATTCTCACCACAGCTTGGGGACATTCCCTGCCACGGCCTCTGCAGCCTCCTGTTTTCTCCCAAAATTAGCCCAGGGAGGTGATTTTACCCCTCCCTGCCTGCTCGGGGTGGGCATTTCTGCAGAGATCCATTGTCAGAGCAACAGAGAAACATCAGGAACAATTAGTGAGCTGGTGGTGTCAGCTTTATCACAGCTGATGTGTCTCTTCTTAATGAAACTTGTGGAAGAGAAAAGCAGGGAAAAAAGGAAAAGGCTGCTGACAACAGATGTATTATTTCACCTCAGATTTACTGGTGCATGCATTTTTCATTCATGGAAGAGGCTGATATGCAGATTTATTCAGAGCAGAGCAGGTACAATCCTTTGTGGATCAATTCCTGCAGCAGGCTTAGGAGAAAAGGACTTGGCTGAGCAAACAGCCATGCGAGGCACTTCCCAAAGCCAGCCCCAAATTTTGTGCCCAAGATGGGCTAAAAGGTCAATAATTTTTCCCCTCTCCCCCCCAAAATCTACACTCTTCAGCCCAAATTCTATTTTTGTTTTTGGCCAGGGGAGACTTCCACTGACAGTTACAGCTTGTCTTTTCCCTGGGTTGAATTTGTTCTTCTTCCAGCTCTGCTTTGCTGGGGGCTTGGTGCCCCCAGGGTAGCTTCATCCCTACCCTGTTTTGGAGAGGCTGAATTTATATTATGACCAATATTTTTTTTTAATATAAAAAATTCTATCATTTATATTGACATGGCTTTTTCAGGAGACCCTTCTGTGTTCTGGCTCCTCGGTCACCAAAGTCATACCTTGAACCTCAACACCAGAGCCACGTGTCTCTTACTGGTAGCTAAAATTTGGCCTCCAGACGTGCCTGAAGCTCTTCTCCTTCCATACACAGCATGTTGTGTTTTCTCTGTGATTTGGGGGGCTCTGCTCCCCTCGGGGAGGACACCCTCTGGAAGCCAAGTAGAATTTAATCTCCCTGCAGTGATGAAAGTGAATCCAAGAAAAGTATTTGAGGTGTTTTTCCCTCTCATTAGGAATGGAAGACAGGAGTCTTCTGTCTTCTGGGTACTATACAACCAGCATGAATTATTTAGGACCAAGCATCTCTCCGATAAATAATTTTTTTATGTGGGAAGATTAAATCTGAATTTAAAAAGAAATATAATAACAAAAGCAATATCTCTCTCGTAAGTCCTCATATTTCACCCAGCAAAGAGATCCCAGGCATCCATTCCTGTATTGATCAGCAAATAGGTCCTTTTATAGATTTAGTTCACCCAACCTTGTTTAATTTTGGATTCATTGATTCAATGCAAAGATCTAGATGAAAAGCAAGTGGGCCGTTTCCAGTGCTGGTGATGCTATTTTTAAATAAATCTAGTGCATGCTAAAATAAATATGCAAAACATTTTGTAAGGCCGCGTACGGGTGGGGAGACCAGATGTACTAAAATATTTAACAAACTTTTTCCTGATTTCTCGAAATGCATATTTTATTTACTAAACACCAGTGGAATTTAATCTCATCCAATGTTTGCTCTGACCCATTGTCTGGGATGAGCAGGAACGTGGGACCTTGGAGGAACTGTCTGTGCAGTGACATTGGTGGCACATTTAAATGCAAAGCTCATTAACCGTGTCTGGGATTTTTTGTTTGTTTCTCCCTTTTTTTATGTTCACGTTCCTTACAAGAGCAAGAGATGAAATACCCATCTACAATTCCCTTTCATCTCCAGGCATGTTTGGCTGGTGTTTTTGTTTTTTTCCCCTCTTCTGTTGCTCAGATGACAAAGTTTCTCATTTGGAATTTTATTTGATTTCAGAAGATGAGAAAGAATTAAAAGTGTCTTCAGGAGGTTGGGCTCACCTTACTCTATCCAGGATCCTTCAGAAGGAGGATGAGTGACTTGGCAAAGGCTCCTGCCCCCAAAGGATGGAGTTCATCCCAGGGTCAGAGCTGCATCCTGGCTTTTCCTTCACCTGGGGTGACCATCCTGCAGATCCTACAGATCCCAGCCTGCTTTTCTGGGTGTCCGTTTCTGTCTCCTTCAAACTCCCTGCTTTCAATCCAATCAAATTTAATTGAATTGTGGTTTTGATCACATCTGACGGTGGCAGAGATCTTGCTGATAATCAGATTCCCATGGGAGACGTGGAAACGGGGCTGGTGGAGGAGGGAGGAGAGACAGGGGCTTGTGTGATGCCACTTGGTCCTCATGAGACACCAGGGAAGTGAACAGCAGCCAGGCTCTGGGGACAGTCACATTTTGGGGACGAGTGAATTAACTGAATGTCCCAGTGGGGGCTGAACCCTGCAGGTTGTGTTGGTTTTGGTTAAGAAAAGCCAATTTTCCTGGCAAAACCTTCCACCTTGCTGCAGGTTGGAGCAAATCCAGCATCCCCCAGCACTCCTGGTGCCCAGCCTGCAGCAATTAATGAGAGAGATTCATGTGTGATTTACATGAATTCAGCTGGAAGTGCAGCCCCTGGGATGTGGGAATATTCCTTGTAGAGCCATGCTGCCCCCTGCTCCAGATGCCTTTCTGCCATCAAGTGCTCCATGGGGTGCTTGTTGTGTGTATGATTTTAGGGGTATTGAAACAGGAGGGGCAGAGCAAGCAGCAGCCTCTCCTCCATCCCTTGGTCCTTGCCAGGGGCTTGGGCATGGCAGGAAGGCCTTGGCTATGCTGAGACACCAGGAATTCCCCCCAGACTGGGATGAAAACAATATCCTCCACCCTGACCTCAAGCTCTCCCCTGAGATGCCGGCGGGACACGTGTCCCCCATTCCAGTGCCAGTGCTGCAGACCCCAGGGCACACGGGGAAGAGAAGATGAGGGTCCACAACACAACCCCGACCCCTGTGGTGCTGCCATTGCACAAGACCACAAACCTTGCACTGAGCTTGGTGGACCTGCTGTGCCTGAACCCTCCTTGACCTTGCACAGCTCTGTTTCCCTTGGTTTAGGTGTTGCAGCAGTTTTTCCCATTGAGCAGGTGGCTGTGGCTAATTTACCTCATTTGCAGGGTACAGCCCTGTGGTTTTATGCACGCAATCTCCTTGGGTCAGAGAATCCCACAATGGTTTGGGTTGGAAGGGACCTTCAAGATAATTCAATTCCAACCCTGGGACAACTTCCACTAGACCACATTGCTCCAAACTGTATCCAGTCTGTCTTTGGACACTGCCAGGGGTGGAGAAGGAGGAGATCTATGACAGTGAACTGCCAGAGGAGGATGGAGGGCTGTGGTTGTGGGTGTACATGAGGAAAGAGAGACTCCTGCAAGGACCCTGCAGTGTGCTGGCTTGGTCCAGGAGAGGTAGCAGCAAGCCAAGAGACTCAAATATCCTGGCCAGAAGGATGAGAGAACATTGCCAAGACAAGCAGGTGTCCAACAGAGCAACTCTGAGCCTGGAGGAGACGGGAGACAGGGGGAGTCTGGAAAGGAACGCCGAGGAAAAAAAACCTGAGGTGTAAGGTGACAGCTAGAAATAGAAGGGAGCAAGTGATATTTGTATCAGAGGTACCCTGGGGAAGGCATGAAGGAATCCAGCCCTGAGATCCCCAGCTCCTCGTGTTCAAGCCTTTCCTCTCAAACCCAGCATAAACCATCTTAAAGGCTCGTCTCAGCTCACCACGAGAGGATGGATCTGGTCATGTCAGCTGGGCACTTCCACTGGTCTACTGGCTTGGTTCTGGTTCACACCTCCCCTGGTTTGGTTCTGATCAATAATGAGCTAATTAGTTGCTATGGAAATGTAATGTGGGAGAACTTTGGGGAGGAGAAATTATAGGTAATTTTTATTTGTTTGGGCCCTGTTCCTATAGCAACAGGAGAACTTGTCACTGACTACCAGTTGGTTTCCATGGAGTTGGCTGCTAGTTCTGGGTTATTAATGCCTTCAAGCATAAAACAACTTACCTAGTAGGGCTGGTGGATTGTCCTCCATGCTCCATGGGAACTTTGCAGTTTGCCAAAGTCAGAGCCTGGCTCTCGCAGTGGAATGTGCACACTCACAAAAGTTGGACTGGACTGTTCGCCATCAACAAACATAGTGCTGGAAGGATCAATTATTCTACCCCTCTCTTGAATTGAAGACATCATGGAATGAATAATCCATCACTTCGTAGCTTGTTCTACTCTCAGCATTGCCTGATTTTTAATTGGATTTTCTCCGTCTTCGACTTCCAGATGCTTGGCGTTGATCTGCCTTTCTCTGCTAAATTAAAAAGTCTTTTAGCACCTGGCAGTTTTGCTGTAAAGAGACTTACTGTAATTAAGTCCCTTCTCATCTCACCAGGACTGGTTCTCCTGAATGAAGCCGTTTGTTTTCCTCCAGCCCCTCACCTGACGTGTGCCCCGTTTCTGTGCTCCTCCGAACAAAAGGGATGTGGTGTCTGCTTTGCAGAGGGCTGGAGCTCTGTCGAGGGACCTCTCAAACTCCTCCAGAAGCCGAGCCTTGGAACCAGACTAAACACTCCCGAGCACTGAAGAAACTGGATTTGGGAGAGATTGGTTTTATGATAGGTTGTAATTTCCCTCCCACCAGCTAACTCCTCAGATTTCCACGGGTGATAATTACCCAGTAGGAGCTAAAATGTCTCTCCCCACTCCCCTCTTATCAACCCATTCTCCACTTTGAAGGCATCACCGCTTTTTTCCAGAGTGTCCTGGCCAATCTCTCAGAGTGCCTGCACATCCTCTGTTGTTCTGGAAGATGGTGCAACATCCACCACCTCTCCCCGTGGAGACCGATCCCGCTCCAGCTTTGAAGGCAAATAAGTTGATCAGCGTGTGGATAAACCTTTAATGATATTTGGCTGAGCGCACCACGCAGTCGGAAGGGAGGCACGAAGCAAAGGGCAGCTCCTCACAACCAGCCCTTCCTTGGATCTCTTGGCAAGCTCTGCTGCTGGCCCCCAGCTCCGCATGCTGTGCTCGCAGCTGCTCCGTCCCCGTTGGTGAGGCACAGCCCAAATGTCTCAAATGAGGGTGCAGACGGGGATGGAGGATGAGCCTGAGGATGAAGGCTGGCTGTGGAGACAGGAGGAAAGCCCTGAGCCATACAGGTGGGGTCTGGCTGGCAAAGACGGAAGAAAGGCTTCATCCAAGAGTTCCTGCATCTCCTTGGTGCCACTGGACAGATAAATTATGTAAGAAATCACTTTGAAAACTCTGTGTTCATTCCTCCATATGTTTCTTTCCGACAGTGGTACCCATGGAGGGAGAGGCTTGGGAAGTTCTGCATTTAGGCAGCCTGCAATGATGACTTTAGCAGAGACTGGCTGTTGGATGGAGGGGAAAGGGGCACATCCAGCACACCAGGAACCCAGATCTAGGTTGGGAATCCAGGCTGGGCACCCAGGAGGTGACGTGCTGGGAATGCACCTCCTTGTCCCTGCCTGGGGGAAGCTGCTGAGGTCTCTCTGCCCATATCAGTGTCGTGGCTGTAAATAACAGGGATGTTCTGGGTGGTCACCTCCAGCCTGGCTGTGATCCATGACTCACCAGCTTCCTGTCCACAGCAACGCTACGGATTGACTCATGGCTATGGGAGTGTTTCACCCTGAGCCCACAGCCCTTTGATTTCACCAGGCACCCTTGTGTGTTCACAAACGAGAGGTCTCCATTTCAGGGCTGTGAAAACTGGTGACATCTCGCAAAGCCACGTGGCAGATGATGCTTCATCCTGAGCTTCACCTGGTTCTTCTCCTCCCCTTCCCTCATGTGTGGCTGGAAAGAAATCCCTTCCTGGCTTGCTTTGAACTGCAGCTCTCCCAGGCTGGGCTTTGCTTCCCCTGTGTTGTTGCAGTCCCTTGAAAAATCAGTGTTTTCCCACTCAATGTCTCAGCCTTCCTGAGCCTGGAGCAGCCACGGCTCTGCACCAGAGCAGGCATGTGGCCTCAAGGAGGTGTGGGAAGGCAGATGATGGGGTGGCCTTGTTCAGCATCTGAAGAGGGGTCTGAGCATGGAAATTACCCAACACCTGGGAGGGTGAGACCAGCCTTTGGAAAATGGCTTTGAGTCACAGAATCGTGGAATGGTTTGAGCTGGAAGGACCTTAAGATCATCTAGTCCCAACCCCCTCGTCATGGGCAGGGACTTGGTGTCCCTGATGACAGTGGGGCTGTGCTGCTTTGCTCTGAGCATCTGTCACCATCACGGCACAGCAGGGGAAAGTATGGCGTGTGCCTTGTCACAAGGTAAGGCTGCTGACAGAGCCGTCCCTCGGGGATGGGATGGCTCCTGGCATGTCCACCTAGGGCTCCTCTCCTCCAGCCCATGCCCGTGCTCTGAGGGACGTGGTGGAGCCACCTCGGAGGGGTGTGATGGGAAAGGGCGGCGTGGCTGTGCTCACCGCTGGAGATCCCGCCCGGCTCTGTGGGGCCTGTGGTGGGAGGGGGACGCAGGGTTTGTTTGTATGACACATGAGCACATGCTTTTACTCTGAGTAACCTTCTCCTGCCAGAGGATGGAGCCTTCTACTGTGCCCTGTTCTCCCAGGGGGGTCCATGGCAGAGCCCTGGAGCTGTGGGTGTCGTGTCCTGGAGCAAGGCAGCCACATCCAGTACCTGTCCATGGCAGCTGGCAGCAAGAAGGTGGCCATGGAGGAGCTCCATGCTGGGACAAGCCTGGGTGGCTACTCCTTGTCATCCAGGAGCTCTGCCATGACTGTAACAGGCAGGTTTGGGTTGTTCTCCACAAAGTAGGCAAGACCTGTTTGGGTACGATGTTGTCTCAACCTCCTGCTCCAGCTTTCTGCTGTCCCCATCCTTTGTGACGCCTTCAGCCAGTTCTCCTGGGAGGTTTTCTAGTGCTGAGGTGTCCAGATGGGCTTATGGTAAAGCCCGGGGACCTTCCCAACACTCACCTCTGCCTCCCGACACCCCCAGGATTTGTCCACACCCTAAAGGTCAAGAAAACTTTAGAGGAACTTTATTAACCACAGAATGGTTTGGGTTGGAAGGGATCCCAAAGATCATCTCATTCCCACCCCCTGCCATGGGCAGGGCCACCTTCCACTGTCCCAGGCTGCTCCAAGCCCCATCCAACCTGGCCTTGGACACATCTTCACAGTCCATCCATTTTTCAGCCTTGCTGGTTTTAACCAGCCATAGCTTGGGCTTGGAGCACGCTGTGAACCTGCAGATCCGGGTTCTGGAGCAGCTCAGGAATGGGTAGGGAGAAGCAATTCTCCAAAAGCCTCACGTGTGACCTCACAGCTTCAGCCTAAGGTAAAACTGAGGAGCACGAAGATGTATCAGAACATCAGATACCAGAGCTACTCGGGAGCAAGCCCAGGCTGGATTAGTCCTGGATGAGAAAGCCCTTTTACCTTCTGCCACAGCAGACCCCATCCTGCACGAAGGACCTGCTGGCAGCCTCCCCTCCTCACCAGCTGTGGCCAAGAGGAGGTTGCATGTGCCAAGGGGTGGATCTCCTGCAGCCTCCCGTCCACTCCCTGCCCGCTGCCGGCCCTGCCTCACGAGGAACATGTCTTTCCAGGTGAGCATGGCAAGGTGTTTCCCGTGGAGCCACTAACCAGTGGTTGAGCAAGCGCTGCTGGCTTCAAGGCAGGTTCTCCTCCTTCCCCAGCCCTTTCCCTGCTCTGGATCCATCCGTGGGGAAACGTCCTCTCTGAGGTGCCGATGTTCCCCGGCTCCTCAGCCTCGCCCACGGCCGCAATGGAGATGTGGTGGTCTCCTCTGGGCTCTGGCAGCAGAAGAAGGTGGTGAGGGCTGGCTCCAAAGAGGTGAGATCTTCCTCCACCAGTGCTTGGGAGGTAGAAGCAAGAGGGGAGCTCCAGGAGGTGTCTCAGGAGCTGACTGAGTGCGAGTCTGGGGGGATGGGATGGGATGGGATGGGCATATGCAGCTGCTCCAGCCTTGTTTGACCTCCCACTGAGGTCCTGAAGGCTCCTTGATTGCCAGGAAGGGTCATTTGGAGGTTCAAAGCAGTGATCTACAGCAGTCCACCTCTGCTGGAAGTGTTCCAGAGGCTCAGGGGATGAACCAGCTATCCTCCATGGGACCTGGAAGGGTTAGGAGGAAATCTGGGAGTTTTTCTCCAGGCTCCTGGGCTCCTCATCTGCCCCCAGCAGCGAAGGGAAGAGTGGATGTGGTGACCTGGGGGTCACCTCGGTGCTTGAAGGGGCTCAGGGTGGTTTCCTGGTCTAGCTCGGGGTGCAGCAATGTGCTCCAGCCCCAAGCAGGGCTTTTCCTCAGCGAAGCCAGAGCAGGTGTCTGTTTTTGTAGGAGCTGTTTCTGCAAAGGGATTTCCTTGCTCTGTTCTCCCCCATCCCACCACAGGCTTTTCCATGCATGCTCCTGCTGGGCTGTCTCTGACAGGACTCCCTGGACTTTTGGACACTGACAGGGATTTTGTTCTCGGTGTCAGGACAGGTCACTTTGTGTCCCCTGTGACCTGCAGGGCAGGCTGTCCTGAGGCCAGTGGCTCTTTGGGATGCCACCCTCTGTGTCTGTGCCAGTGAGGTGCTCACAGTGTCCGGGGTTCAAGGGGTGCTGCCGTGGGGATCTGACTCTGGGTGGGACCCAGAGGCTGTGTTCCATCTCTAGGACACCGTGCTCCGTTCTCCCTTCTCCATCCTGTTTAAACTTTCATCACCCAATCAGCTCCTGCAACAGAGCAAACATCATCTGGTAATTAATCTGCACAGATGGGCTTTGTTTGAGCAAGCTGGTGTGCATTGGCTTCAGAGGAGGGTGCAGCAGGGGGCTGGGGTGGGGGCACCTCACCACGCCCTGCTCCAGGCTTTTCCCGTGTCCAGGAGATCCCTGGAATCACCAGATCTTTTGACCAGTGCTTGGAGCTGAAGGTGGTCCAGGACATTTGGTTTCATCAAGGGAGAGAAACATGAGAAAATAGGTTTTGTGGTTGTGAAACCCTGATGCAGCCTGGGAAGGAGGGAAGGAGGAGACTCCCACTCCTCTCTCAGGTACTTCTTGCCTCCTCTTGAGCTGCTCCATGTCCTATGATCAGAGCAGCTGGGTTTGGACGTGGAAAATGTTAAAATGCTGTCAAAGATCTCACCCAGAAAACCTCAAAGTAAATGAGAATCTGCATCTTCCAAGGGAAAAATCTTTTGGAAGCCCTCAAGTGCTTCAAGACCCTTGAATTATTTTTGCTCCCCTGGTAATTATTGCCTCAGTTTGTGCTGAATTGGCAAAGTGCTCCTGTTGCCCCAGAACCTAATTTTTCAGGTGAATCACTGTTAGCTGATGTTTTTTGCACCATGGGCACAGCTGAGGGAAGAGGAGGCAACTTCCCAACCCCATTAGCACCAGGTCCAAAGCATTGAGCACTCAGTGTCCTGCCTGCCCCGGTGTGCATTTTTGGGGACAAACTGGAAACACAGAGCTGTGTCCTGAGCCCAGCCAGCCATTAGGGAGGGAGACATCTCCCCCACCCAGATGTGCTGGCTGCAGGTGACAGATGCCAGGGGCAGCTCCATAAACCACAGGAGAGCAGAGCAGCACTTCCAGCCTCAGAGGCTTCACCTCCCTGGCAGCCAGATCCCAGCCTGAGCTGCCCTCCTCCCTGGCCTTGATTCTGTTTCACTGCCGGCAGCTGGGGCTGCTCTCGTTTTTAATAGAGCATTTCTAGATTACAGCAAGTGACAGGAGAGTGATTTGTGATGGGTCAGGTTTCCTGCCCTTTCTCTTATAGCCCTGGCTTATAAAAATATACTCCCTGTGGAATTGCTTTGGGTCCATCTTTGTTGGCTGGTTCAAATCCCTCTTTTTTATTAGTATTAGGAGGGCTTGGGAAAGCTTGATGCCTCCTGGTACCTGTGCCCAGCAAAGCCCAGTCCTTGCCAGGGCTCCAGGATGGGGAAGGCTGATTTCCATCTCTGTGGAGATGAAGGGAGGTGCCCTGGGACCCCGAGGCAGGGAAGGATTCACCTTGACACCCCTGGAAGTGAGGCCTTGGCCATCACATGGTCCAGTTTCACAAAGACTCATCTTGTGTGCCCTGTGGGTGGTTCTGGTCCCACTGCCTTCATAAACATCCCTGGCTCAAGAGGGAATCTGTTGGCTTTGGTGTGTGGCATGAGGCTGCTTTTGGTGGGGATTGGTGTCTCAGGGGGCTGGGGGGGCCAGGAGCTCCTGCAGATCCCAGAGACATCAAATGAACAATTAACTGAGGCTGATGAAAGGATCTGAGGGAAGAGTTCGATGCAGGAAGCAGCACGGATCACATCCACAGTTCCTCACCACCCCATTGTGCCCCACTCTGCCTCCCTATGGCTTCTCCCTGCTTTGGGAGATCTCAAAAGGCCTCACAACCACCACTAAATGGAGATTTTTTTTTTCTGGGCAATCAAGACTGTCCCTGGTTCCCAGACAGGGAAACAGGATGGGACGAGATGAAGCCGTTCACCCAAACCCATGCAAAACCTCAGCAGCAGATCTGAGTCCCAGCCTCCAGCACGGCTGCAAATCCTCCTGCTAATCTCTGCTGTGCTGAAGGACTCCAGGGGATTTTTTAGTGGTCCCATTGATATTACTGTCATTTTTCTCTCCTTATGTTCTCTCCACCTTGGCAGAATCGATTTCCTTTTCTTGCTTTAGGCTTTCACTGTGACAACAAAGCCATGAGAAGATCCCTTTCTTCTGCAGGACCCCTCTTAAAAAACCTAGGAAGCCTCCTTAGCAAGTCTGAGTGGAGGCATCTCTGTTTCCCAGTGCTAGAGGTGCCAGTTCTTCCCTTTGAAAGCACTTCAAGCCCTTCCACTCCAGCTTGTAAGGGGTACAGCACAGATCTCACTGGGAGCAGAACATTCCCAGGACCTTAAGAAGAGAGAAACACGGCAGGACAGGCAGAGGAGACCACGCTGGGACACGCAAGGGAAGGAGAGGGTGCCTTGCAGGATGAGGTGGCTGGGCTGAGCCAGTGCTGCATCCATCCCAAACAGGTTGGCTGTGCTGGTTGCTGGCTGCATCCCTGTGCCGTGCTGGGGCTGGGCTGCCGAGCTGGAAGGAGCCCAGGGAGAGAAAATTGGCTGGCAGAGAGTCCAGTGAGCAGCACAGAGCTTGTTGCTCAGGCAGGAATTGCTGTGTCCCAGAACCTCAGACTCTGCTGAAAGTCTCCCTCATCTGGGGATGGTGTGGGCAGAGCTGTGGTACCCAGCCCTGCACAGCTAAAAACCAACTGGGAATCCTGGAAATGCAAGGCCTGGCTGTTGTCAGCAGCAAGGGGATTGTTCTGCAGTGTCCCAGCATGGCACAGCCCTGAGCTCAGCTGCTGCTGCCTCTGCCCGGGCTCAGGGCAGGGAATCTTCCTCTCTTGCAGCACTTTGGGTGGCTGAGACACTTCTGCAACAGCAGTAACTGGCTTTGAGTCTGATTCTGACCCGACAGAGCCCCGCTAATGCAGCTCCTGGATCAGAGCCAGCAAAACCAGGGTGGAATTTCACCTTTCTCCACAGAGAGAGATGCTCAGACTTGGATATGTGCAGGCAACATCTCTCTCCTGCTCAGACACCACTCCCATTCTCAAGCCAAGCAGAGATGGGGGCTGTTCTCTGGGGTGGGATTGGCTTGTGGCACAAACGTGGGCTCAGCCTCCCAAAATCACTCAGGAGTGCAAATCTTTGCATGCTGCAGGCATGGCATGGATGGATATGATGAGTGGTTAGTTGGGATGGAGGAAATACATATCTAAGCCATGGCAGGGTGGGCAGGCAGAGGAAAATGTTCAGGTCTGGTTTGAGACCCAGAGCTGTTCTCCCCTCCCCTCCTCTGTCCCCTTCAGCTGTTCCCAGCCCTGTGAGCATCTGCTGCCAAAGACAGGTAGGGAAAAACCTGCACTGCCTTTTGAGGATTTTATAGAGAAATTGGGAAACTGAGACAGAGAGTTGTGCTGAAATTCATGCCAGGAATTAATCTGAAGTGCTTGGGCTCCCTTGGCTTTCATGTCTTGTCCCTCCTTCTCTGGACTAAAAAGGTCAGGCAAAAGGTACAGTCCCATCTTCATGAGGAAAACTGAGAGCTCCCTGTCCACAGCCTGGATATGCAGCAAAAACATTTGCAAGATGGAAAGGGTCTGGAGAGGCTGGTTTCCAGGAGGGGCTCTTGGACGCTGAAAAACCCAGAAATGCAAAAAAAAAAATCCAATGGCTGTAGCAAATCTAGAGATCCAGCAGGTTTGAAGATGCAGAGGTGAGCCTTTTTCCAAAGGGAGGGAAGGGAATTTGGGGGATGGGAAATCTCTCTGGCAGTTATGCCATTCCTTTAGGAAACAGGGTGCCAGTTTGAAATAAGGGGCCCCAAACTCACTTCCACCCCATGGATTAAGCAGGAGGAGACAATAATAAAAGCACAGTGTCCCGACAAATATAATTAACAGGGAAAAAAAAGGAGAGATTTTTCAAAGTTTGGGTGCTCAGCAGGGATGTTTTATTCATGGCCCGGCAGGGAAGTGCTGGCGGGGCCATTAATTACGGGAGCCGCGGGTGCTGCGCCTGCCCCTGCGAGCCGGGCTCGGCTTTATCATCCTGACACCTGGAACGGGGAACTGGGGCAGCCTGTGGGGCCACCACGCTCAGGGACACGAGCCTCGCTTCTCCTGCCTGCAGCCATCCCTGCTCCTGGATGTCCTCAGCCATCCGGAGGGTCCTGTCACCCCCGCCGTGAGCGCCACATTCCCAAAAGAGCAGAGGTGGATCGAGGGTGGACAAGCAGCCCCAGGGATCACCACCTTCCCTATGGCTGCGAAGATCTTGGCAGTGCCACTGAATTGGCACAAGTCATGGCTTGGTCAAAGAACCAAATTAAAAGGGATAATGATGATATGAAAAAAGCACATTCAAAGCACAATTAAGAGCTGGTTGGAACCATCCCCGGGCTTGGTGCACCCCCCCAGGAGCAGCTCGCAGCTCTGATGATTTCCTATTCTGGGAAATCTCCCCAGTAACTTTCCAGAGAGGTAATAAATAAAATATTTAGTGTTCAGCAAACTAAAGCAGGTGCAAGAGCAACGCAAGTGGGAGAAGGGACCTGGGAAGGGTCCCTGTGGGAGTTGGCTGCAGCTTCCAGAGATGTGAAGGAGAGGGACCAGCTCAAATGGGGCCAGTCTGGGAGAAAGGTGACCTTGCAGCAGGACATCCCTGTGCATCCCATTTATACCCCTGGAAGTGTCCAAGGCCAGGCTGGATGTGGCTTGGAGCAACCTGGGATAGTGGAAGGTGTCCCTGCCCTTTAAGGTCCCTCCCAACCCAAACCATCCTGGGATTCTATAAAAATATCGCCATGGAAGAAACTTCTCCAAAAATCTCTTTGAAATACAAAAGTGGTGAAATGAGGCTGGAAACTGAGACAACAACCTTGGGGTAAAGAAGAAGGTGACCTGTGGCATCATTAGGTCCAGTCCAGGGCTGTACCCAGGGGTGCTGCTGGTGCACCTGATGGGTGGCACTGCACAAAGAACAGGGCCTTTTGTGTCTGCAGTGCCTGAAAAGGCAGGGGACAAACCAGGAGAAGCTTTGAAATGGCAGGAGCATCCTCAGAGGAGCAGATGCTGGATTAATGAGTGGAACAACATCTGGCTGCCTGTCAAGGAAGGATGATCCCTGGGAGTGTGGGATGGTCCAGGCTCCTGCTGTCACCTGGAGGAGCTGATGACGGGGGACAGTCCTGCCTGGCTCTCCTGGGAGGCTGCTGGGACCCAGGGCTGCATTCACCCATCTCTTTTAATCAAGGTAATGCTCAGCTGTGCCCGGGCCCGGGCGGTGTCACCGGAGGATTGATGGCCTGGCACACCCAACCGCGGTGGCAGCCCGGGCTCAGACGGCCCCGCTCGTCTGCACTTCCAAATGCAAACTGCATTTCATTTCTGCAGGAGATGCAGGAAGGGAAGGGGCCGTCTGAGCACTCCTGCCTGCATTCTCAGCCCCAAACCTTTCCTGGCCTTTCTACCCATGGACAGGGCTCCACCAACCCCAAATCTCTGCTGCTCCATGGAGGGATGAGCTCTGTTCTGGATCTTACGGGTTCTGGTTGGATTCAGTGGGTTTTTTAGGAGCAAATAATGTGTCAAAGGAGTTTAATCTGGGGGATTCCATCCTACACTCAAGGGCCTCATATCCCCCAAAATGCAGAGGGACCCAGAACCCCTGGACTGTGTGATCAGGGAGCCAGCACCAGCTGCTCAGGGGGATGTAGTTAGCTTACTTGGTGTGATATTAGAGGGAAGATGGTGTACTCCTGCCCAGCTCAACATAATGAGAGGAGAGGCATCCTCCTCCCCAGCCTGCTGGTTATAAATAGGAGGAAACAAGCAGGGTGGGTTGGATGCCTGCTCTGGGGTCTGGTGGTGGTGGGATGAGCTGTGCCTGTGCTCAGCCCCTCGGTGCCTCCCCCAATTCCCGCAGGGGGGTCTTAGTGCAGCATCTTGGGGGAGGTGGCGTGGGACAGTCTGTCACTGCAGCAGGGCTGGGCTGGCTCCCAGGCATGGCAGCTCCATCTGCTCCTGCAGAAAGCCCTCCTGTTCCGCCTCCACAGCCAGCCAAAGGTACCTCGTAACCCTTGCTCGGAGCTGGCTCCACGCAAAGCCGTGTGCTCTATAAAAAGCCACGCTCCCTGGGAAGAGCCCCCCTCTATTAGGATATTTTTTGGAGACACTCGATGATGAGCAAATCTCCCCTACAGGCTGGAGTGGATGCTCTTGGAAAGCAGATCTGGGAAGAAAGGATTTGTGAGGAGAAAAGGACACGTCCATGGGGGCACAGGAACAGGGACCTGCTCCTCATGGGCTGAGCTGCTCAGGGGTAATCAGCAGCAGCACTTGCCTTATCCCTGAGCCCTTCGTCTTGCTCTGAACGTGTCAGTCCCTGAAACTTTAATGCCTTTACACTGATGCTTTAATTATTAAACGTGGAGGTAATGGAGAAGCCAAGCTGGAAGAGGTGGCTGCTGTGCAGGGGTGCAATCCTGCATCCCAGCCGTGCAGGAGGCTGCAGTGTGGATCTGAGCATCCCAGGGCTGCTGTGCTGAGCAACACAGATCAGACACTGCTCTGGCTTCATTCTTAGAGCTTTTTGGAATTTCCCACATTATATTCATGCTCTGCAGGGACCACAGAGGGTCTCGGTATCTCTTGCTCTCTGCCCATGGTGTGTTTGTCTGGTTAAGTTTGCCAGAGGGGATGGATGTTCTCGAAGGACCGACAGAGGAGATGTTTGTGATCCCTCTGAATGAATGTCTGTGCTTTGGCTGTCTGTAATTTGGGAGAGAACTGAGCTGTGTGGCTGCTTCCAAGGTTCTTTCCCAGGGGGAACTGTGTCAGATTGAAGTGGAGGGGAATGAGCTTGTCTGCAGCCACGATCGGAGCCTGATGGTGCTGGGGAAGAGCCTCCCTCTAGCTACAAAACTGCACCGTGCTTGCCAAAAAATGTAAAGCTCTTGTGCTAACAGGGTAATTAATTAATTACAGCTCATTAGAAGAATTACAATCCCATTAGTTCCTTTGGATCATGATGGGGGGGGAGCTGATCCTCAGAGGATGAGACTGAGGGCACTCCAGGCTGCTGAGAGCTGCACTGGGGAAACTGGGGGTGCTCTGAGGCTGATCTGTGGGGATGGGGTCCTGCTCAGACAACCCCCAAATGATGGCACTCTGCTTCCAGGGAAGCAGAGACTGAAATTGCTCCTGCCTTCCCAAAACAGAAATGCCAGCACTGCTGTGTCCCAGTCTGCTTTGAGCTTGTGCTGCTTGTCAAACTCTGCTCTGTCCTGCCGTGCTCTGCCTACATCCCCATTTAGAGATGCCTCATGAGACTCTGCCTGGGGAGGGATGGATCAGGATAAGTATCTGATTCCATGTGGGACAGGTCATGGGGTCCTGGCAGCACAGCTCTGCTGTCTGTGGAGCAAATCCTCCCTCCTTCCCTCCTTCTCCCCTTGAAATCCCATTAACGCTTCCTTTATTCTTTGCTTCATGTTGCTGTCACTCGCCGGTCGCTCGCTTCTTTGATCCCTTTAATTTATTACTTTTATTTCACAGAGCATTTTATTATAATTATATATATATATATATGAAAAAGGCTCTATCATCGAGGCTGGATGAGCAGGGACCTCTCTGATAAATATAGAAATGAGACGTGCTGCTCACTGCGTGCCAGCCCCAGGGTGTAGTGCTTGTCCTCCCAGAACTTGGGCTGATTCCCTCCTCCTCCTCCTCCCTGCTGGGACATGGAGGAGTTCTAGGGCCTGCCATGAGTCCAGATAAATTGCTCCAGACCTTAAGCCCTGACTGGAACAAACACCAAGTTTCCTCAATTTCCGTTCCCTGAGCCTGATGCTCAGAATCTGGGCGTTTCCCTAATGCAGTAACACACCTCATGAATAAAGATTAAGTTGATTAAAAAGGAAAACCCAGAGCAAGGCTGAATAAAAGTGATTTGCAGAGATTAGATGCTCTAGCACATCAGGAGTTCCCTAAAGGGCTGAGTTAACATGTTCAAACATAAGAGCTTTAAGCCCTCATCCCTGTTTTGTAACTAATGGTTTTAGGTTGGGAAGACTGCCTCTCCCACTTGATAATTGTCCCTGTGGGACACACTGAAGTTTCATGCACTGCTCCAGAGGCCAGCATCCCCTGTTCCCTGTTTTCCATGGGATGTGCTTTGGGCAGCAGTTGCACAAACAATTCCCTTCCCAGTGGCCAAATGTGGGGGGAATGGAGCAAAGAAGGGGGATGAGCCTTGTACCCCAGCAGCCACAGCTTTTTCCATGCTCCTGGGCCCCAAAACTGGGGATAACTCTCCCGTGTGACTGAGTCTAAGGAAGAGAAATAGTGAAAATCAAGGTTTTCTTCTTATTCGTGAAGGTGAGACTGAATATGAAGTGTGCATGTGATGCCCCAGCAGACAGTGTCATGTCTCAAGTACATGGAGCAGCCAGGAAAAGCAAGGAAAAATACCCAACTCTTTTTGCTGTGCATCAAATCCAATGGGCTGCTGTTGTCACAACCTGAGCTTTCCCTCTGCCACATAAAAACAAAGGTACATCCTCTGAAAAAGGGGAAAGATGGGGGGAAAAAAGCCCCACAGTCTTTTTTTTCTCCAGAGACTCTCCTTCCCTGGATAGCCCTGGGCCCCAAAGCTTTGAACCTGCCTCTTGCATGCCTGGGGTGATGCTCTGGTGTAGGCTGGGAGAGGGGCACTGCGTGTTCTTTAATGGGACAGCAGGGAAAGGAATGTGCATATGTAATCTGGAAAATCTTTTGTCTGGGATTTGCAGGGGTAGATATACAGGCAGGATCCAACTCACACCATTTTAATGATGCAACCTCTGTCTTCATCAGAATTTCCCATTTGTGCTCAGGGCTGAAGCAGCGTCACTGCTCTGGGCCAGGCCAGTGTCTTGCTAAACCCTGTTTGAGCAAGTGAGACCATTCCTGTACCTGAGAGATGATAATGAAATTGGCCTTTTTAATTCTGACCTGAAAATGTGACGTTTTCCACGCCACATATCCCAGTCTCCTGTCCCCATTTCCTTTCCTCTCTGGAGATGCTGTCACTGAGCTAATGCAGGTTGTGCCTAAGTGGGAAACCAGCCCCAAGGTGAGACTTTGGTTGTCCCAACATGAGGGGAAGCCCACCCTGAGGTGAGCACACCCGGAGTGGAGCATCCTCAGGAGGCAACTCCAGAGCAGGATGCCAGCAGCAACGAGGGGTAGAAAATGGAGCTAATTCAAAGATTTCCATGACAGATTTCTGAACTTGATTATGCAGCATGGTAGCTGGTGATGGCAGGGTCCGAACTTGGCCATTCAGGGTTCTCCTCCTTGTCCCTGCCTGACCCAGGAGCTGCGATTCCTGCTGTAGTATTTTTTTGTGTGAGAGTCAAATTCCACCACGTGTAATTACACTCAGTCCCTTCAAATTCCTTGGGGAGCACGGAGGCATTTGCTGGTCCTGTGCCTGCCGAAGGAGTCTCAGGTGTCAGCGAGCTGCAGCCTGGAGCTGGCTGCATTGCAGGCGCTCGCGCTGCCGCCACTGCTTCGGTCTCTGATTCCTTATCAAAATAAAATGCCTGTCTTCCTCAGAGTTCCCCACCAGCAATGGGAGGAGGGAGGTTCAAAGGGTGTATTCATGTGCTGCCTGTGCACTTGGGACAGTTGTGCTCCGATGCTGAGGGATGCTGTCTTGGGAAGGTGGGAAGAGCTTTGAATCCAACTGGAAATGCAGCTGGTGGAGCAGCAACTCCCCCCTGCTCCTCTCCCTTCTCCCTGCAGTCACAGCCATTCATCCCAAGCAGTTGTATCCAGTGCTGTGTTTCAGCAGGAATTGCTTCCCCATCAATCCAGCTGCTATTTCTTTCCCCCCCGAGGCTTCCAAAGGCTGTAAGTCCGCAGCAATGTGCAAATATTGGAGAGCTGCTCGTGGGGGATTAGTGACTTGGCAATTAAAATATTTGACCTACATCTTGTTGAGTACCAGCAAGGTCAGATGGAGCTGTGCTTCTTCCCAAAACTTCCTCCCGAAGGAATTTTTGTGTTGCAGTTACTTCTGTTGGAACAGGCTGCTACTGAATATAAAGGGAGGGCTCAGGGTCCAGATCTGTGGGGCTGGGCAAGGGCTGGATCCCTCAGCAGGGGTTTTGGAGGTGCTGGGAGGTTCTGAGGGTGGGTTGAAGATCATTTCTACAGCACAAACACCCCATAATATTTACAGGACTCTTCCCACAAACACAGCGGAGAACAAGCATCTCCTTTTGTTCCTGAGATTGTACGTGCTGAGAATCCTTGTCCAAACAAATGAGAGGGTTTTTCTTCCAGCAAACATCACAGATCTCTCTCTCTTTTTTTTTTTTTTAAATTTTTTTTTCTCTTCCCCTTTTCACGTGTTGTTCGCTCTGTTCTGCAAACAATGTTCTTTTTAAGCCGGGGCAGAAAACTCTGTGTGTGTCCAGAGCACGATGTGATGGCAGGAGGCAGCGATGTCCGCTTGGCAGGGAGATTAAGAGGAAGTCTTTTATAAAGCTCCTCTCATCCCAAAGCAAGGGGAGGGGGAGCAAAAACAAAGCCCCCCACAGTAGTGCTGGATTTGGATGGTTTGCTCACAGCTGGGGATACAGGGAGAGTAGTCAGAGGGTTCCTGGACACCCCCAGCCTGAGCTCGGGCACAAACCCTCCTTGGATTTGGATGGTGATGAGAGGCTGTAACAGGGCTGGAGGAAAACTGTGAACTTGCTGCTTTGGACTGTGGGCTGTTGATTGTTTCTCCAAAATCTACTTGTACAGCTGGCATCCACCAACAACCTGGGACGGATGTTTTGGGCTGTAACAGGGATTGTTTGAGTTGTAACAGGGATTCCTTGTTGTGACTGGGTCCAACAGCTCTGCCTGTTACTCCTCCCTTGGAAAAGTGTCTGTTCTGAGCCTACCTGCTCCAGGCAGGGCTGCTAAGACACCAACTTGCTGCCAATCTAAGGCAGTTTGGAGTTCCTACCTCCTGAAGCTGAGCAGAGGAGCTGTTGCTAAATAAGCCCCGAGGTGATTGCAGCCCCTTGGGTGTGGTCACAGGGAAGAGCTGTGCAAAATCCGTGTGGCTGCTCTGGGACTTGCTGCCGGCTCTAACACTGGGAAATCCCAATGCTCCTTCCCCTACCCGCTAAGCAGGTGCTCCAGGATGCTGCCTCAGAGCAGGAGAAACCCAGGACATTGTTGGTCCCAGCTGATGCTCAAACCAGAGCCCAAAAACCGAGTGGATCCTCACCTCCCAGTGAAACCCTGACCCTGAGGTTTTATCTGTTGGACCCAAGAGCATGAACTTTTACCAAGAGACTCAAGTAAGAGGTTTACCCAACAGGACCAGTGCCAGATTTTGGCAGAAGAAAAGTTAGAAAATTGAAACTAACAGGTTTGCAGAAACCCCCATGGTCTGTCATTCCATATGGAAGTCACCCACCATTTTTTCCATGCTGAGGGGTGCTCCATCCTTTCTTTTTTTTTTTTTTTTTTTTCAGTGGGGTGATGCTCCTCAAAAGGTGTGGGGCTGGGGTGAGAAATTCCCAATTGCTGCTGTGGACTCACCTTAGTGAAGGTCATTGATGCTGTTTGCAGTCATGCTGCCTGCCCTGGTCCTGCCTGGCTTCCCTTGCCTCCCCAGGATCACTCCAGGTGGGATTTGATAGCTTGTCTTTATTGAGTCGTGCTGTCCTTGGAGTCTGATAGCAAGAATTTCTTGCAGAGGCATAAATGTCTTCAGGGCTACCAGTCTGTGAGCCAGCAGGGAGCAGGGAATTGCTGAGTTTGGGTAAACTTGTCATTAGAGAGAAAATAGTTCTTCAGGTTCCTCTCTGAGCAATACATATCTTAAAATAAACCTTCAAAACAACAACAAAAAAAAAAAGGAAAAAAAAAGAAAAAAGAAAAAACTAACCTCATCAACAACATACACCTCAGCATGGCTCAAAAGAAAAAGAACATCTTTTTTTCATTCAACAAATTTTCCTGCAACCTCTCCCTGATTTTCTTTGGGAAATGAACTTCTGGCTAAACCTATTCAATCTCACAAAACATTTCAATTTTGACAAGAGTGCATATTCTGAACGAACGTGGTTTCATCAGAGTTTCTCCAGCCAGCTCTAATCCCAAATGCCTTGCTGTGACTAAACCTCATTTCTATGTTAAGTACTTGAGCTTGCCTGTAAGGACCAGGTAAAAACTCAATCAGCTGAGTAGCCTCCCTGCAGCTGCCTTGTTAAACAGTGGGCTTTTAAAACTTTGCTCCTTTTTATCTTAATGGAGAAGAAGTGGAAGATCCCCTGGGGAGAGGCACAGTTCGATTCCTGATAAACCAACCCAAAAATTTACACTGCAACCTTGCTGACATCCAGGGAGATGTTGGGGCTTGGGGGTTGCTTGGGACTGGGCTCTGGGAAGGTTTTGCTGCTTTGTCTTTTATCATCCAGCATCCAGAATGGAGAGGAAGAGAGGAAGAAAAAAAGGAATTCTTAAGAAGCGTATTTGTTGGGAAGCACAAAGTGCTGGCCTGGTAGCAGTGCCCTCCTGCTGGCTGCAGTCCTTAGGGAAGAACATAAATAATTTCTGCCCTGCCATGGACATTTACAGCTGGTGACAGCCAAATTTCCATCCGAGTGGCACTGGATTTGAGGCGTGGGCCGCTCTAGCAGCAGGAGGAGTTTCCTGCCCTCCCAGAGACCTGGATCACACCTTCCCTGGGTATTCCACCTCACCTTGCTTTGGCATCCCCATGTGAGGTGCATGTGCCACCTGAGCATTGCAGAGGGGTGAGGTCTCTTCTGAAAAGGAGGGATTTAGGAAGTTCCACAGCAGCTCCATGTGGGAATCAGCCCTTCTGTGTCATCTCTGTAAGCTGCTGTGCTGGAGCATCCCAGAGCAGCAGGTACCACCTGATGGGATCTCTTGTGCCACCTCTGCATCCCAAATGGAATTCCCTGGCTCACCCCACAGGGATAAACACCCCAGGAAAAGGGAAAGGGCATTCCCTCACCCCTTTAGGAGTTCCCTGCCCTGGGCTTTGCTGGGTGCTGGGGCTCTGATCCCGAGTGTGCTGGCAGCTGCCTGTGCTCGGCACTGGCACTGCAGAGCCTGGCACCCATCCCAAACTCATGCAGAGCTTGGGAATTACATGTGATTGCACAAAATGGGGGAAAGAAACAACTGGGAAGACCACAGTGCTTTACCTTGGCTTTTTGGAAATGTGAAGTTTTCAGAAGAGTCGGAATGTTCTGTTTGGAGATTAATTTTCTTTTTCAATTGCCTCTTCTGCTTTGGAAAATGTCTTTTAAATTATCTAGATGAGAACTCTGATCTACAAATGAGTGCAACAACCTGGTGGGGAGTTGGTGCCTTTTGGATTGAACAAACTGCTTTGAGGCTCATGCAAAAAAAAAAACCAAAAAACCCTTTATAATTTAGTCTTTCACTTAAAAATAATTTGTTTCCATATGAATGTACAGTTTTATTTTGCTCCACAACCCAAAGAATAGCTCAGCCTTTCATCTCTCTGGCCCTGGGCACTGAACCTCTGTTTTCTAAGGCTCCACCCTCCAGGAACCCATCACAGGCAGGGGTGTGATGCAGGTCTGTTTCAGACTGACCCCTTGGCTTCCCTGGTGCAGTCCTGGAGTCTGGTGCAGGTCCTGCTCAAGACTTTGAGCAGAGGGTGAAAACTGAGGGGGTTGTGCCAGTTTTGACTGTTTCTTCACTCTATAAATTTCAAGCACTTGGCTCTGACACCTGCAGCTGCCCAGTGTCACTTTGTGCTGCGTGCCTGAGGACAGGACTTGGGCAGTCCTTAAAGTTTCACCTTTATTGCCATACCCAGATCCGAGGGCTGCCACAGGCAGCTGCTGCCTGGACCTCTTTGCCAAACCCCGAGAGCTGCCAACAATGGGCAAAGAGGCCTTGCCAAGATGAGGAAAGCACAAATATTTGTGCATATGTTCCCCTCTGCCAGCTACAGAGACCCAAATTCTCTGTCTGCCTCTCTTTTCCTCTCTGGTGGCACGGCCGGCTCAGCCTGGAGCTCCGGTGCTGATGGAGAAGCTGCTGGTGCTGATTCTGCAGGGATGAATTTAACCTTGCTCCGTGCCCAGGACCGCCCCGGGAGGTGCAGCAGAGCTGGGGCTGCTTTATTTAGCAGCGGGGGCGGGTGTGAAATGCCTCTTGTGAAAGACAGGGTGGGTTTTCAGTGGCTGCAGTGTTTAAGTGACCTGTCAAAGAGGAGCAGGGGGCTGCGGCGGGTTGTGTCCTGTCTGCTCCCTCGGCCTCCTGCTGTTTGTGCCTCCAAGCATCCTCCAGCTGATGTCTGAACCCACCGAGCTCGCTGTGACCTGGTTTGGCACAGGAGGGGATGTCCCATAGATGGGCAAGTCCTCCAAGGCTGGTGCTGAGAGGTAAAGGCAATAGTGAGGCTCGAGGCCACTTATTTGGCATTTTCTTTGCCCAAAACCACTATGGTAAATCCTTTGAAGATGTGAGCCCAGAGAGAGGGAGGAAATAGTATCTGCCAGCACGGCTCTCACCATCCTTTTCACCTCACTGAGCAGCCTGGAAGATGCTTCAGTGCTGAAGATGCTCACAGGTTATCCATCCTCTGCATCCTGCGAATGCCCCAGCCCAACTGGTTTTACCCCAGCTGTGTCCATCCATGGGCTCTCACCAGCCTCCCAACTCCAGTTAGCTCCAGAAGGCTGCTCAGGACAAAGAGGAATCTCTCTCTCTCTCTCTTTCTCTCTCTCTCTTTCTGGCAGTGCTGAGAAATTTGGGGGCTAGCCTGCCCCAGGGGAGATGAGAAATTTCCCATGTGGTAGGAGCTGAGCACTGGCAGACTCTCCTGGCTTGGTGTGATGTCTCTGTCACTGAGGGGACTTTTGGTGCAGCCAGCTGTGGCTGGGCTGGAAATGCTGGCCTTGTAGGAAGGGCAGTTGGGCTCTTCCCAGCTCTGCACTCAGCTGCCAAATCCTGGAGGACAAATAGCTTGGAAGCAGAAGTGTGTTATCATTTTGACCCCTTCTTCTGTCTATTTTTTTGCCTCTGGGGATGGGCAATCCTTCTCCACACACCAGGGCTTTCCCCAGAGCCTCCTCTGGCACAGCTGTGAGATGGGTCACCAAGGGGGTGTGACAGGCCCGTGCTGGGGAAAGCCCCTCAGGCCCTCCAAGCTTCCTCCTGTGCCTCTGTCCAGGAGGGAATGGCTGTGTGACACGGCTGAACTGGCTCCAGCCAGGCCAGAGGTGCTTACATAAGATATTTACTGAGTGCCCCAGGAGTGCCTTGGGAAGAAGCCAGCGTGCTGATTAGGTGACGTCTGCCCGGGGCTGGGTGGATTTGGCCTCGAGCATCTGCTGCCTGCGTGGTGGGCTCGGAGGCGCTGCCCTCAGGGCGTTTATGTAAGAAGCCAGTTGGGCTCTCTGGCTGCAGCCAAACCTCTGGGTCGTGTGAGGTGCCTGTCTGACCCCCGGGGTGTCCTGCCTGGCCTCTGCAGTGAGCGGCTCATCACTGCTGCTTTTTCCTCCTCCCTTCCTAAAGTAATCCACCATTTGGATGAGGGAAAGGGGAACTCCACAACTCCACATGGTCATGGAGTGAGGAGAGCTCAAAGGGCTCCGTGGTTTCTCCTGGGTGCTGTGAGCCCCTAGGGGAGCTGCCCTTTGCTGTTCCTTTTGGAGCATCCCATGGTAAAAAGCCAAAGCTATGCTCATCACAACTGGCCTGGGCCATGGACCTGGCACTGGGACTGTGCACAAATTCCCATCTGCTGCCCCAAGTCCTCCCCCCAAACACTGCAGGCCATGACAGCACCAGATAAGCTTCTTTCCACCTGCTTTATCATGTTTTTTTTTCCAGTCAGGATCCCAAAGTCATGGAGTTTCTGGCCTGGTCTTGGAGTGGTGGCATGCTGAGGGTGCACAGTTTTCCCAAACTAGCTCTGTTTTTGCTCTTCAGTTGTGAATAGGGAGCAGGCTCCCACCTCTGGCCATTATGAAATGCACTGGCCAAGGTCTCCTCAAGTGTTTGTCCATGGGCTGGACCTCTCTGTGTGCGGCAGGGTGGGGTCAGCACCTTTCAACTGCTAAAAAGTGTATGATGAGCAGCTGGGAAATCCTCTGGGTCTGTGCAGGGATGGGCAGGTTTTATGGAGGATGTTGTTTGGACCAGCAGTGCTCATGGTGGAGCAAGACTGAGCCATCCTGAGGTGAGCTGTGTGCACATGGAGAAGAGAAGCAGAAGAAGAGTCAGAGGAGGATGCTGAGGAGTGACATTCCCTTGGGACCCTGCTGAAACAAGCTCTAATGGGTGGAATTAAGCTGAGTAGAATGGGAAAATTTCCTAAGATATGTTAGAGCCTCCCAAGGGACGCGGTGCTATCCCAGCAGCACAGTCCCCAGGCAAACACAGGGGAGCAAAGGGTGGGAGCAAACCTGGCAATGGGTCTGTGTCCCTGCTGTGGGGCAGTGCCTGGCTTTGCAGTGAGCCTGAGCACTGTGGCACCAGTGCTGGGATGCGACGGGGGATGCTGCCAGTGTCCGTGTTGTGGCTGGGGCTGGAATCCAGCTGGAAGCTGGATGGAGCAGTCCTTCATTAGCAAAATCTGCAGAGTTCCACTGGCTACAAGTGGCGTTTCATTTTGTCAACTGGCAGAAATACAAACGTCTTTTTTTCTCCCTGTGCTAGCCATTCTGGGGAGAAATGGCTCACCTGCTCCATGGCTTTTGATGGAACAGATTATTGCTCCTGACTGATGGTTTCTCAGGCCCAATCTTGCTTTTTCTTTTCTTTCCTGGGTGAGTGAGTGGTGCTGAGCTGAGAAAGCAAGACCTGCTGGGCATGGTGCAACCAACCTATGGAGAACTGCTTCACATCCCTGCATGGCAATGGCCAATTCTTGCCCCCATTAGCACTTTCTGGTCCCCAGGACGTCACTCGTAGTGCCAGAAAAACACCACAATCAAAAGACCTCAGCTGCTGTGCTCCTCCTGCCACCAGCTGGGCTCCTTCCCTGCCTCCTGGTCTTGCTGAAGCACAGCCAGAAACCAGAGGTGTGCAGGGATGTGCATTCCTGTTTCCAGATAAATCCACGGCAGTGCCACAGCTCACCGCTCCTCATGCCCTGGGGTCAACTTCCCTGGGCACGTTTGGTTGTGCTCCCTCTGTGCCAACACAGCCCTCAAGATGCTCTGGACATGGAGGTGGGTCTGAGCATCCCTCTCTCCATCATCCAACTGCTCCTGGACATCCTTGACTGCTCTCCCAGGCTGATATCCCCTGGTTACACAAATATCTTTTCTTCTGCGCTGGGCTATCACCCCATCTTCCTCCCCTGCCACAACCTCTGTGGGCTCTCCGGGGGCGAGAGCGGTGCCCACAAAGCCATCCTCCCCTCCGTCTGCTGCATGCCCTGGCCCGCTGTCTTCCCAAATCCCACCAAGGCTTGGCCCTCTGCATCCCTTTGCCGGCCAACAGCGTGGCCTGGCAGAGCTGGCATCCCGGAGCAGATGGCCACAGCCGAGCAGACCCCTGCCCAGGGCCGGGAGCTCGGGGGGCCGGTCGGGCTGGCGAGATGGGAGCCAGCTCGGCCGGAGCGCCAGGGCAAGGCGTGGCCGTGGCAAAGCTCATGGCTATTTTTAACCTGGATGGATGAGGGTTGATTTCCTGAGCTGGCACGTGTGGCTCCCACTGCTCAGTGGATGGGGGGATATGTTTTGGGTCATCAGATGGCAACCCTGAGCCTGCAAATGGTTTTTATTAGGAGGAGAAGTGGACGGGAGTGGGGTGCCGGGAGAGAGGAGCTGGTATTCCGTGGGGATGTGTTGTGGTCTGGTGTGGCTTGAGTTCTCCATGTTTTGCTGGGGTGTGTGCTGCATTCATCAGCCTTGGGACTTTCTCAGCTTCTATTTCCAAGTCCCAGTTATCACACTGGGGCCAATGATGGGGCTCCAAGCCTCTTTCCCCCAGCACCCCACCTTCCTCCTGCTGCAAAACCCATTGGAGCAAATGGGTTAGATGCCCATGGGTGCACACCCCTGCCCTGTGGGATTTGTGAACACCCCTGCACCTTTTGGGGCTCAGCAAACCCAGTTTCTTTGCAATCCCACCCTCTCTAGGTTTTTGGAAGGGCTGGAGGACGGTGGGCTGTGTCCCCAGGGTGTGTGGGATGGGGTGGTGGCACCTCAAAGGAGCAGCCCGATGCCATCAGGAGCATGGGTGACTTAGCACGTTTCCCCAAGCCCGCACCTCCCCCTCGGCCTCCTCCTCTGGGAGCCCTGACATGAATGCAGCGGGAGTGGGGGATTTATGGACAGCAGCCCTCCAATCGGGCCATCCATCTTGATTAAATTAGCCCTAATGGCTCAGGGCTGCCTCGCTCACGGCCCTGCGCAGCCGCGCTGCTGGCACCGCCGGGGGCTCGACCCCGCCGGCTGCACCCTCCTTTCACCCCCTCATCCTCCTTCCCTCCCTTGGACAATTCCGAAAAGAGTGGCCACACCTGGCTTGGGGCAGGGGGAGGTTGGATCCAGGCTGGAGCTGTTCCTGGCTGGGAGCCCAGGGGACATGGGGGTCCCCAGGGCTGCGGTCCTGCACTGACAGAAGGGGACAACGAGCTTCTCCCCAGCCCTGATGG
Source organism: Chloebia gouldiae (assembly GCA_003676055.1). Classification (NCBI taxonomy): domain Eukaryota; kingdom Metazoa; phylum Chordata; class Aves; order Passeriformes; family Passeridae; genus Chloebia; species Chloebia gouldiae. Next base: position 63,461 of record QUSF01000022.1, read on the forward strand.
GAAAATGTGGGGAACTTCTCCCCAAAAGCAGAGGGAAGCTGGGGTTTACTGGGATGGAAGTCCCAGGCTCTTCATTTGCATTTCCTGTAGCAAACCTGGGAGAGAGGGATCAGGCACCAGCATGGGCAGGTGATGGGACACCAGCCAGGCCATTTGTGGCTGCCCAGCTCCACCCAACCCTCCCATCCAGCCCCAGTCTTGGACTGGGGACCCTGAAGCTGCTCCTCTCACCCCAGTGGGTGCCCCTGGCCCATGGCCAGTCTCCCACCCCAGCTCTGCAGCCAATCTTTGAATCTATTTTTGAAAGGAGTGTCAGGAACTTTGTTCTGGCACCTCTGGCTGAGCATCGGGGCAGGGAGGTGTTGGGGAAGCTTTCCGTGGGCATGGTGGGGTGACAGGAGAGGAGGAGCAGGCTGGAATGTGAGGGGCTGCCTGACAGACAGAAAGGAGCAGTGTTTTGGGGTCGGGTTGTCCCTGGGTGGTCTTGCACAAGACCACCATGCCCAGTGTGTGAGCTGGTGTCCCTTCTGACCTGCAAATGCCCAGTCCCTGCTGTTAACTGAGCATCCATCAGGGCTGGGGCAAGGCCCTGCAGCGCTTTTCATCCTGGGATTTTGGAGTTGGTTGCAATTCAGTGTCTGAGGTTTGTGGATTGGGGTGAGATGGGGCAAGCCAGCCCTTCAGGGGACTGAAGGCAGCACTGGGAGCATTGCCCTGAGGTGCTCTGGTGTCTGGGCTGCTTGGGAGCAGTGAGGGAACAATGCTCCATCCTGGGAGAGGATGGGAGCTAGGCACCATGAGAATCACTGCTCCAGGATGCTGTCGAAGGGGAGAAGGAGGAATTCCTGGTCCCAAACTTGTGGTGGGAGGCACAGAAAAGTGAGGGAGAGGCTGCCAAAGGGCAGGGGGGGAGGCAGCCTCGCCATGAGCCGTGTTCTGTGGGGCTTCATGTTTTCTCTGTGACCTGCCAGCTCGTGACAGCCACGCTGAGCAGCACCGAGGCTGGAGGTCTCCTAGCTGTGATTTTTTTTTTTTTTGAACAAAGCCTGTGAATCCCCAAAAAAGGAGCAGGCAGCAGCCCTGGGATCTCGCGGGTGACCGAGTGTGGAGGAAGTGTAGCAAAAATTACAGACGGTGGCTGGTTTGCATCTCCCTCTGGCTGGGAGCCAGCCGAGGTTGTGAGCCCACTGCAGCATCCCTGTGCCTCCCGCTCCCCTCCGCGGGGGAAAGACGCTGCCGGAGCAAGGTTTCACTTTGACCCTCTCCAAAAAGGCCTCACTATTATAAGGATAGTGTGACCTGGAGACACCCAAAGCCTCCCGAATGGCTTAAAATAATGCTCACCACCAAAGAAACAAACTTGGACTCCAGTCAACCTTTAAAAAAAAAAAAAAAATAACCCCGCCTGCAATAAAAAGAAGTGGCTCCAATTCTCAGCCCTCCCTCTGCCCCCATCTCCTCTCCACACACGCAGCCCCCTGACCCTTAAAACCAGCCCGAAGTGAAGCCTTCAGGGACGCTGTCCCACCATCGATTTTTCATGGAAGGTGCCAGGGAGGGAGGCTGATGGACTGCGGGGCCACTGCCCCCCAACCGCAGCCGCCGGCGCGGGGAGCTGAGATGGATCCATCGGGAAAGGGCTGTTGCTTCCCGGTCCTGTGGCTGCCGGAGCCGGGGCCAGGCTAGAAAAAGCAAGAGGAAGCCATCAAGGTAGAGGGGAGGAAGCGAGGAAGAAGAAGACGAAGAATAAGAATAAGAATAAGAATAAGAAGAATAAGAAGAAGAAGAAGGGCCGAAGGGCTGGGGCGAAGCAGCCATTAGGAAAGTGCTGATGCAGAGGTTCCCTCGTGTCTACGGGCAGAGTTGGAGGAGTTGCTGTTCGCGGACAAAGGCAGCAGGAGGGAGTGGAGCTTTGTAGAAGCCGGAGCCTGTCTCACTGGGTGTCTGTGTTTCATTCCCTGTCAAAAGCCTGGGAGCTGGTGTGGGGGGGGGTGGAAAGCAGGGAAGCGGCGAGCTGCAGCGCTCGCTCAGGATCAGATAGCAAGAAAACCAATAGCGGCGAGAAGAGAAAAAAAAAAAAAAAGAAAAAAAAAGAAAACCAACCCACATCAACCAACCAACCCACCCACCCTCCACGCTGAGGCTGGAACAGGCAGGTCCCTGCCAACTCCACAGCACGCAGCAAGCAGGGAAGAAGGGAAGAAGTCCACCCTCCCTGGGCAGGAGCGGAGTTGAGCCCGAAGGATATTTGATGACACTTTGGCAACGATGGGTCCCCCAGCATCTTCCAGAGCCCATTTGAGGGTGAAGGCTCTGAAAGCACAGAGGGAGTTTGAAGCTAAATTCACCTGAGTCTGGATCTCTTGGTCGCTGGGATTTATCTATTTTTCTTTTTTTTTCTCCACGGGGAAACCGTACCAAGAAAAAAGGCGGGTTTCTTTTTTTTTTTTTTTTTTAATCTCCCTCCTTTATTTTATTATTTTTTTTTTCTTTTGGAAGAAGATTATTTTTTCTCCTGTGGTTGGAATGGAGGGGTTGGGTCTGTGCCTAAGAAGCAGCAGCCGAACGTCAGTCCTGGGAGAAACCCGAGTGGATGTGGGGTCCCCTGCCAGCTAACTCTCCAGGAGCTGCAGCCCCACGGCCGGAGGGGCTGGATGCGGTGAGAGGTAAGTGCCGGCTCCGGTGCCTGCCGACGACGGCTCCTCCGCTCCTCCAGCTCCGTCTTAATCCCAAGTCAGAGGCAAAAACAGCAGTCTCATAGTGAGTCAATCGCTTCCACCTATTGCAGCCCTAATGTAGAAATAAGACGGGGAAGTTTCGCAGCGGCGGCTCCACGGGGAAAGTTCCCCCTCACCCCTGTGGCCCCAAATGCCAGGTTAGGAGGGGATGTTTTGCCAAGCAGCGTGGCCGTGCCAGTGCCATGGGCCCCCTCCCTGCCCAGCCAGCACTCAGGGTATTGCTGCTGCTTTTTGGGTTCCTCTCCGTGCTCCTGCTCCCCTCTGCTCGCCTCCCCCGGCCAGCTCGCTTCCTCACCCAAAACTTTTGCACACCGGTTGTTTTGGGCGATGCCCACGCGGGGTTGTGCCCCTCGGTGCCCACACAGGGACATTCACAGGTCGGTGTGACACACACACAGAGCCTGACCCTCTGATCCCCAACTCCCAGGGCCTCGCCAGCGGAGACACGCTTGGGGTGAGCCCGGGAGCTGCGGGGCTGGGGGGGCTTGGAAGGCAAACTGCAAAGCGCAGGGAAAAAGCCGAGCACGGCGGCGGCAGCAGCAGCAGCAGCAGCAGCAGCAGCAGCATAATTGCATCACTGTAATAGTATCGGCGCTGAGCACGAGCCAGGCGAGTAAAATTGTCCAGAAAATGAGCTGTACTAAAGTGCCTCCAGTTAGCAGCACCTGCACGCCTTCACTGGGTGCTCGAGGCCGTTTGTATTTTTAGAAGTCTCTCTTAATTATAGAGCAAAGAGTGTGAGAGGGGAAATGCTGTGTATTTAGCAGCATTCCCGGACAGTTTTGCAGTGAATGTAAGCACAAAATCACCAAATAGGGTTTATTTTCTCCCCCCCCCCCTTGCACTTGTGATTTTGAACCACCTGTTTTGCTGTGGTGTCAGCAGACGAGGGCTGGGTTCGTTTCTTTCCTGTTCTTAGAAAGCGTGGCGTGACTTTGCCCGTGAAAAAGATGGGAAGCGGTCCTGCTGCCTTCCCTCTGCACCCCAAAACAACCCCAATTTCTGAGACATTCCCATTCCCATCCCAGGGGTGACAGACACTGCTGGGGACAGGGGACTCACATGTCGGCGCCAGATCTTCTGCAAGCAGCAAAGAGCTGGGGATGTTTTACAGGTCACTGTGAAAAAAAATCCACAACAAGCCCTGCAACAACTCGTTTTGCTTCTACAAACCTTCTTCCCCGATCCCCTTCTCTGCAAAACTTTCCAGGGCCTTTTGTTTGGAACAGCAGGTGAAATTCCCTTTGTGTGAGCACAAAGCAATGAAGCTACCAGAAAATAATGAAAACAAGACTTAAAAAAAAAAATTAAATTAAAAAAAAGCCTTGCTTGCTCTTTTCAGGCCTGCAATAACAGTCAGTGTTCCCATCCATGCCAGATAAGCTTAATAAAGCTCTGGCTTTTCTGGGGAAGGCACTGTAAAGGCCACTTTACTTCTTGCCTCTGATCCAAAACACACTTTGAAATCCTGTGTTGCCTCTGCTGCTCTTTATCCAAAAGAGTTGCCTTTGCTGTGAAAGCCAAAGAAGTTTTTTTTCCTTAGCGCTGGAATGACCAGGGGGATTATGGCAATTCCCTTGGGACCAGCTGGGGTGGGATTTTGGTGTCACCCCGACTCTGGTGCCGTGGTGCTCTGTAGTTTTTGGTGGTGCTCACGGTGGGGTTTTCCCCTCTCCCTGCTGGCTGGGGCGGCAGCGCAGCAGAAACTGCTCCTGCTGCGGAAAAACTTCGGAGGAGCTGTCGGGGGGACTGCACCGCCAGCTGGAACCCGGCATTTCCACCCAATTCCTGCCAGCTTTTCGGGGCTCTTGGAGTGGGAATGTGCCTGAGAGACGCAGGAGCCTCACCCAACCTCTGTGCAGGGGGAAGGAGGATGGGTTGGCGGATTTGGGGGTGCTGTCCCTGCGAGGGGTCGCTGGAGGGACAGTTCTGCCCTGTGTGCCACTTGGAGGGGGCACCTTATGTAAGCAGCGATGGCAGCGCCGTGCCCCGGCCGTGCCACCCTGCTCTGCCGCTGCCAGGCCCTGCCACATCCCCGTTCCGAGGGTCCCCTCTGGGTGCAGGTGCTGCTGGATCACTGTGGGAAGGAGCATAATCCCCCTGTCAGGGCAAACAGCTCCAAGCCCACGGGTTGCCTGTGGGTTTTGCAGGGTTCGTGGTTGCACCCTTCCTAGCGCTGGCTCTGGCATCCCCAGCCCTGCGGAGGTGGCACTGGGCTCAAGCCCCTTTCTAGGATCTTTTGCACCCTTTGGCTCAAGTCTGGCCCTGTTTGGGTTTGGCAGTGCAGGGCAAGGGCTGGCTCACCTGGATGAGGAGGGAGAAATCACCCTTTGAGGGTAGGGCCGCTGGCTGGCAAAGGACCTGTGTCCCTGTCCCAGATCATGAGGCTGTCCCTCCATCCCCCTGCAGGCCCCTGAGTGCCCAGTGCATACCCAGCCACCTTCCCTGAACCTGGTGTGCCCGAAATGGAGGAAAAGAGAGAAAAAAATTTGCATTAATGGTCTCGGGAAGCCCCTGCACCCCAGGGAGCAGAGCTCGGTGGGTGTCTTGTCACTCCAGCTTCTGAGTTGGGGTGCAAGGGAGAAAGGTGGGAGTGTGATGGCAGGGAGGGTCCCAGTGCTGCTCTGCACAGCTCTGGCTGACTCTGGGATTGTCACCTCACAGGGATGTGCCCCTCTTTCATCATTCCTGGCTCGTTCCTAGTTTGTTCCCTAGTTCCAGCTTGGTCCTGCAGTCCCAGCTTGATCCCAGTTCCCAGCTCACTCCCTTGTTCCCAGCTTGCAGTGAGGCAGGACTGCCGGTGGGCGATGGATTTCTTGCAAAGCTCTCAGATTCCCCCGTTGGACTTTTGAAGCATCTGGTATCACTACCTCAGCGGCATTATGAATTAATTAACATTAATTTCCTGCTCTGGTATCTCCCGTTGCTGGAACCTTTAGCCTGGGCTTTTTTCCCCTCCCTTGACATCCCCAAACAGATATGGCCAGATCCAGACTGTGCCTGACAGAAATCGCCAGATCCAGACTGTGCCTGATAGAAAGGCAGAGAGAAATCACCTAACTGTGGGGCCCTGCCCCCATCCCACACCAAGGCAGGGGATGCTGCTGGGATCCCGATGCTCTGGTGGCCAGGATAAGGCGGATCCCGGGGGAGCCCCGGTGCTGCCAGCCCTGCCTGCCCACTCTCTGTGCCCCCAGCACAGGGGATGGGTTTTGGGGATGGGTGACCCGGGTGATGCCAGCTGTGCCATCCCTCACCTCCATTTCCCTGCAGGGATGCAGGGCAGGTGAGGCCGGGGCTGTCCCATAGGGGAAGGATCTTTCCTTCAGCTCTGGAAAACACCAGATCGTGGCTCCCCAGCTTGTGCTGGAGGCACCAGGGATGTTCCTCCCTGGGATGCTGTTCCAGGCACGCTGATCCCAAGGAGGCTGATCTCAGGGATGCTGTCACAGGATCCTGGCCCCAGGAAGGCTGTCCTTAGGCGTGCTGACCCTCCAGATTTGTGAGGATGGGGATATCGATGTAGCAGGTTGGGATGAGGGCCGGATCCTTTGCCCTGGCCGTGTTCATCCCACTCCATGAGTCACCCCAAGGCAGGCACAGCCCGGGAGTCACAGCCTGACCACCTGGCTCCTTCCCTGGGCTCTCACCTGCACGGGTGAGCCCTGGCGAGTCCAGAAGGACTCAGTGGGATGTGGGTGCAGCACCCGCTGCCTCCCAGCCCCATCCCACCCCACTGCTTGCCCCATTCCCTGCCCCACAGCGGCACAACCCTCCAGTCCCCCCACTCCTGTCCCCACCACCGTGTGTCCCATGGCAGGGCCACAGCAACCCAAGGGCCACCCCAGCCCCCTCCTTGCAGCCCTTGCAGTGTGTGGGCTGAGCTGGTGGGGTTTTCCCCCAAACTCCCAAGCCCCGTGGCGGGGGTGGGTGGGGGTGGCAGCCCCGGGGGGGCCGGGGGACAACCCCGCTGTCCTACATCCCCAGAGCTGGCTCGGGCTTACGTAACGGCCGTGCTGCAGTGTCTGCTCTGCTCAGCGCCAGTGCCACCGGCAGAGCTGCAGCGCCGAGCCCATCTCCCTGGATATTTGCTTTTTGGGGACAGGGGGAGGGAGGGGGACACCTGCAGGGTAGCTGAGCTTCAGGGAGTGGCCAGGACCTGGAGGGGGTGGATGGTAGGGCAGGCTGAGCATGAGGTTGAGGTGTCTGCTCCCAGCGCTTTCTGGCAGTGACCTTGGGGGCCAGAATTCCCCCTGGGTGGCAGCACCCTGTGGAAGGAGGGCTTGGGGATGGGGACAGCAGAGAGCCCTAAGCCAGAGGTCAGGTTGGAGACCCTACTGCACCCACAGTCCTGCCTCTGCCCTCTCGGAGAGCAATGTGCAGGGGGGGAAACTGAGGCAGGAGGCTGTGACGTTCTATGGGGGGCAGCTACCAGGGACCCTCTGGATGGGGAGGGGATGGGGAATTATCATATCCTCGGAGAACCCTGGGTTGGAGATGCCCCAGCTCAGCCCAAGCTCTGCCCCCAGAGCTGGTGTCCCCACTGAGGGCTGGCACAGGGCGCAGGGACGTGCTGGCACTCGGAGCAGCCTGACAGGGAGGTGCAGCTCTGGAGTGTGTGTGACGTGACTTGGGCCATGGGGGGACATCAGGCTGGCTGCAGCACCCTTCGTGTCCCCAGCTTGAGTTCCCAGGAAGCCACAGGGTGCTGGAGCAGGGAGCTGTGGGGAGAGACCTCCCTGCCAGGTTGTGCCAAGGCCGTGGTCTGGCAGCAGATCTGTGTGCCACCAGTGTGTCACCAGTGTGTCACCGTGCCTGACCACTGCCAAGTGCAGGGCTGCACCTGGGATCTGACCCAGCCCTGGGAGCCCCAGGGCTGTGGGTGGGCTCAGGGTGCTGACAGCAGCTCAGGGTAGCACCTGCCTGAGCTGAAATGTCACCACAGCCCCACTCTGGCACAGCTCGCTGGAAGCAGGAGGAGGGTTTGTGTCACCTGGTGGTCACCTGGCCCTTGTCAGGGTTTGTGTCCCAATGGTCACCCGATGTTGTGGGGACCTGGTGGGTCCCTGGCCCATCCTGCTCGTGCAGGACCATCCAGTGCCCTCAGCAGCTGGGCTGTGCCTCTGTGGTGCCTCATGGCCCGTGCTGAGATGGGGCAATGCCACCACCTGTGAGTGCCACCTGCCCACAGAGGTGCCTGGCAAGGCAGCATGGATGTCACTGCAGGGCTGTGGGAAATCCCAGTGTGATCCCTGTGTGAAATATGTGGTGCCATCCATCAGTGGCAGCCAGGGTGCCCCCAGGGATCGAGTCAGGGAGACCACCCTTTTCTCTCCCCCTTTGCCCCTTGTTCTCAGCTGGCATTTCTGCCAGGGCTTGGTGGGATGGAGCCCCAGCACCCCCAGCATCCTGCTGAGTCCCCTGCCCTCCTGGGCATCCCGAGGAGCCGTGGTGTGCGCTGTGCTCGGCACAGGGACCCCGCACCCCAAAGCCAGGGGAACCGAGGACACCAGTGAGCTCATCCCTCCTGCCTGGGCTGGGAAAATCATTGCATTGTGCTCCCTGCAAGAGGCTCAAAGGCCTTTGGTTCTCTTTTAGGACACGGCTGGAAAGGAGCCACCAAAACAAATGCCAGGAAAAATAAGCCTTCACTAGTGGCCACTTTCTTCTTGGGATCTGGATGTGGATCCCTCACCTTAGGGAGCCCTTTGGGGAATCCCCAGTACTTGGGCTGCAGGGATAAAACTCACCCCAACACAGGCCCTTCATTTCTGCCAAATTCCAACCTGTTGGATGATTCAAATGTTTGGGAAAATCTCTGGATTGTGCTGCCCTTTGTCTCTGCAGCAGCACAGGGGAGCCCTGGCACAATCCCCTGGAGGGTTGGGCCACCTGGCATGGTGGCATCCTGCTCCCCAGCCAGGGGGGGATCTGGCAGTGAGGCTCTCAGCTGGGCTGAGAACACCCTCCAACTCCTTACACACATGGGCCAGCTAATCTCCATCTGACAGCGAGTCATCCTTCCCACCGTGCTGAAGGCTGGAATGACAGAGTGGTTAAAGGGGCTGATGAATTAAGTGCATCTTATAAATACATCAGATATTAAAATTCCCGTGTAATTACAGTGCAATGGATTATGTGTGGTGCTGAAGGGGAAGAAATTCAGTGGAGCAAAGGAATTACAGTGAGAGAGGAGAGGCAGTGAAATGTAATTACCCCCAGCTCTGCTCTGCTGCGGGTAGAGCAGGGGCAGCTTTGGAACTGCAGTGGGAGCTGAGAGGCCCCAGAGCTCTGCTGGCATCCAGGGCTTGTCTGGGACACTGCAGGGATTGGGGAAATTGAGTTGGACCTGCAGGGTTTTGTGGAAGGGAGTGAGAGAGAGCTTTGCTCTGCTCCATCCCTTGCTCTCCCAGGGAGGAAGGCACCCTGCTCTGTCTGCCTCTGGCCACCCAGATCCACAGGCTCACTCCAGCATCCCACTGCTCCCAGTGCTCCCATGTGTGACCAGCAGTCAGTGCTTGAGCAGATCTTCTAAAAGAGAACCTGATTTCCTTTCCTTTCCCCTTTCCTTTCCTTTCCTTTCCTTTCCTTTCCTTTCCTTTCCTTTCCTTTCCTTTCCTTTCCTTTCCCTCTTCCCCTTTTCTTTCCTTTCTTTTTTTTTTCTATCTCCTCCCTCTCATCTCTTTTTCCCTTCTGTTTCTTTTCTGCTTTTCTTTTTCTCTCTCCTTCCCCCCTTTCCCCTTCCTTTCATGCTCCACGTTCCCAGCCCCGAGGCAGCTGCAGGTGTGTGAGCTCCAGGCAGAAGCTGCTCCAGGTGTCCAGGTGGTCAAACCAGCCCACCCCATCCTTCACCTCCTCACGCTCCGGCACTGGGGGCACAGGGGGATTTGTTTTTTTTGGTGCTTTCAGCCCTCCTGCCCCAGGGAGGAGGTGCCACCTGCAAGGGACCTTCTGGCCACAGTGTCCCCAGCACGATTTGGCTGCGGAGCTGCCGGAGCAAAGGCTTTGCCTTAATGAGCCGGTGCTGGTTTGCTCGTTAATGATGTGGAGCGGCGCCATCGCCAGACAATTAAGGAGCGTTGTCCCAAGCTCTGATAAGGGCACAGAGCGAG
>QUSF01000022.1:81893-92043 GCA_003676055.1 Chloebia gouldiae
TTCTATTCTATTCTATTCTATTCTATTCTATTCTATTCTATTCTATTCTATTCTACTCAACATGTTCTGCTTCGCTGAGCTCTCCCAGCCTTGCGCTCCAAACCACTCTAATTTGATGGCGAGATGGTGAGGTCAGGAAAAAACCCCAACGTTCTCAATGTTTCTGTGAAAAATAGGTGTTTGGGTAATGACCTCATGGGGAGGGAGGCTGCAGAGTGAGCCAGTCTCCTACCAGTGAAACCGCAGGAGGAGAACGAGTGGGATTGTGCAAATGTCCCAGCCACAGGGAAAGCTTAATTCCGTGGTTGTAATAGCTGAGGACACGCACATCTGTAGGGAAGCAGGCTCCCTTCCTCGCGCTGCTCCCAGAAGGGCTTGTTTGTTTAATTTTATCTCGCTGAGAAAATTATAAAAGGAAAAAAAAAAATACAACCACCACTCTGTGGTTTTACTCAGCTGCAGCACAAAACCACCCCAGCGGAGCCTGGAGAGCGCCGGGAGCGAAGCCCTCGCCTGAGCCCAGGTATTTCCGTGGGGAAGAGGGGCAGCGAGGGGCCGTGTGACGGCGGCAGCCCCCGCGCTCTGCCAGGACCCCGCTGCCTGCTGGCACAGGGCCAGGCAGGATGGAGCCGGCTGTAGGAATCATCAGAGCTGGAGAAATCCGGACATCGCACTCGCTAATCTGCTCTCCCACCTCCACCCCCATGCTGATAAACCCCTCTGCCCGGGGCAGCGCTACCCTAGAAGGAGGGAGATATTTGCCCTTTGAGAGGCTGGAGGAAAATGGGGGTCTCTGGAGCCCCAAGCACAACAGCCTGGCTTGCCAGGTGCCACCAATGCACCTTGTGGCCGAGCAGAGTGGGCAAGGTTGGATTTTGGGGCAGGAAGTTGAGATCTTTGTGGTTGCTTGGTGCTTTGCAAGCTGCCATGCAAACCCCGCCACAGAGATGGCTGGTGCGGCTGGATAACGTGGGAGCGCCTGTGCTCTGGTTTCAGCTCATTTTCCTCGCCGTCATTAGTTTAAATTTCCGAGGAAGCCTGGGCTTGGCATCAGACGCTGACATCCTTTAATTTAACAAATGTAAAAACGGGACCGTTTCCAAGTGGAGTGATTAGGAACGTCCCGCTCCGTCCCGCAGCCGCGGTGTCGGGCGCTGGCCCCGCGCTGTCACCGCCGCCCCTCTGCCCCCGCCGGCGGGGCTGCGGCTGAGACCTCCCACACTCGTCACACGGCTGTGGCATCCCTTCAGCGCCATCCCTGCCCGCTGCTCAGCGCTCTCGGCAGCTGCCGGTGGGCCCGGCTGGCAAGGAGCAGCAGCGGGGCTGGATGCGGGAGCGCAGCTCGCCGAGGGGAGGGCCGGGGCCGCGCCCCCCGTGCCGCCCCCGCAGCACCCACCGAGACCCCGTCAGCCCTGCGCCCTGGCAAGGGCCTTCTCCGCCTCCGGCCTTGCGTAGGATGGCGCGTGTCCCCCCTAAGCTGCTTAATGAGGGTTAAGAAGCTAACGGGCTTATTTCCAGCAATGATTTCCACAGCTCTGCAGGTCTCCCTGGAAGCGGAGTGGCCCTGCTCCCACTCGGGAGCATCCTGCTGGTGTTCCCACCAGCCAGCCCGTGCTGCCATGAGCTTGTCAGTGCTCAGGCAGCTGCCTGAGTCAAATCAGTGGCTGTTTTCAGGGTGTTTTAACACCCTGTGACAGAGATCCAGGCTGCGGTTTGGGTAGGGAAGGGGAGTAGGGGGGTGGCATCCCTATGGATACATCCCCCACCGCCCTGGTCCCTCTCGCTCTGCCTCCAGAGCATCTCTGCAGCATCCCTGGGCCGTCGCCTGGAGACGGCCGCCGCGGGTTGCCACAGCGACGGAGCCTTCGCTCAGCATCCCTCCAACTCCGCAGCCTTGGCCGAAGTTGGGTGAGAGAAAAATATCCCAGGGAAGGGACTCCGTCCTCCCCTGGGGTAGCAAGCGCAGGGCAGGGGAAACTGAGGCACAGCTGGTGGAGCTGGAGGCAGCTGTGAGGTGATGGAGAAGGGTTTGGAAGTTGTCTGTGGGGTGTAATGGGGTAAAGAGTGGTGGAAATGGGGCTGGTGGAGGTCAGGGGGTGCCTGCAGTCTCTGGGGTGCAGGGTCAGCACTCTGGGGAGCAGGTGCTGGTGCAGCACCTCCACCCGAGCCCTCCCATCAGCAGCCATCGATTGTCACCATGGCAATGCCAGCTGTGCTCAGGTTGTCAGCTGTTGTGACATCCAGCACGTGCTGGGCTATGCTGCAGGGTGTGCACACCATGGGGGCCTCAGCCACCCAGAACCCAGACAGAAACCTGGGGTCCCCTGCACAGGACGGGGAGACACCACAAAACCATCCAGGTCCCTCAGGAATGGGGTTCCACAGGGTGACACGGTGGCACAGGCTGGGCCCTGGCCCTGGGGGCTCTCTGTGGGGAGGGAGAGGAGGGTGAGACCCTTTGGGTGACCAAGCAGTGATGGCCCCCACCAGCCCCATCACGGAGGGCTCCCCCCACCATCCCAAACCTATAATTAAAGACGATGTCCATGGAGGGCAAGGAGAGGTTATGTAACTTTGGCGTTTGGAAAATTCTTTCTGCTCCCTTATCGGCTTTATAAATATCTCGACCTGGGGCCAGGCCAGCCAGGGGGGAAGGCGATGACAAGGGCTGCTGCCAGTCCCCATGCTCAGGCCTCTCCAGCCACCATACCTCAGTTTCCCCATCCCTATGGACAAAAGCATCCCTGCTTCTCCGGCTGCCATGCTGAGGGGAGAGATCCTTGCTGCCTATGGGAGCAGAGAGTGTTTTTTCCCTCCAACAGAAAAAGAGATGAATTTTTCTTCCTCTCCTGAAATAGGCTTGAGGGTGGTTTGGGGTCACAGACCTCCTTAAGTGGCAAGACCAAAGAACCAAGGTCCTGCCTGCAGCACTTACTGCCTTGCCCTAATCTGGTATCACATCCCCCAGGTTTGAATTTGTTGCATCCTTCTTGCTGGTCTTTGACGTCCTAAAAGTCCCTGGGTGGGGGTCATGCAGCACCTTAGCCACTGTGTTTTCCCAGCAGGATGCTGGGGGTGGCTGCCTGCCCTGTTCCCCCTGCTCCACACAGCCCACCTGACCCTCTGCCATGGCACAGCCGAGCCAGGGGACTCGTGGGATGCTGGTGCATGGCTGCTGACCACTGCAGGAGCTCCAGGCTTCGAGGAGGGGCTGGAGCAGGTCCCCTGCTCATGTGCACTCACATTTATGCCACTTGCAGAGTTCTGTGCCCGCGGGGATGTCGGAGGGCGGCCGGGGCCGTGTCGATAGGAGCACGCACGGCTCACACAGCCAAGGGCGGCCGGGCCGGCGTTGTGTAACTCTCCATCAGGCTCTTCACCAGGGGCATGTCACCATGTCCCAATGCCACCAGACTTGTCATCCTCCCCAGTGCCACCAGACTTGGCCCCTGCCCCAGCCCCAGGCTCCTTTTGCTCTGTGCCCTCCCATTGCCATCACGGCCACCCAGCCATGCCAGGATGCTGTGTGATGTCTATTTTTACCGCTCAAGGGATGGTGGTGGGCAGGACCAGGACCCCAGGGGTTCTGCAGGCTGTTGTGGGTGGCAGCAGCACGACACCACCTTTACCTCCCCAAATCTTCCTGTGACAGCATTTTGGGTTTGCCTGCTGGTGCCCTTCTCCTTGTCAGCCCATGTGTGCACACAGCAGTGCCCGGGCTCGCCAATGCCGGGCTTTGCACTCGCCTTGTTCATTGTAGGGTTGCACAAGGACACACGTGGGGGTTGTTATTTTAGGGCTGGCCAAAAAAAAAATAGGGATCCCTTTATTGCTGTTGTGATCCTGCAGTGTGTGCCTGAGTGAGCCACCCACCAGTGACCCGCTCTGTGCAAAGGAGCAGTCAGAGAACACAGGCAGATGTGCACCAAACCCAGAGAACACAGGCAGATGTGCACCAAACCTTGATGGTTTAAAAATGACCTTTTAAATGCCTTAAAAGTGCAGGTCTTTGCCACAGGTCCTGTGTCTGCTGAGCCCCTTAACAACAGAACCTGAGGTTGGGGCACAGAAATAATGAATCACTTTAGGGACCTCGGTGTCTGTCTGATTCCTTCATGGCCACCTCAGTTTGAACAGGGATTTGCAAGCAAGGTGGGTGGCCTGGGAGGAACAATGGGAGCCCTGAGTGGTGGCAATGGGTGCTCTAGGATGTGGCATGGAGTGTCCCACAGCACATCACCCCCAGGCTGTGGGCTACCAACATCAGCGGATGCTGACGTCGGGCAGACATTTGACTTCTTGTGCCAGGGCCAGGCTGAGAGGGCACCCATGGCTGGTCCCCGTGGGCAGGGAATGAGGGAGGATTAATTGAGTCTCTGATCTCTGATGGCGAGAGGGGACGAGAGCAGTGACCCCCCCAGCGTTACGCAACGCCTGTGCTAAATCTTCATGCAGCAGATAAAGACGGTCCCCGAAATACCCTGCCCTGCCTTTGCTGCCCTTCAGCTACTTGGGTTTGGGGTCATGTCTGAAGTTTGGGGTTGTCCAGCTCTCCAGTGACAGCAAAGAAGCGTTGAAAAGGCAGAAACATTGGGACAGAAACCTGTTACCCCCTGGGAAGGAGATTTCCTCCAAACAGTCTCTGCTTGAGGAATGAGAGCTCTAAAGGGAGCCCTTACAGGATTTTGAAGACACTGAAACTCATGAATTGCTGCAGGCAGAGCCATGAGCTGGATGAAAACTAATAGCTGCAAAAACAGTGCAAGAGCCTTTTTTGTCTTGAAGATGCTGGACAGCATCATGAGTGCACCAGGGGAGTTGGACATCCCCAGCAGAAAAGGAGGATGATTTTTCATCCTCTCCTGAGAAGATGGGGTTTGTGTCACGGCCATCATTAAACAGCAAGAACAAAGTGGTCTTTCCTTGGAACATCGACTGCCTGACACCACTGTCTGATCCACCACTTTGGAACGTGTCTCATCCTTCTGGCTGGTCCTTCACATCCCAAAAATCTCTGAAATCCCCACCAAGCTGCTTCTATTCCAACGCTAAGGCATCTTGGGCTCCCCAGCATTGTCACACGGCGTTTCCCCTCCCTGCCCCTTGGAAATGGCACTGAAGGGGCACAATCCCCTCGCTGGCGGTGGCTCCCCGGGGCCGCGGCCGAGGTGCCATGTCCTGTACATGTAGGGAAGAAGCGAGGCTGTAATCTGAGCTCGGGAGCGATCAGGACATCGGCAAAGTCCGCGCCGCTCCCTCGGCCGCCGGCACCGGGCTCAGCATCTGCGGCTCCCGCTGCGATCGCGGGGTAAGTAGAGCCAGGAGAGCGGCTCCCCCCGAGCTCGGCCTGTCCTTCCTCCCCGTCTCCTTCCTCCCGGGCTTAACAGTCACGTTCAGGGCTCTGCTGGCACCTTAACCCACGGCAGTGCCGAAGGGCATTGGAAACACAGCACTGCAGGGGTGGAAGTGAGAACTGACCCTGGCACTGCCATGGAGCCAGGAAAACTGCCGGGGACAGTGGGACACGGGCTGTATTTCTCACCAAGAGTTGAGCAGTTGTTAATGTTTTGATGGAGCAGGAACGATAGTGGGTTTAAGGTCCAAAAAAGAGTGGAGGGTGCTGATGAGCAGTTGATGGCTCAGCCTTGCTTACATCCCAACTCTCCTGGCTGGAAGGGATGTGTGTATCCTGAGCTGGTTCTCATGGTCATCCCGCTCCTTTCCGTGCAGATTCCCAGCTGGAATGTCACTGTGGAGAGATGCCACTGCTCTCCCCACAGCTCCTGGCTCTGGCTGGCAGCTCCATGGCTCCCAACCTGCCGTGTGTTTGTGCCTTCAGGATAAACATTTCCTGGGCACGGGCTCTGCCCACACTCGTGATTTCCCTGGAGTGGGAGACACGGCTCCTGGAGTGGGGGGGTTTATGTTAGGTGAGAACAAGTGAAAACCTGCCTTGGGAGTAATGGGATTTGGGAAAGAGGCCTCAAGTGGAACTGGGCAAGCGGGAGGTACAGGATCAGTCTTGCTGAACAGGGATGGATGGATCCAGATCCATCAGCTCCTGCCTCTGACCCTGAGGTGTGAGAGGGCTCTCGAAATAATCCGTGCCTCTGATATCCCAGAGATGCTTCCAGTCACTGGTGTTACCTTCAGGGTAGGAAGCCTTCAGCGCTGTGGCCCTCAGCTTGTTTCCAGCTGGTTGGTGATGAAATCCACTTGGAGACATTTGCCCTTTCTACCTCGCTTTTCCCTTTTCTTCCCACGGTGGTTTTTAGCAGCTGGATGCTCCCTCCTTGGTCAGGGCCAGCGCTGGGGCAGGGGTGTTGCTTCTCCCCTGAGCCTCCTGGCATGTGCTGGATGGGAACCTGCCATTCCCAATGGAAATCTGTGTCCCTGCAGAGGCCCCAGCTAGGGCAGGCAGGAGCGTGGCCGACTGATTCCAGCTCTGCCATCATCTGCCTCAGCCCCGTCACTGGGAGGTTTGGGGCTGGAGCTGGAGCCCAGCATGTATCTGGATTTGGGAGCATGCAGGGGGGACCAGGGCCATGTGATGGAGA
Source organism: Chloebia gouldiae (assembly GCA_003676055.1). NCBI lineage: Eukaryota > Metazoa > Chordata > Aves > Passeriformes > Passeridae > Chloebia > Chloebia gouldiae. Next base: position 88,451 of record QUSF01000022.1, read on the forward strand.
CACCCCAAGGTCACCGACACATCCTCTGGCCCCCACATTCCAGGGATGGTTTTTTTTGGGGGGAGGGAAGTGCCCACCACAGCCTGGGCAGGGAACAGGACTTGCTCGGGCACTTGTACAACGCTCTGGCACCTTGGGCATGGCTGGGCTGGGTGGTCTTTCAGTTCTAAGCCCTGGACATCTCCCAGCCATGAGTCCCACCCAGAGGGGCTCCTCTTCACCCTCCAAAGACCCTGCTGATGCAGCATCAGCCATCTCCATCACCAGAGTCCCAACCCCACCAGCTCCTGAGGCTCCTGGGACACAGTTACCATGGCAGGACACGGGGACAGGGCATTGCTACTGCAGAACTTTAATTTGCAGGGCCCTGGGCCTGCTAGGACCAGATCTCTGGTGTCCTGTGGGTCAAATCCTGCTGGGTGCAGGGTCCAGAGCACCAGCAGGCTGGGAAACCTCCCCTCCCCCTCACTAAATCCCTTCCCCGGCGCAGGACAGTAGGTTATGGGACTCGACCAGAGGTTGGATTTAAGAAGATTACAATTTCTCCCCCAGGATAATCTAGAAATTCAATTAAAACTCTCTGTCTCCTGCCCGGGCTGCAGCAGGGCCCCGGGGCACCCTGTGCCCTGCAGCCATGGCCGGGGAGCGCTGGGGTCCCCCCGGGCTCACACCAGGTAAGGGCTGACCCCTCCCCAGGATCTGAGCCCCTGCCTGGGCAGTAGCTGGGGCTCTGCCCTTCCCAGGCCGATTGCCTGGGATATTTACACCCATCCTCTGAGCTGGCAGGGCTGTGGGGTCTACAGGGGGCTGTGGGGAGGGGTAAGGGGGTACCCCAGAGGTTTGGGTGAGTGTCATGTGGATGGGGCAGTCTGGATGGGTTTTGGGGCATCCTTTGGCAGCCCCTGGTGCAGGTGGTCCCTGAGACCCCTTGCCCTCATCCTTCCCCCCAGCCATGTCCTGCTGTCTGGGTGTATGGATGTGAGGGGATGGAAAAACAGCTTGTGTTTTCCAGGAGAATGAGATTTCAAGACCTGGAGGGGCGGCAGGGCTGGCTGTGGGTTGGGGTGACTGTGGGGGTTGTGGCATTCCCAGATCCCTCTGGCAGTGTCCAGCACCCGGGAGCAGTGGGAGGCAGCAGGGGTGGATGTACAGCCCCGGGGCCCTGTCACTGCAGGGTGTGGGTGCTGGGACAGGGATGAGTGCTGGAGCTGGAACAGACGTGGAGGCAGCTGGACTGGGGTGCTCAGTCCCCACATCACACCAGGGAGTTTGGGGCTAAACAGATGCTCAGTGCAGCCTCTGAAAGGCTCTTTCCCAGGATCTCTCTGATCCAGGGCACATTTAGCAGGAGTTTTAGGGTGCTTAAGCACAAGCCCATCACCCCAGAGAGGCCACCTGGCCCCAGTGGTGACGAATGTGCACGTGGCCCTTTTTTCTGCTCCTGTACCCGTGGCATCCACACGTGGCTCAGGGGGACAGGGACGAGCCAGCATCTCTCCAGGCACCCTGTCACCTCCGGTCCTGCCACCAAGCGCCTTCCTTGTCCCACATGCCTCAGTTTCCCTTCTGCATGTGCCACCACGGCTTGCAGACAGCGATTTCTCAACTGCTTGTTGGAAATAGGGAGTACACAGGGGTCCTGGGAAGGGGTGTGTGCCCATGGCTGTTTTCCTCCCATGTCCCTGCCAAAACAGAGCAGTTTTTTCTCATTAAGGATGCACTATGGTGGGAACCTCTTTCCCGTCTTCCCTGGCAGTGGAGGGGAAACAGGGGGCAATTTTTTCTCATTTATTCTTTATATGTCCTGGCCTGGCCTGCCTTGTGCTGACCCTTAATTTTTTGCTCAAAGACACGGCACTGTAGGAGGGAATTATTCAGGCGTTGCTGCTGTCCCGGTATGCCTCAGGGAGTCTCCAGCCCCTGAGCTGCCTCCCCTCGTTTGTGGGTCCCCGGTGAGGGGTTGCTTTGTCGGGACGGGGTGAGCGGAGGATGTTTGGGCTCTCTCGGCTGTGCCGCACACAGAGCTCCCTCCTCGCCGCTGACATTGCTGTCCTGCTGCTGGGGCATGAAGGGCATCGCCCTGGGAGATAGCGGCGTTATCTCCCGGCGCAGGGCAGCGTTATCTGCGGCTCAGGGCAGGCAGCAGCAGCGAGTGGGACCCGCTCACGCCGTCCCCTCCCGGCTGCTCACCTCTCCTGCCCCGCGAACAGGGGACCTGCAAATTCATCATTCATCCCCAAACTCAACTCCTCCGAGCCCCCAGCTGAGCACAGCCCGGTTGTGTGCACACTCCCATGAGAAAACCCACGCTGGGAGGGTGCAAGAGGCTGGTGGCGCAGGGAAAGGTGTGATGATAAATCGCATTGACACATCCAGCCGGCTCTAACTAATGACTTCCCCAGCACCCAGCACATTTTCCCAGCGTGACGGCTGTTCCGCATATTGTTGCAACATTTAACATCCCCTTTTAAGAAAAAAGTAAAATAAATAAAATTAGCTGCGCACTTGGCAGATTGCTGGAGACGCTCGGGCTCTCGGCGGGGATCCGCTCCGCGGTGGGAGCTGGGTCGCTGCAGTTTCGTGGCAGGAGTTGTTGCCTCCCTTGTCAGCTCATTAGCTGGGGCAGTTCTGCCTTGCGAGCCGCGGGGAGCCGGGGCCGCTCATTCCCGAAACTCGTTTTATGAGCCTGTTTTGTTTCCGACCCTTTAACGCTGTTAGCTCTGCGCGGGACGCGTGGCACCGACAGCAGGGGATGGCCCCGGTCCTGCCCCACGCCCAGCGTGGGTTTGCCTGAGCTGGAATGGGATTAACGGGCAGCGATTGTCAGGGGAGTCTTGCTTTTGTTCCTGTGAGGGAAAACTGTGATAGGCAGGTTTGTGGAACTCCTGGGAAGCCGGCAGGAAGGGGGATGTACCTCCAGGAACACCTCTGGCAGCCCCCGGGGGCAGTCCTGGCTGTGGGGAGGTGCTGGAGGATGCGCTCCTGAGCCAAGGAGATGCAGAGTGACCACAGGGATGTTGTCCCCAGCCGGTCCCCTGTCAGAGCCCGTCCAGCCGCTTTCCGTGGGTTCGCATGAGCCCTCTCCCAGCCTGAGCCTCCCGCAGCGGCAGCGTGGGGCTCCAGCCTTCAAATTTAAATCAAACCAGAAATTCAGCTTTCAGCGAACTCGAGAAAGTGTATTTCCAAACAAAACTGTGCTAAATAAAGGACGAGCCGCAGGCGGCCGCCTGCTCCGGCACATCCACTTTGCTGCCTTTATTTAGCTGCCGTCTCCCCAGGCTGCCGCTGCCGGCCTGGGACGGGGGGGGGTCTGTCCCCACTGGAGCTCCGGGAAGGGCTCGGTCCGGGAATGTGGGGTCCCAGATGGGAAAGGGGCTGTGTCACAAGAACGTGCCTGTACCCAAAACAGAGATGGCTCCTGGGATCTGTCCTGGCATCACCCCGCAGCAGAGGGGTCCCTGAAACTCTGTGTGACATGGAAAGGGAAAAGGGGAAAAAAGGGAAAAGGGGAAAGGGGAAAGGGGAAAGGGGAAAGGGGAAAGGAAAGAAAGGAAAGGAAAGGAAAGGAAAGGAAAGGAAAGGAAAGGAAAGGA
>QUSF01000022.1:92053-165743 GCA_003676055.1 Chloebia gouldiae
GGAAAGGAAAGGAAAGGAAAGGAAAGGAAAGGAAAGGAAAGGAAAGGTGGAGAGAAGGAAGGAGGGATGGGGAAAGGGGTGCAGGCAGGGGGGAACAGTGATGGGGACCAGGAGCCTGAGGGTCCCTGGAAACTCCACCCCAGGTGAGAGCAGCTCTGCTGCCTCCGCAGTCACCCGGGCACAGCTCCTCTTCCAGCACAGTTAATCCAGACCCCAGCTAATCCTCTCACAGGTCACTGGGGGCTCATTGCATTTTTTTCACTTCTGAAATGCATCTAGAATTAATTTTAAAAACCCCAACTCTAAATTCCTCTTGTGGCAAAAGCATTTGGTGTATTGCCCTGGGGTGAGCCAGAGGGGTGATAGAGAACCAGCCTTTTCTGGTCCAAAATACTCACATCTCATTTAAAAAAAAGAGAGGAGAAACATTAATGGATGCAGCCAGAATGGACAGGAGGAAGACTCAGGGTGGGAGACCAGGTTGGTGCTGGGCAGCTGGCCTGACAGATCAGCTCTGCAAGGCTGCTTTGGTCCTGTTTCACTTCCAGATACTATAAGATAGTAAATATTTACTACTAATATTAACTGTGTATGCCTATTTTACTCTTCCCCGTGGCTCCAAAGAGGGAGAGGCTCTCATTCTGTGTGTGAGCAATCCCTTGGTCTGCTGACATGCCAACAAATCCCTGTTGCTTTCAAAAAATCAACTTTGGGCATACAAATGGTTGTGCTTGGATTGCAGCAGGGGGAAACGTGTTGTTTGGTATAAGGTGATGGCACACACAGGTCTGTGTCCAGCAGCTGGGAGGTTTGGGCAGGCTTTAATGCTTCTGCTTGTGGTGCAGTGCTTCTGGAGGGTTTCTTGATTCTCAGGCTGGATTTGGGGAGCATTTCAGTAAAAGGCAGGGCAGGGTATCACTGCGAGCCGGGATGATGCAGCCCCAGGCAGGTTGTGCCTGGCAATGCTCCCTGGCACTGGCTGGCCCTGGACACTGTGTAATGGAAAGGGTGTGTTTGTCCCAGCGTGTCCCCGGGCACTGGAGCTGATTGCAGGAATCGACGGCATCGATCGGGCCGGCGGATCCAGCACAGCGTGTCCAGCCCGGCGGCTTCGTGCTCCAGGCACGAGCTGGGCTATCACGGGGGCTCTGCACCCGCTCCCCCACCACGCTGATGCCCTGTGCAGGTCTCACTACCAGCAAGGTGGTTCCATCCTCAGTGGCACGTCCCACAGCGCTAAATAGGGTGACCTGTGTGCAGAGTTCCTGTGGTGCCATCTCTTTGAGGTGCTTGGGATGTGCCACATGGCTTCTCCACAATCCTGTCCACTCCCTTATGCAGCCCCACAGGGGGCTGGGGGGGTCCAGCCGCCTGGCAGAGTGGGTTCACCCACCACGTGCTCACCTCCACCAGGGAGCCCACCAGGCTTGGGCCATCTCTCCCATGCCCATGTCACCTCTCTCCCAAGCAAAGCTGAGTGTAGGTCCTTGACCCTGCAGCTGAGCGTTCCAGAAGGGACCAAAACAGCTCCTCATTCCCCAGTGGCAGTTGTTCCTTCATGAGACTTGGCCAGCTAAACCCATCTGTGACCGTGGGTGGCTCCATGTCCCAATGGATACATTGGGAAAGTTGCTCCTCAGGACATCTGCCCTGAGCAAGCACCTTCCCGGGACCTTCTCCAACCAGATGCAACCAGAGGCTGTCCTCTCCCATCCCCAGGCAGGGGGACAGAGGTTAAATCCACATCTCCCTGTGCTTTCCCTTGAGCCCAGAAGAGCTGGTGCTCTGAGGTCGATGCTGGGCTGGGCGTCGATCCATCTGGCACGGGCAATGTGAACTGATGGAGCCGCTTCCAGGAGTACCTTTATTGGTATCTGTGTCCCAAGGAGAACAGCTCAGCCTCTCTGCTTTCCCCTCTGGTGGCAGAGCTCGTGGGAAAAGTGAAGTGGAGAAACCCCAGGTTTCTCATCTGCTGGAGCTGTTGAGTGTCCCACAAATGCAGTAAGATTTGTTCACTCACTTCGTATCATGAAAGAAGAAACTCTAACACCTTCTCCTTTCCTTGATATGTTTTTTGAGATCAGCCCAGCCAAGGAGGGGAGAATTAGAGCAGTGTAGGATGTTGTCACTCAACATGCAGCCCATCAGAACCATTGGCCAAGCAGCCCTCTGGGTCCCTGTGCCATGAGTGGTAACGGCCCTGTCTTTGTTTTCTCATTGCAGAGCCTCTCACAGGATCCACGTGGTGACGTGGCAGCCAAGACGTGGAAGTTTGGGACTTCTCTTCCACCGCAGCAGAATTTGGGGGGTGGGCAGGGGTGGGTCAGGGGGACACTGGGAGTCGCAAGACCCTTCACCTTCACTGTGGTCTTGGCTCAGGGATGACAACGGGTAGAGTCAACCCTTACAGCATCGTGTCCTCCGAGGAAGACGGGCTGAGGTTGACCACCATGCCAGGTATCAACGGTTTTGGCAATGGGAAAATCCACACCAGGAGGAAATGCAGGAACAGGTTTGTAAAGAAGAATGGTCAGTGCAACGTGGAGTTCACCAACATGGATGACAAGCCACAGAGGTACATTGCAGACATGTTCACCACGTGCGTTGATATCCGCTGGAGGTATATGCTCTTGCTCTTTTCCCTGGCATTTCTGGTGTCCTGGTTATTGTTTGGGCTGATTTTCTGGCTAATTGCACTCATTCATGGAGACCTAGAAAACCCGGGTGGAGACGATACTTTCAAGCCTTGCGTTCTGCAGGTCAATGGCTTTGTGGCTGCTTTTCTGTTCTCCATCGAGACCCAAACGACGATTGGGTACGGCTTCCGCTGCGTGACCGAGGAGTGTCCGCTCGCCGTCTTCATGGTGGTGGTTCAGTCCATCGTGGGCTGCATAATCGACTCTTTCATGATTGGTGCAATAATGGCAAAAATGGCCAGGCCCAAAAAACGGGCCCAGACATTACTTTTCAGCCATAACGCAGTAGTGGCAATGAGAGATGGAAAACTCTGCTTGATGTGGAGAGTTGGGAACCTACGGAAAAGCCACATAGTAGAAGCCCACGTACGAGCACAGCTAATTAAGCCCAGGATCACAGAGGAAGGGGAGTACATCCCACTCGACCAAATAGACATTGATGTGGGGTTTGATAAAGGCTTGGACCGTATTTTCTTGGTGTCTCCCATCACCATTCTCCACGAGATCAACGAAGACAGCCCCTTGTTTGGGATCAGCCGCCAGGACTTGGAGACAGATGACTTTGAGATCGTCGTCATCCTGGAGGGCATGGTAGAGGCCACAGCCATGACGACGCAAGCTCGGAGCTCCTACCTGGCCAGTGAGATACTGTGGGGCCACCGCTTCGAGCCTGTCTTGTTCGAGGAGAAAAACCAGTACAAAGTAGACTATTCCCACTTCCACAAAACCTATGAGGTCCCGTCCACTCCCCGTTGCAGCGCCAAGGACTTGGTGGAGAACAAATTCCTGCTGCCCAGCACCAACTCCTTCTGCTATGAGAACGAGCTGGCCTTCATGAGCCGTGATGAGGAAGAGGAAGACGATGACAGTCGGGGTCTGGAGGATCTCAGCCCGGACAACAGGCACGAGTTCGACAGGCTTCAAGCCACAATAGCGTTGGATCAGCGGTCGTACAGGAGGGAGTCGGAAATATGACTCTTGGTCCTTCCATTGACTTTTCCAAGGGTATTTTTTTTCCTCCTCTAATCTCTTCCCCTAAAACCCGCTCAAATTATGCAGAACAATGCAAGTGCCATAGGAATGCTTGAGAAATTAGTATCGTTCATAGTTTTCAGTTTCATCGCAATAACCACTGAGCGGTCTGCAGAGGGGATGGTGGCAGGCCACGGCGCGTCCCCCGCGCCCAGCGCCCGCGGCGGGGCCCACGGCTCGGGGGGATGGATGGACAGATGGATGGATGGATGGATGGATGGACAGAAGGAAGGATGAGGAGAGGAGGGTCCGTGGGGCGCGGGCAGGTGCTCGCCCCGCGCAGCCCCGTGGGGCTTTGCTGTCCCTGTGGGGAAAACGCCAGCGTTTTCCTGGAGCCGAGCACTGCGAGATCCAAAAAGAGGAAATATCAGGAAACAAATATTACTTTGTCTTTCTCTCTTTCTTTTCTTTTCTTTTCCTTTTATTTTTTAACTGAGCAGCAACAACAAAACAATTGCTCCTTTGGCGGGCGGTCTGGTTCAGTTGCACAAGAACAACACTTGAAATAACATGCAACATTAATGTACTTCTTTTTAATTTGGGAAAAAAGGGGGGAGGGAGGTGAGAGGGTTTTTAATATTTTCACCGCACCGTTTGGGAGACTGTTTACCAAAATAATAATAATAATTATTATTATAATTATAACAATAATAATAATATTGAATCTGAAAGAAGTCATTCAGTATTTTTTAAAAATGAACAAAGGAATGAAGAAGCCACTGGGGTCCTTTGAGGGGGTGACTTGTTGTGTAAATGCAAGAGTTAAAAGTTAAGATTGCATCCAGTTTTGGGGTGTTTTTTTTACCACTGGCATGGCTTCATATGCAGAAAACAGATGTAAGTGACTGTAGGTCTGTGGCAGTGAAAGAAAGTAGTGGAATTATTAACAAAGGAGGTAATAAGGATAAGCAGAGCTGTGAGAGAAAAAAAGTATTGTAAACACAGTAATTAGCCAATATCTGGAAATGTTGGATTTTGGGGTGGAAATGGGGTCTGGAACATCAGCTGCTGAAGTGTTGGGTCTCCCCCAACATCTCTGATGGGGAATTCATAAGGTTCACCATAACTGGGACATTACAGTGAAAAGCACAAAAATGAGAGTGGAGAGCTCTCAAAATTGGGTATTCCCCCAGTTTTCTGACCAATCTGGTATTTTTCTTCATTGAAGAATATTTTCAGACATGGAAATCAATGGGAAAGTCATCTTGTTGGGCTGCTCTTCTAGTCCTGGAGCTGTGTCCGTGCCAGGCTGAGCTTCATGAATTCCCAGCCCACCAGAGAGTCCTGCTTCAGATGTTCTCCCCAAAACAACAGATGCCAGTTGAGAAAATCACCCCATCTTGCGCTTCAACCCATCCCTGTGCCCCGGCCTCAAGGTGGATTGTGCCTTAGAGATGCGAAATCATCCCGTGTCCCAGCCCTTCTCCACAGCCCCATCTGCATCCCCCCTCCTGCTCTGCAGCACCCACATCCCATCATCCACCGCCTTCCAGGCTGGCCTTGGTGACAACCTGGTTTAGCTGGAGCTCTGGCACAAGGCAAAGCCCCCCACATGTGGGAAGCCTCTGCTCCTGCCCGGCTCCCCACAGAGGGAAGGAGTCAGGCAGCTGCAGGGTTGTGGGTCCCTTCATCTGGCTGTGCTGCTCGTTGGTGCTCTGGGAGCCAAAATCTGGCTCCCTGCTCCCTGTGGCCATGGGAAAGGCTTTGTACCCATGGGCATCCCTCATCTGACCCTGGGCGTGGAGCCCTTGGGGAGAGGGTTCAACAGCAGCGTCCTCCACAGCATTTTGGGTGTGATGGGCTCCCGGTGCTTTCCCCCCCACAGCCCATGCCAGGGAAGCTGTGTCTTGGGGTCAGGACTTGCTGTGGTGTGTCCAAACATGGGTGGCAAAAGCAGGATTTGTCCTGTGTCCCCATCCCCATCTTCTTCTTGCCAAGGGCTCTGGGGAAGGGCTGGCCCAAGTGTCCCACTGCCCTGTGCCACCGAGCACCGTGCTGGGGACAGGGACATCATCCCTTCTTCCCACCAGGGTCTGTCACCATCACCCCACACTGCCCACCAAGGGGCTGCTCTGTTTTTTGGCTTCCTCTAAAAACCACTGGGAGAAGACCTTCTCCAGGGGCAGCACTGGGAGGCAGCTTTTTCAGCACTGAGTGCCCCAAATGCATTGTCCCCAAAAGTGGGGACACACAGGGATGTGCCATTGAGCTCCAGCCATGACATTTATGTTTCTAAGGCAGTGAAGGTGGAAGCCATCCCATCTCCAATCCCTTTGCTCCTGGGGGGATGCTTTTACCCCCTGCTTTTTTGCACCACAGCATCTGGGGGGTGGGAAGGATGGAGGTGGGGGGGGTAGAGAGATTTTGTGTGAGCACTACTTATTTATTTTTTTAAAACAAATGCTTTTAAGTGGTTTTAGGTTCTTTTGAATAAATAATAATTATTAAAAAAATAAAAGGTGCACATCTTGCTGCTGTAGAGTTCTCAGAGGGTTAACTTCTTTATAAATATATATATATATATATCACAGTAAATATTTGTATAAAAACGAAAGAGAAATAGAGATGTCTTTAAGTAAATTATTGCTTTTAAACTTCTATGATTGTACAGTGTTACCTGGGAGAATAGAATAATATATACAGATGTATTTTTAAACTGCTGTGTAGGAGGATGTGAACTGGGACAGGGAGTGCCTGTGGCTGCCACAGTGAGGGGATTCCAGACCTTCCCTGGCCCCTGTTCACACACCCCCTGCCCCAAACCCTGCTAGTGAGGGTCTAGCTCTGGTGAGATGTCCTGTATCTACTGTATAGTCCTTGTCCTGACCATGGACCACGCTGGTACATAGTGTATCAATATGATTTTTGCCTACCTGTGAGAGCTCAGAGCTACTGGTCTTTTTTCCTACCACCAGGGAGCATTGGGAAGGCTGCCCAGCCATAGCTTAAATCCCATCAATTGTCAAAGAAAGGAGTAAAAAAGAAAAAAAAAAAAAAGATGGGAAAAGCCCAAGTTCAACGCTTGGGTTTCCTTCGGGGGCTGGGAAGGCACAGGGATGCTTTGGGGGTGTGGGTTTTTGTGGAGTGGAATCCCTGTGGGAAGGGGCTTGGAGACGAGCAAGGTGAAATGTCCCCCCCCAAAAAAAATTCTAGCCGCCGGCCATTTCCTCCGGCAAGCCAGCTCCATCCCTGGAGTTCACCCTTGATCCTTGGAGGATGCAGGAGCCCGAGCAAGGAGAGAGCCGCTAATCCCCTTGGCCACATCCCGCAGGGATTCCAGGCAGAGCTCCCCAAGCCGGGGTTCAGGGCTGCTGCTCCAGTTTGACCTCACCCTAAACAACTCCCCAGGGAGGGCAGAAAGCAGCCGCATCCCCGCGCCCCAAATCCCCCTCTGGCAAGAGCATCCTGTGCCCTGGGGGCCATCGGGACGAGCCTTAGCTTCTCATCACCGAATTTAGTGCACTTTGTCTTTTAGGGCTGGGACAATCACTTAGTGCTCAACCTTTCACGATTCGGTGCCTGCTTGACCTTCAAACCTTTTGTAGGAGATGATTTCAGAGCCACCTTTTCTATCTTTAATAAGGCAGAACAAATACGTTTATTTTTAAACCCTCCCGCTCTTCCCTTTCCTCTTGTGCTGACAACCAAAAGAGTCCCCTCTGTGTGTGTGTGTGTCTGTGTGTGTCCCCCCTCCCATTTCTTGCACACAGAAACGAGCATGTGGCAGCTGTGGCCACACATCCTCCTCTCCCACCCCCCAATTCAGGAATGCTGCCACGGGGGGGTTGGCACAGGGCAGGATCCAGATGCATCAGGAGCAGGGACAGGACGTGGGACAGCGCCCAACCCAATGCCTCCCATCCCCTCGCCCACCAGCTGTGCACATCTGTCCTGCTGCCCACTCCCAGGGCACCTTCTCCCCTCCCTCTCCCCCCCAAAAACACCCCAGTGCTCCCCCAGGCTTGGCCCCACGTGGGTTTGGGGACAGAGACCCGGTACCAGTTCACAGGGCAGGTTGGCAACTGGGAGCACTGGTTTCCCAGGGATAAAACTCTGAGTCTGTTCGCTGGGGCAATGGTGGTAGAGAAGCTGAGGGATGCAATGAAGTATCTGTACCTTTTCCACCTCCAGTGTTTCTCTGTCTCATTGCACATATATTTGAGATATATGTGACAATGTATATATATATTTGTAAAATGTATTTCAGATGACAGAACTGGCCAATTTTATGTTATTTTAAATATATTATATATATTATATATAAGAGTCTCCAAAAGATATAAATAGACTAGAGAAAATAATATAAATATGTAATAAATGTATTTTGATCTATTTAAAATATCTCGCGTCATGCTGTATATTTTAAAGATCATAGTGAAGTGTCTGCCTGTAGCCAACTTCCAACGTGTTTCCAAGTCTGTCAGTTGTCACACACACAGGATATGTGGAGCAAACTTTGAGCAAGACTGGGGCCAGCACGACAAAGAGAGATTATTTTTAAGAGCCTTTTTACAAAATATCCATCCTGTTGCCTTTAGGCAGGAGCAGAAAACACACATCTGAATTTTTCTTGGGAGGTTAATTTTCCTCCTTGCTGCAGGAATGCTCAGAATCACGGGGGGGCTCTGCAGAAACCCCCCAAATGCAGCCCCTCCCTGGGTACCACTCGCTCCAGTGGCTCTGCCAATAGGGACGGAGCTCAGCCATGCAGGGAGCCCGGAGATGGGAAAATGTGTCTGGAGCCCAGGCAGAACAAGCCCAGCCATCCAAAACCGACTCAACAAATCTTCCCAGAGTGACCTTGGTCCCCTTGGGCCCTGGAGGATCTGTTTCCTCTGGGCATTGCCTCCTGTGGGGACCTCAGGGGACATCACGCCACGTCCAGGTGACAGTTTGAATGTCTCTAATGGTCACGGCTGGAGGAAAGCGGAGGCAGTGTGTGAGATGCTATTTACAGAGAGGTTAATGGCCTGCTGCACACAGAGCCCCTGGATTGGCCATCCTGGATTTTCCTCCTGGCTTTCACACCTGGCTGCCACAGGAAATGGGGCTCATGTACTGAGATAACCTGGGGAAATTATCCATCACCATTCCTCAGGCTGGGCACAGGCTGAATCCAGTTCAGGTGACCGGTGGCTGATCATTTCCACCCACCAGTAATGGTCTGTTGGGTCCCATCAGCTCCATCCCTTTTGCCATAAGGAAGTTTTTTATTCATTAAAAAGAAAAAATCCCCACCAGCCCCTCACTTTAATCATCGCAGGGGGGCCTGGGGCTAAGCAAGATTTAAGAGCAAAGCCCGTTTAATTTAGCAAAGGGGGACACTGAGAAGTGACTTGATTACAGCATTTGTCACAGGGAGGATACACTGGTCCAAAGAGGTAACTTAATCTAGCAGGGAGAGGCATAATAACCACCTCTTCCTGGAAGCTGGAGCCAGACAAATCTATCTTGGAAATAAGGAGCGATCTTTTAATAATGATTAGCTATTAGAACAAGCCACCAATCTCTGTCTCTTAATGCCTTTAAATCTGGACCAGATGCTTTTCTGGAAGCTTTTTCTCTTGCTGAGGAGAGGAGCGGGGGTTCTCGGGGACGGTAATGGCCTGTTACAGGCAGGGAGGAGAGGAGATGGGAAAAACTCTACTCCAAACAGCTGGAGCTGGATCTCGGGAAGGAAAATGCCAGGGAGGAGGTGGGGGATGCTCGGGCATCTCTCCTGGGGACAGGCACAGGCCCGTGCAGCAGCTTCCCACGGCTCCCGTGCCCAGGGTTTGCTTTGCCACACGGCAGCGACTCCTCACGCAGCCGTTTGCACTACAAACCCCAGCGCTTCGTTTGTGGAAGCATTTCATGATTCAGGAGCCAGCAGCTCCCTGGGGACGGTTCCCACTGCCTCCAGAATTCCTCCCTCAGCAGCTGCTTGTACAGAAATCCCCAGGGAGCTGAGCTGATGCTGGCACCACGGGAAATGTGCTGCCGGGGTGTTTGATCCTTGCTTTATTTCCAATCCAACCATCCTCATCTTCAAGGGCTGAACTGAGGGGTGGGAGCAGCAGGGGTGGGAAGGCAGTGGTGGCTCTGAGGGAAATCACCTTGCTCACACCTCACAGGCCTGGATGGGAAGTTTTCAGCAGGGATGGGCACCAGTGTAGTAAGTCTGGGGCTGTTTCTTAGCTGGGATCTCCACTTCTAATATTCAAGATGTCTTTAAGGGCTAAAACCCTCTCTGAACTCAGCACCAGCCCTCACTGACTGCCCTCCTGCTCTTCCCTTTGGATTCAGGGGATCAGAGCATCTCTGTGCCCTTGCAGAGGTTTTTGGCCTCCCCAAAGGCACAGTGTCTTTTCATCAGCTTGGATGGGTTTTGCTCAAACCCACTGAAATCTGGCTGAGCCAGTCTGTCATCAAGAGGCAGAGAGTGAGCAGAGGGACTGGGAACTCTGCATTCCCACCAGGACCTCATCTCAGAGGGATGAAGGCAAGGAACTTTGCCCTGGCCCCACTGGAGATGCTGCTTCTCCATCCACCCTGGTTTAATCCCCTCTCCAGGCTGCTCCAAGAGCCTCAGTCCCTACAGACCCCTCAAATTCGGTCCCTTGCCCACCCAAGGTGTCCGGGAGGAGCTCGGGTACCTCAGGGCAACACCCAGGGATGCTGGGTTGTCTCGGGGGTAACCATAGTAACAGAGCAGCATCTCTGCTCTCCTGCTGGCAATTTGCTTTTTCATCCTACATTAAGGTGGACCTTCTCCAACTCCTTTCTCCCCCTCCATAAAGGCAATATCAAGGGCTCTCCAAGAGGGCCCAGCTCTTCCACTCCATGCCACACCAGGTTTCATCCCACTAAAAACAGGATCCAGCCAGGGAACCAGCCTCCAGCATCCTGCAGGGAGTCCAGGAAGGCAGCAGCTGGAGTTTCTCCTTAACACAGATTTATAATTGTGAGTGGGACAAAATTAGGGGTTTCCTTACACTTGTTGTTAACAGGTCACTGTCAAGGTTAAAAACCTCAAATACTTCAATTTTTTTTTTTAATTGCAAAATGCCTCTACTAGCAATAACACTCTGGCTTATTAATATGGATTGATTTTTTTTTCAGTGCAGAATGTAATTATCACCCGTTAAGTACTGTGTTCACCTTTCACATTTCTTCTCACTCGGGGAAGGCAAACACATGAGTCAGCGTCCCTTTTTCTGTCACTTTTAGGCAGTTTTTTTTATGACAAGCCATTGTGAATCAGCACAACACTGCAAAGTTCAGGTCACAAACGCTCCTGAGATGCTGCTCACGGGGAAAAATGGTGATTTTTACAAAGGAGGTGAAGGACAACTCCTGTCTTGACCCTGGGCTTTGGGGGGAAACCCCAAACGAATCAAATTGGAATCAAACTGGGCTCGGTGGTGCTGACTTAAGGGGAGAAGTGAGAAGGGTTTCCCGTGGGATATCAGGATGGAGAGGATGTGTTCAAGCTGACAGATCAGCATCCCTTCCCCAGCCCGTCACACTCCCTCTCCTCTTCCCCTGCAGCTGGCACATTTATTTTGGAAACACCTCATTAGGGTGTAGTTAAGCCTTCCCCTCTTTGCCTGACGACCCCCAGCATCACTCCCGTCCTCCAGGCCGGGGCGTTCCTCGCTGTCCCCCTCGCTGCCCCGGGGCGGGGATGCCGGACACTCGGGGGTGGCAGTGGCGGGGGGATGGCCCCAAAAGCCCGTCATCCGTGGGTCGGCATCCCCGGCCCGGGGCTTGCTGTCCGTTTGGGTTGGCGGCTGACTCAGCCCCAGATGGTTCTGCCAGCGCTTGCATAACGCGTGTTTTGGCGGGGGCCGGGACGCGGAGCGCGGCGAGGAGGTGGGCGCGGGGGCGAGGGAGGGAACAGAGCTAAAGATAAGCCTGGCAGCTCTGCCAGAGCTGTGCCAGGCCCCGCGGGAGCCGGCAGGGGAAAGGCTGCGCTGGGATCGGCCACCGAGCTCGCAGCCAGCTCCGGTCTCCATCCCTGCCGGGACCCGCCCGGCCCCGCAGCTCGCCCCTGCCGGGTTCGCCTCCCTCTGCCTCTCACTAAAATCACCTCTGTTGCTTCACAACCGTGTTTTACCCTGGTGCAGCAGGTTTTGGTTGCAGGGCTGAACCAAGCTGGGTAAAGATTTCCCAGACCCTTCGTCCCCATCGCTCCTTCCCTCCCTCTCTGCTTCACCAGTGACTGACCAGCACTGGAGCTCACAGTGGGAGCAGAAAACTGAGGATATTTCTCTTGAAGGGATGTTTTGGGTGACCTTTGACCTCTGTAGAAGTCTTCCTCTTTTTCTCAGTTTACGATTTCAATGTACACACAAAGATGACCCTTGTTTTACAGGAGTTTTATTTTAATGCTCTGGAGATTTGCTAAATAAAAACCATTCCAATACACAAGATGTTCTGGATGTGATGGCTCTTCTCAGGTGGGGCAGCTGCAGGGTTTGGGGCAGGTAATTCATTACCTGAGACATTGCTGCACGTGCTTCAACAAAGGGTTAACCACGAGCCCCCAGACATGGATTTTATTTGTCTGGAGCCGCCCTCAGAGGAGCCTTCTCCAACCCCAACAGAGCTAATCACAAATTTCATTCCCAAATTCCTTTTTTCCCAAACCTGTAGCTACAGGGCAACCCCAGGGGCTGCTTGGGGGTCCTGGAGCGAGGCAGGTGCCTCAGCCCTGGAGGGATTCCTGGCTGGCTGAGGGTCCCTGCCACAGGAGGGATGGAGAAGGCCCCTGGCCATGTCCTGGTGGGCAGGATGTCATCTCTGAGCACTCCCCACAGACACCGGGTGCGGGGGTGACAGCAGGAACAGGCTCTGTCAGGAGAAGGAGCGCTGATGGTGGCAGGAAGTCCACGGCTCCGGATAATTAGGAGGAAAAACTAAATAAATCTCTCTGCAAAAGACAATGTTGTGGGGAGAAGCTCAGGCCTGGGCTCCTGCCAGCGGTGGATTTGCAGAGCCGCCCACGCGGGACGGGAGCAGAGAGGGGGGATTGTCCCCCCAAGGTCAGGGGGACAAGGGTGCCAGTTGGTGGCTGCCAGCCCAGGTGGGGGGGTCTGGGTGCCCCCTCACATGCAGGTGTCTGAGGGCCCCTCTCAGAGCAGGTCTCCATCCCAGAGCCCCCAGCACAGAGAGGACAGGATTTATGGGAGCAGGAATCTGGGGATTACGCTGCCAGAGTCTGACCAGCCAAAAATTGTTAAAAATCAGAATATCTGTAGCTCAAATCCAGCTTAAAAGTCAAACCAATCATCCAAACCATCTGCCTCACCATTGAAGATAATACTACTTTTATTGTTTCCATAAGCTGCTAAGCAGCTTTTGAGCAAGAAAAGCCCTCCCTGCTGGGACATTTGTGGCCGTGGGACAGCACAGTGGCCTGCCCGGTGGCAGCCAGGTCCTGCTAGGATGGGGAAGCTGGGGAGGCTGTGGTGACCCGGGGGATGCAGGGCAGGGACTGGTGCTGGGGGTTAAATTCTCTGTGCCACGGTGCAGATAACCACTGGCAGCCACCTGCTGCCATCTCCCTGGACATGCACCAGTGAGGGAGGGCTGGCACTGCCAGCTCTTCTCCAAGACATCCCAAATTTTTCTGGAGGCTCTGGCAGCTGAGGGTGATGCGTGGCTGGCTGTAATGGGAGCTGCCCGTGCTGCTGCCCACCTGACCTTCTCCCAGGGGTATTATTAGCCCATCAGGAGCAGCCAGCCCCAGCCAAGAGCTTTCCATCTGCAAGTTCTCCCTGGCTGTGGGCCAGAGAGGCGAGCTGGGCATGATATTCCCTGTTTCCATGGGGAGATTTGGGTTGGAAGGGGCCTTAAAGATCATCTCATTCCAACCCCCTGCCATGGGCAGGGACACCTTCCAATAGACCAGTCCCATCCAGCCTGGCCTTGGACACTGCCTGGGCAGCCACAGCTTCTCTGAGCAACCTCTGTCAGGGCCTCATAGTCAAGAATTTCTTCTCAATATCCCAACTAACCCTGCTCATTGTTAGTTTGAAGACATTTGCCCTTATCTGTCATTCCAGGCCCATGCCCAAAGTCCCTCTCAGGCTCTCTTGTAGCCCACCACACTGAAGGCTTCCAGCCACTCTCCAAAGTCTTCTCACCAGTTCCTGGAAGATGTCCATGCCCAGCAGAGAGGTCGAATGTCCTGCCTCTCCTAAACCCTTCCTGTTTCATCCCTAGAAATGGCTGCTGTGCACTTCACCCTCTGCCAAGACCTCACGCCAGCAGCCTCTAAGGCGAGAGGAGCTGATGTCTCTATTCCCACCTACAGCTTCCCTGGGTAACAAAAGCATCACCTATCCTGTCCTTATCTGACATCCTGACAGACAGACACCCCCTTCACCCCTGGATTTCCAAAGAGGGCATGCATAAGCATGAAAAGGCCTGGCTGGATGGAGCTTGGAGCAGCCTGGTCTGGTGGAACATGGCAGGGGATTGGAACACTCACTGCTGTCTGTGAGTCTGCACTGATGCAGTCAGAGCACAAGAGCTCGTTAATGAAATCACCCCGGAGTTGCTGACATTGTACTTTTGTGCTGGTGACTGGCTGCTCCTCCTGCCTTCACCCAGGGTGAGTTTGCTTGGAGTCATTATTAACCCGTGGGAAGACACCTGAAACAAAACTTTTTGCATCATGTGGAAATAAGGAAGGAAAAAGAGCTGATAGATCAGCAACCAGCAAGCCAAGAGGAACCTGCATTTCTATAGATCATCCAACTTTTATTTTGTCTGATTTTTAGTGCCTGGCAGTGAGCTGACTCTTCCTGTCCCCTGGGAGAGGCAGAGCGTGTCCAGCTCACCAGAACATCCTGGGATTTGCTGCCTCCTCTGCAGAGCCCCAGCTCCCAGCTCCACGTGGTTACTGGAGCCACCACTGCCACCTGGAAAGGGACTTTGCAGCTGGCACAGAGCATTTCACTCCTGCTCAACAGCGACTCAGGGCCCAGGACACCCTCGGCTGCCCCACAGCTCTGGCAAGGTGGGCTCTGACTTTGTTCCTCCTCAGGAGGACCCTCCTGGATGTTTGGCTCCTCTGCAGCCATGGCAGGGAATGTACCAGGCTCCAGGGATGGCTCCGTCCTTCTCCACCTCCCAACCTCTGCCCTGGGCTTGCCTGGGGGATCTGACTTGCAGCTGCCAAAGCCACATCACTGATTTTTAATTAGGGAGAGGTGCAATTAGTGAAAAACACCAGAGTGAGAGGAGAAGCCCTGGCTTGTCAGTCTTGGCTGTGAGGTCCCTGACGCCTTCCCTAATCAGCCCAGGAAGAAACATTGCCTTGACTCTGACAGTCCAGAGGGTGGGGGATGCATCAGACCTCGTTACAAATCCCAGCTGGATTTAGCTCCTGTTAAATGTCTGCAGAATATCACCCAGCAGAGCAGTCTGGAAGTCTTCCCCCTCAGGAAAATGGACAGATGACACCCACAGCTTTACTGCTCTTGTGTGTGTGTGTCCTTTGTCCACACAGCAAGGTAAGGGCTGTGCTGAGAGTGCAGAAGAGGGCGGTGCTTTGTGCCTGCATCCCTTCCACCGCGTGTTTCCAGCCCTGTGGATGAGCACAGGCTCTTTGATCTCAACATCAGAGATGTCCAGACACTCCCAGGGATCCAGGGAGACACAGCTGGGAGGCACCAACGGGGTCTGACCCTTGGAAGCCGAGTTAGGCTCAATGCAACCATTGCCAGATTTCCACATGCTCCCACATCATCCATCCTTATCCTGCTGCAGGAGGGATTTGCTGCTCTGAGCTGACAGTGCTGTGCTGGGGCTGCAGATCCCACCAGTGCCATTTCCGAGATGCTGGCAAACATCCCCTCGAGAGGAAAGAAGCTCAGCCAAGCCTGAAATGACCTGCTGGGGCAGGGTAGGCTCTTTCCACTCTGGCATCATGTGCTGGGATTTATATAAAAGGTGATTCTTTGCAGGATGGCCTGCAGTGGAGGGGCTGTTTGCAGTGTGTGGCTCCCAGAGCTCAGCTGGAATAGCCCCAGGCTCAGGGAGAGGCCCAGACTCTGCCACAGAGCACTTGGCTCCTGCTGAGGCCAGGTTGGACTCGTGTGTTGAGTCACAGCACTCTGGGCTGTGTGATGCTGCTCAGGTCTCTCAACAGTGATCACGAGTGATGCCACACATACCTGCACCCCCAGAAAGGGCACAGCACCCTGGTCCCTCATCCCATACCTGAGAAATTGATGTCTTGTTCCTCTGTTCCCACAGTGCCACTCTCTGAACAGATTCCATCTGAACCCCGTGCCCCCAGACCCCGGTGCAGCTCTGCTCCCTCTCCAGCACAGACCCTGTGAGTTCCTCCAGTCACAGCTGCTCCCACACACTTCCCAGACTTTGATTAACTCCAGGCTCCTCTCTTTTCTCAGCCCCTTGGGAAATAAAACTCTCCAGTGCTGCAGATTGTTTTCAGGTGATGGAGAAGGCAGCGGCTGAACCCTCTGGCAGTGCCACACTCACCTCTGCTGAGGCTGGGGATGGATCCAGGATGGATTCTTGTCAGGAAGGTGTTTCTGTGTGGCCAAGGACGCTGGCAGATTTGACTAGCTTGCCAAATTAGTCAACTCAAAGTTTATCATAGCCACATCTGCCAGGCTGGCTGTTCTTCTGGGACAGCGTGGGGACACCAGGAATCAACTGGGGTCTCTGGTACTGCTCAAACACAACCCAGAGTGGAAACCATATGGCAAAAGAGGCAAGCTCAGAGATGGAAACATGGCAGTGGTTCTTGGGGAGCTGGCTCCTTTCTGTGTCTCCTTGGTGTGCCCATGAGCCAATCCTACCAGAAACCAGAAACTGGTTTCCAGCTCCTAATCCCAGTACCAAAGCACAGCCACTGCTTTGATTCCCCAAACCGGACTGCAGAGCTCTAAGCCAGCTCAAGTGGGAGCATCCGTGGTTCCCACACTGCAAGAGCATCCCCTTTTCCACGGGGGTGTCCAGGGCAGGCTCACCCAAGAGGAAGGAGCTGGTGAGGAGGAGCAGCCCCGCTCCCGCATCCCTGCCGGCTCCCCACGGCCATGTGCACACACGGCGGCAGGACGGGCGGTGCCAAGCGCTCCCCGGGCACTGCCGCCTGATCCCCGCCACCCCCGCTCCGAGCCCGGACAAAAATAAACCCGGGAGCGCGGCAGGGGAGCCGCCCCGGCACGGCCGGCCCGGGCTGAGCCCATTGTTCCAGCGATAATGCCGCTTCCAGGGACTGATCCCAGAGAAATGCAGATATTCCCCTCGCGCCTCTCCAGCCTCCTGCTGCAGAGAAACCATGGCTCAGGAGCAGGTGGAAGAGCAAAGGACATGGTTTTTTTCCCTATAATGTGAATTTTGTTGTGGATAGAAGGTTCCTTGTGAGGCAAGGCTAAAGTTTCCACAGGAATATTTTTTTTTCCTTGAAAGTTTGAATTTGTTTAAGAAGACGGGTATTAAAAAAACCCTCGCATTATATCCTGAAAATATAAAACCTGAAGCTCCATCTCCCCTGGTTCTGGCAGGGCCCAGAGTTCCTGCTGGGCAGCAGCTTTTTGCTATGTAAAATTGGCATCTCCTTGCAGCTTCCATGGTGCTTCCAAGCATGTGCAGAAATACCTGTGGAAGGGCGTGCTGGGGCCAGCCAAACTCATTTCAGTCGTGACCTAAGCAGGTGCTTGGTTGGAAAGGTCCAAAGCTGGGGCAGTGGCTTTGGCAGGACAGCACAGGAGCTGTGTGGTGACAGAGGGGACACCACAGTCAGCGATTTGGTGTATTCAGCGCTCAACCAAGACACACCCGAGACAAACCAGACCTACAGAGGGAGTCACCATTTCTGTGGTGTGTCCTGGGATCTCACGTCCATTTGTGTGGCTGGAAAGTTGCCTTCACATCCCTGATTTGTCCTGTGGTGCAGAAATACCAGAGATTCTGCCCCAGAGGATCTTTACTTGCAGCCATCCCAGCCTTGGCTGAGGTCAGGATGTGCCCCAGCTCTGCATATGCAGCCCCAGGAAAGTTTTGCCACAGGAGATCCCACCAGCAGAACCAAAATATGGGCACCAGCTGCATCTCCTGGTGTCCAAGTGGCTTCCAGGGCCCCTGCCCCTGAGCAGGAGACATCAAAGTCTCTGCCAGGCACACTCCTTCCAAGGAGCCCAGCGTGCTCTCAGCCTGGCAAGGTGATCAAACAGGAGGAACAGACAGATCTGAGCAGAAAACTGAGAGAAGGCAGCAGCAATATGGTCCTGGAGAAAGCAGGAGCACAACCCTTTGGTTTCCATTCCCTGCTGTTTCCCCTTGCTTTCCCAGAGTGCCTCCAGCTCCGAGTGCCTGGGCTTTGCACTGAGCTGAGCTCCTGGTGCTCTCTGGGCTGCAGCCCCATCCCTGGCAGCTTGAACTCTGGAGCATCCACCAAAGAGGCTCCTGCCCCTCCCAGCAACGTGCCAGGGAAATCACAAGACTCTGGGTTAACCAGCAGCTCTCCAGGGACAGGCCATGCCTGCCTGCATCGTGCTGGATTTTGTCCCTGTCCCCAGAGCCTGTCTCCTCTCACCCCTTCTCCCCAGGCCATACCTGGTTCTTCCGAAGGCGTCATGACTTCACTGCCTATTTTTATCCAGCCCACTGCTAAGTAAAAGCAGAGTTGACACTGGTTTTGGAAAAAAAAGAAAAAAAAAAAGGGAAAAAAAGAAAACAAGGCATTTTTCTTATTGTGTGGGAAAAGATCCATGGGCTGAGTTTTCTTTTTCTTCCCCCTTAACTTGGAGATCTCCCAAAGCAAACAAGTGCTGTTAACTGGAAAATAGGATGATTCACCAGTCCCCTGGGCAGATGGTACCCGGGCCCTCTATTCTCCAACTCCTGGCAAGGGAAAATGCCCCCTGTAAAACTTAAAATAAACAGATGATCCTGTATCCATCAGGGGATCTGCCCTGCCAAGCCGACGCATCTCCTGCGAGCTCCTGCGTGTGCCCAGAGCACTTGGGCCATCCCCTGTGGGTGTCCTGCCCCAGAGGGGCAGTTTGGGGTGTGCAGGACTGGATCAGGGGCACAGGAGGCTCCCAGGAGCTGCAGCCTGCCCGTGGATGCTGGATGCTGAGCGATGTGCTGGGTTACAGCCCCAAGGGAGGGGATGGAGCTGGAGCAGAGCTGCTGCTCTGGGATGAGGTGTCTGTCCCTCCGTGGAGCATCTGCCACAGGATGCCCTTGCTCTGGGGTGCTGAGGAGATGCTGACACATGGGAAAGCTGGTCAGGAGATCCCTGTGGGTGAACAAACAGTGGGGCCGGAGCATTGAAGCAATATTATCTTCCCTGCAGCCTCTGACATGTGTCACAGGAGGGACTGTTCTCTTCACGATGTGACTCAAATCCCATATGGATAGTGCAGGAATCTGCTGTCCTTTCCAGAGACAGAGAAGGCCTGTTTTTAAATGCCCCCAGTTCCTCCCTTCTGCAGGCAATGGAACCTCTCATTCTTTACTGCATTTCCCTTCCAGATTCCCAAATCCTCACTGCACCAGAAACAGGGCTGTCCCTGCAAGGAGGCCTTATTTCAGGGATACAGCAAAGGGAGGGGCTCTTGAGGTATTTTGGGGCACCATGACCCCTGAAGCATATCCCACATGGAAAGTGCCCATCACCAGTGTTCCTTCAAGGCAGGAGCTGTGATGGTGGTGCTGGGAAAGACTGGGGTGAAAAGAGGACCTTGAGAGGGCCTTGGGGTGACCCAGGAGTGAACTGTTCCCTGTTCCCTGTTGAGATGAGGGTTCCTGGACCTCGGGAGCAGGGCTGTGTTCAGGGTCTGCCTTTCCCTGCCTGGGACATTGTAACAGCAGAGGAGCCCCAGGCACAGGCTGAGAGGCCAAATTCCCAGCACTTTAAAATTCCCCCTTGGAAGCTTTTTGGCTGCTGGAGGCCTGGGTTATTTCTGGATGCACTCGGCAGGAGTGTTTTTCTCTTGCTTCGAAGCAGGGATGAACACAGAGCTCAGCTCTCTGCCTGCACAGAGACAGCCCCACTGCCCTGGCAGCACCACACCAGCTGTGTGCCCTCTCCTCTCCCTGCTCTCCAGGCCAGGGATGGGCTCCTAAAAGTGGGGATAAACTCATGAACTGCTCCCTCTATGAGGCAGAGACACAGGAAAGTCTCTTCCTTCCTGTCACCTTTAAATCAGAGCTTTTCAGCCCACGTGGCCAGCAGCCCCCACTCCTCACAAGGGGTCTCTCCTGCTCCCTGGCCTTCCTCCTGCATCCCTGCTGGCAGCAGCTCAGAGATTTTTGGGCTGCACAAATTCTTCAGCTCCTAAGAGGGCTCTCGGGACAGAAAAACAAGGTTTCTTAAACAAGCCAGAGATGCTAAGCCTCAAAATAAGTGACAGCCAACTGCGGTGTCACCGCATTGCCCACACTGCCATAGCTGCTCTGGGCATTTTTATCAGCTTTGCCCTCCTCCTGGTGCTTTTGTGTTTCATTCCAAGGCACCCACTCACCCCTCACGCCTTGGGGTGGGCAGCAGCCTCTGCCTGGAGCCCACTCCTCCACCTCTGCCCGACTACAAGGCTGTGACAGCCCCCAGGTCACCTCTGGGTGTATCTGCAGAGGGATTAACAGGAGCAATCCTGCTTTTTAAATGCCAAATATATGGAATAAATTGTGCTGTTACAGATTTAGAAAGGAAATACAGCCAGCACCCAGGAGTTCTGGTTTGGCAGCAATGTGAGGCACCCTGCAGGCAGGAGGTGCTTGGGTTTGGAGGGTGAGGAATGGTTTTAGAGCTAGGATTGCTCCTCTGAATTATCCCCTTCTCCCAGGGAGGGGGGCTGGGAAAGGCTGGCTCTACAGAAGGCACTGATTTGGCATAGAGCTGTTGCAGAGAGCCAGGCTTGACCTGGAAGGGTTAAATTCACCCAGTTAATGCAGCAGACTGGTCCCATTCCCCTGCCCATCACCCAGCCCTGTGGTGTCCAGCTGCAGCAGCAGGAAGAAGGGGTTGTAGCCCATGCTCTGACCACCCACCCGCTGCCCTGCCTGCTCCTCCAGCCAGCTGAACAAGCACCCAGCACTGGGGGATCGTGGGCTTAGTAGTCCTGAGGGGCAAGGGGGGGTGAGGGAGGTGGGAAAGGCACTGGGTGAGGGAGATGGGGATGAAAGATGAAGAGGTGACCTTCACCCTGGCACCTGGAGTGGGGCAGGTGGTTGGGATGAGCTGGGTGGTCTCTGGTCCTCATCAGAGAGGTCCTTTCTAAGCCTCCATGTGTGGGGAGCTGGCAGAAGTACAAACATCACAGGGCTGGGATTTGGGACTGCCAGGATTCACTTTGGCCACAGATTTTCCTGGCCTGGCTGCAGCTCAGAGAGAAATGATCTGGCACCTGGGATCCCCAGCTGCCCCAACTCACCTCACACTCATCCCCAGGGACTCCTCTCTTGGATCCACTCCCCAGCTGAGCCACTGGGAGAGACCCATTCAGATATTTCCAGAAGGCTCAAGGCAGCTGGAGGGTCCTTTTGGTCCCAACCCAGTCAGGGCATGGTGGCACTTCCTGGGGACAGTGGTGGGATGAGGCTGCTGGGGTGGGAAGGCTGTGGTCAGCATGGGTCAGCATGGCACCAGGCAGCCCCAGCCACCCTCAACCACCCCATGGAGGTTGTTCCTTCAGCCTTTCCTCTCCCAGACCTTGCTCAGAGGGAAGGAGAAAGGGGGAGTAGAAAGAGCAGCCCATTTTAGACCCGAATCCCAGTGCAGGCACACCTGGAGGAGACCATTTCTGCCACAGGCTTCTCTCACACAAGGACCTTTTCCCTGTAAGAGCCCTGAAAGTCTAAACTGGGAACCAGCACCAAGTCCCACGAGGTGCCAGGAAACACTGTCCTCATGCCCCCACTCCCCCACAGCTCCTGCCCCTGCCACCAGCTGCTGCTCCCCATGGAAATTTGCCCTTTTCCCCCTGACAACGAGCCCTGCCCACGCTGGGTCTGACTCTGCAGCGCTCCAGGCTCCCTGCATCAATCCATCTGCCAGGCTTGGTGGCACAAGTGCATCATGGAAAATGCTATCGATCCACCAAGGTGGGGACTTCATTTGAGGGCTCTAATGAGGCACTGGTTTAACCTCGTTACACAAAGGTAAGTGGAGCTGCTGGGTGCCCTGTGCCAGAGGGGACCCGGTGGTGTTGTTGCCCAGCTCCTGGTGTGGGAAGGTGTCTCCAAGGACACGGTGTTAGGGAAGGGCTGGGCTGGTGTCCAGAACTGAGGCAACATCTTGTTGTGCTGGGCTGTCCAGGCTCCTGGTCCTGCCCAAAGTCACAAGGGAGTTCAGAAACCGGATGAGCACTGAGCTGCATCTCTCAGCATTGCTGTTTCTAGTGCTTCCCTCCATCTCCTGGCTCCTTCCTTCCCATCTCCTGGTTCCTTCCTCCTCTCCCATCTCTTGGAAGCCTCTTAGTGCCTCGAGTTAATGTACTGTTTCAAAACAGCTTGTCCTGGCTCCACAAAAGGGTAGAAAACTCAGGGGAGAGCACTCATTAGGAGACTTCTAGCCTGCCACCAATTCACTTTACATCTCTGATGAAGTCCTTTATTCCAATTTCCTCATTAATGCACCACATTAACATGATCACTCATTAACTCGGATGTATTTGCCCTCCCTTCCCTCAGGCCTTGCAGCTTAGCTGCCTGGACATCTTTGGCTCTCCAGGGCCTTTGGGACACAGCCAGGACAGAACTGGATGTCCCCAGGACTAAAGCTCTGCTGTGGGATGGAGCAGAGAGCCCCAGCCATGCCCAAAGGCAGCCAGGAGGGCGATGGGGCAGCTGAGCAGCGGCTGAGGTGCTCCTCACCTGTGAGCAGCCAGGCACAGGGAGGGCAAGAAGGGAAGGCACAGCCCTCACTGATCCATGGGCTGGGGAATGTGTCCTCTGTGGCCTGGGGCAGCTCTCACTGCCACCAGCAGCTCAGTTTTACAAACCATCAGGGTGATGACTTTAATTCCCAGTCCTCTCCTGCGCACAGCAATGATTTTTCCAACCACCCTGACCACAAGCTCATGGTATCAACCTCTGCTGTGCTGAGCCCAACAGAGGCCTGATCCCCCCTGGATTCCTGAGATGTCACCACCATCCTCTGCTCCCTCCAGAAGTGTTTCCTCTCCTCAGCTGGAAGCAGGTGCAGGCTCCTGATAACTCTTCTTTCTGTCCACAAAGGAAATGGGGCGTGAGAACAGCCCTGTACACGAGCAGGATGACAGCCCTGCTCCCACTGATCCCAGCTCAGGCTGCAGATGACTCTTCCCTGCTCTCTGCCAGGCCTGGGAAAGTGAGACACTGTGAATAGAAAACAAAGGCTTAAATGTCCCTAAGCCAGTGATCCCAGTGATGTCTCAGCACACCCTAACAACGAGGATCTCCTCCTCCTCACAGCTGCTGGTGGCAGGACACAAGCACATGGTGGAATGACTGTCCCTGCATGCAGGACTGTTGTTTTCAGCTAAAAGAGGGTCTCAGCACACAGAGGGGAGGGTATTACATGGGGCTTGCAGCAGCTGGTCTGGTGGAAGGTGTCTCTGCCCATGGCAGGGGGTTGGAATGAGATGAGCTCTAAGGTCCCTTCCAACCCAAACCATTCTGTGATTCTGTTCCTCTGGCCATTCATGGCAGGCACTGGTGTCTCTGCAGAGCTGAATTGTCCTGAGTTCTTGGTGTAACCAGCCTCAGCATCAGGTGAAGGTTTGTCCTGATGGTCTCAGGAGCAGGTGGCTGGAAGCAGCATCCTGAGGTTCATACACTCTTCCCAGCTGTGTATCAGCATCTTTCTCATTATCCCACTCCAGAAGATCCAGGGAGTGAACATGGATCCCCACAGAGAAGTTTGGTCTGACCCACATGTGAAGCAAAATCATCAAAGAACAAAAAGAAACAAACCCAACAAGAAACCAGAAAGGCTTTTGGAAACTGGGAAAGAATCAGAGTGATGAGAAGGAGAGGAAAAAGCTCTTCTAGTTCTTCAGGCAGGCCTCAAGCCTAACTGACCCAGATCTCCTCTAAAGCTTGGGCAACTTCATCCCTTCCCACACAGGAAAAGCAGCACAAGAAGTCCACCCAAGGGGAGGGTCAGGGAGGGATTTCCCCCTCCACTCCTTCCTCCCACCCATCACCAGCTGCTGAGGACGAGGAGCAGGGTCAGTGGGCTTTCCCCGAGAGCGGGGACACGCTGCGCTCTCGCCTGGCTCCCCGCCAACCCCAGCAGTGTGTGCACATTCGGCAAACACTCCGAGCTCCAGAGACACGTTCTCCCAAACAGCCTCCCTCCCTCTCCGCCTCCTGCAGAACCTCGCACGTCAGCGCCTGTGGGGGAGAAGCGGTGGGCTGGGGACCGAACTTTGGGCTGCGTGGGCAGCTCCCGCACGCAGCAGCAAGGGCCAAGTTTAACGGGGATGTTCGACAGGATCCAACAGCTCAAGGAACCCCAGGATCTCTCCCGTGGTGACTGGGCGAGTTAATGCAGCAATCACGCACTAGGAATGCCAAAGGAAGGCTGGAGGGGGGTGTGGGGAGAGGCAGAGGGATGAGGAGAAGATAAATAAGCCGGAGAACTGAGGACCCCTGTCCTTTCTCACTCTTTGACATGCAAATCAAATCTGCCTTTCTAAAGAGCAATGAAAAACCCCTACATCTTGGCAGAGCTGGGAGAGACAAGGTTAAGGCAGATCCAGGGAATAACTGCCTCGTGCATCCAGCCTGGAATTGTACCCTACAGCATTTCACACACTCCTGCCCATGCCCCCAGCAACCCCCATTTTACACCCACTCAGCACTGCAGGGATTCCTCTGCAGCCATGAGTTGGAAATAGGTTGCTGGGAGAGACCGATGCCAAGGGAGAAAGGTTAAACAGACATTGTGATCCAAGGGGAAAAAAAAAACAGATCCAATTCAGCTTTCCAGTTTCTAAAACAGTCTCATGAAATCCTGAGTGAAGCGTGCACAAGCAGTTTTGTCAAGTTGAACCAAAAGAGCTGAAATGAGCGAGAGGAAGGATGAATGAACAAAAGAGAGGAAAGCTGCACATGTTTCCAGTTCCCGAAGTTCACTCATCTCTCTTTTCATGCCCAAGCCCTTTACTTCTTGAGGCACCTTTAGGAAAGGTAGGAAATGGGGGTGGGAGGTTTACTGCTACTGGGTTTAGCACTAGATCCTATTAACTAAAAAGAATGGGAGCAAGGAGAAATTCCCAAGGCGAGAAAAGAATTCCATCATTAATTGACAGGTCCCTGGGGGTCTGAAGCAGAGATGTTGAGCTGAATTCAATTACAGAGCTGGTCAGAATCAGGCAGGAAGATGTGGCTTCTTTCACTGTGTCAATTAAAGAAGCAACTGGGAACGATAGACTTCTCTGACCCATGACTCAAAACAAGCTTCCATCCGGCACTGCCTGATGGCCCCGTGGCTCCCACTGGGAACAGATGGGCTCATGGGCAGTGCAGGGATGCCAGAAGGCCTCCTTGCAGGCTGGGCACTCGACAAAACCAAGCCTTTTGCCCGCTGCAGAAATTGCTGTTCTCTGCAGGAAGGTGGCATCATTAACAGTAATTAATTTGCAGCCACTGTGCTACCTGAGCAGAAGCCAGCGTGGCATCACTGAGCCAGCAGCTCCCTCACCAGATTTGGGGTCTCTCTTTAGCATTTCCCTTAGGGAATGAGGAAATAACCAGCCATGTGAAGAGGGAAAGGGCAGAGAAGCTTTCAGAAGGTATCTGGGTTCTAAAAGCTCTGCATCAAATCTGCATCACCCCTTTCCTGGCTGATGGAAGCAGCTCCCCTCAGACCACCTGGTGCTGCACAGCCTGAGCCCTCAGCTTTCAGTCCCTGGTACCACAGCAAAAAACTAGATGTCAGTAGAATATCACACCCTTTTCCCTTCTCTGTCCTCCATGTTTGGGTAATCCCTAGTTTTCAATTTTCCATTATTTCCCCTGCAGCAAGGCTCAGCTGGGCAGGGCTCTGAGAACATGGCCCAGATAAGAGATGAGGCAAAGCATGGTCACAGTCCCTGCAACCTGTTCTAATGGAAGGTGTCCCTGCTCATGGCAGGGGCTGGAACCAGATGAGCTTTAAGGTCACTTCCAACCCAAGCCATTCTAGGATTCTGTGCTTGATTCCTGATGGGTTCAGGTGGGCAGGAGAGAGTCCTTCCTTTGTAGGATCAGAAAACTTCAAAGGAACCTCCCTCTGCTCCATCACCACTGGGAAAACCTGCACATCCTCCCATTTTCAGCTAACTGCTCTCTTCAAAGGAGTAACAGTACTGTGTTCCTACTGACACCATTTTACACCTTAAAAAGGATCTCTCTTTCTCCAGATTCCCCTTCAAGGGCTGAAAACATCCTTTCTTCTACTTGTTCCTGCTACTTTCCTTCTCCTTTGAGGATGTTTATTTTATTGAACAATCTCCTTTGCAACACATGCAGCCTATTTCTTACCATCCTGGATCCATCATGCCTGGCCTCATTACAGGATACCATGGGTGGCTTCAAAGCCTTTTGGGCATCCTCACGTAATCCCTAAAAAAAAAAAAAAAAAAGGTGAGAAAACACATGCCAGAAAGGTCTGATTCCACTCTGGGAGCACAGCCCAGAATGCAGGAAATCCAAGGAATAAGCTGGATAAGGGCTGATCCTGAGCTCTCTGTGGACCAGCTGAAACCAGGAGTACCACAAAGTTATGAAGAACAAAAATCTCCATATATTTATAGCTCTTGAATGCTCCTTTCCTGTTGGTGCTTAAGTGGCATTACCAGCACTTGGGGAAAGAGATACTCAAGAGATGGGCTAATTGATGGAATTATTCCTGGTCAGCTGCTAATTGGTGGAAGAGGCTGAGCAGGGGGGCTGTGCTGCTGGAAGAACTTCCCTGAGGCCTTGGGGGGGAGAAAGAAGCCAAGAACAAAGGATCTGTGCAGTGTCAGGCAGGGCCTGGAACGGGAGGAATTCCTCTTTCTCATGTTCTTGGCTTATTTACAAAGATTCCCAAAACTCCTGTAAGGAGCGGATGAGCAGGATGAGCAGTGCTTCGTTCCCAGCCCCAGAGCAGCAAAGGGAGAGGTTTGTTACAGTCAACAAAACCCAGCAGTGGGTAGGGAAAGGAGCTTTTCTGCTTCAGCTCCTCAGCAGACTCTCAGCTCTGGGGACCCTAAGGGTGTGGGAACCATGAATCGAGGTCTGTGAATTCCTCTGACCCCCACACAGGTGGTGTGGAAGGAACAGGAGGCTGTGGCTGTAAGTCAGAGCTCTGGGAAAGAGCAGGGAGGGAAGGTGTCATGTCCGTCTGTCTGCAAGACTTTGGGCTCATGCCTGAGTCACTTCTCCATCCAACAGAGCATCTTCATGCTCCAAGACACTTCCAGCACCCCTCCACTTCTTTCCCTGCCTTTCTCAGCTTCCTCAAAGTCCAGAAGGTATTGAGAAGTCCTGGAGGTGAAAGAGAAAGCAGCCTCCACTCGGGATGGTGAGAAATGCCCTCCTGCCCCAGTGCTGAGGCTCTTCCTGAGGAGAGGCTCCCGAGCCAAGCAGACACCACATGAATTCAGGAAAGCTGTCAGCAGGAAAGAAAGAGGGGAGAGAAGGAAAAGGCACGTGCTGTACCCGCCGGCGCTGACTAAACCCTGAGGCTTTGTTTGCTCGGTCTCTCCAGCCCCATAAAAGTCAGATGAGCCTTTTAGCCAGGAGCCTGGGGAGGAACAGAGAGGTCTGGGATAAATGCAGCAGCGTGGGCCATTCCCTCCTGCACCTCCCCATCTGGGGGGCCCAAGGGAGCCATTTCAGGTCCTTTGGTCTTACAGGAATTCTTTGGTCTGGAGCTCCTTCTCCTGCAAATTTCTCCTTTTAGGAGCAGCTCCATAAGGCCATAAAAAGTGCTGGAATTGTGAAGGGCTCAGCCTGAAGCTGAACAAGGACTGAAGACAGCGACTCCTTCATCTCAGCCTTTCCTCCCCACAGAGACATAAGCCAGGACTAAAGGGCTCCCAAAGATGAGGAGAATTTTAGAGTAACAAGGCAAAGAGCACAACCCCATTCCTCCAGCCTGGGAACTACCACGGCAGCAGCTGGAGCAGCAATTATCCCTGTGAGGAGGAAGGGAAGGAGTGAGGAGTGCTTAGCAGGGAGGTGTAAAGGGAAATCCTACTTTACAAGGGCCCAGTCAGTCCTGCTTGTACCAAGTGACAGAGCTGACAGGAACTTGTGACAAAACACAAACAGTGTCTGGTGGGTACAAAACAGCAGCAGGGACTCATCGCTCTCTGCCCCAGCAGGTATTTGGATGCTGAGAGACAGTTCCCAGGTAACACGTGGGGCTCCTTATTTGAAAACTGCTCCTTTTATTATTATCTTTCCTCCCACTGCAAAAGGCAAAGAGAAAAGCAACAGGGAGAGGGAGAGTCGTTTGACAAGCTGAAAACTTCTCTGAGGGGGGAAAATGAATAAGTGGGGGAAAAAAATGAATAAGGGGAGGAAGAATAAAAGCGCAGGTGAAGAAGGAAATACAAAGTCAAAAGGCTCAGGGCTGACTCGGTGTGGTGCAGGGCTTGTGAGGGAGACTGCCTTTTGGAAAACAGTAATCCAAAGGGCTCTGCATGTGTGCATAAAGTTATTGACTGACTGCATTACATCCACTTATCCCCCATTAAGCAGCAGGCTTCAGCTTGATCCCCAACAGCAAGGAATTAGAGTAACTCTACCCGGCGTTTTTAGAAGGGTTTCCATCTCCCAGGAATCCAAAGTGCTTCAGCAGCCCTCCGGGGAATGCAGGACTGACATCCAGATCCTTTTGGGGTGGAGACTGGCAGTGGGACAGGCTGCTGTGTGCAGCAGAGATGGGAGGGAACCCTGGTGCTTCTGTACAAAGCTATAGGATCTCTATTATGCAAGCAGAGTAGGAAAGGGTTGGCTTCCAAGGACACAGAATATAATTAGCTGATCTCAGAACAAGTAGTGATTCCTCCCCTGCTAGGCTGCTCTCAGTTCAGCTTCAAACAAATCATCTCTGCTCCCTGCCTGTGTCTTCATACATGAGCACCAGACAGCTCTTCACGTCTGGAGGGGATGAGAGGCTGTAGGACTCCATTCAGTTACTGAACATTTTCAAAGCTGCTTTAGAAAGTTTTTGTTCTCTTTTCTGCCCCCACTTCAGTTTTCCACCCCCTCAGCTGTACTGATGCAACTGCTTGTGGATCTATGGGGAAATGAGACCACAGAAAATATCTTCTTTTTTTTTTTTAAGACATATTCACTTGCATCACTTCAGCAGAGCAGCCCTAGTCTCAGAGCAACACAAAGTTTGGTGAAGAGGTGGAAAGAAGCTCCTGTGGGGGGAGGAGGAAAGCAAAGGAGCCTCAGGTGTCTCCATCAGCTCCTGCTGTCCTGAGGTGCTCTGCTCTGGAGCCACCACGGCCACACAGAACCCTGGTGACCCTGCAGCTCTGCCAAGGCAGCTCCGTGCAGATGTCCCTGCAGCTGGCACGAGGGGACACTTACAACTCTCTTGTTTCAAAGATGCTTCTTTGCTTTGTGTCTCTGGCTTCACTGCCATGCCCCAGCTGACTTCCCACGTGGCAAAGCCGCTTTGTCACGTATGTCACTGGAACTGCTGCTTCTCGTGGAGCTAAAGAGGAACTGGGAAGCTCTAAAGGAGGAGGAAACTGCAGCTCCCTCCAGAAACTGAGACAAGTGCAGAGTTTCCAGGTCATCCCAGACTTCTAGGGCACAACTGGGGAAAGACCTTGAAGGAAGAGATGAAATCAGTGTTTAACCCCTGCCATGACAGCAGCCATGGAGAGCCCAGCACCTGTGAGGTTGGGAGCTGGGAGAGCTACTTGTGCTACAACAGAGAGCAGTGGTGCTCAACTACTCTGCCTCTGCACCACTTCCAAAAATCCTCCAGATGGGAGCTGGGGATGATTATGTTTGTTGCCTTGCAAACAGCATTGTCCCCATGCAAAGTGGTCAAGCAGGGAGCTGTCAAACTTCCCTTTACCCCCTCTGCACCCAGACAGTGCATGAGAGGCACCTTGTTTTTGGGCTTGACAGTGGGTATGACTTAACCAGCTTTGACAGGGGTGATCCTATTTATAGGAGGAACTCCTAATGCCTCTCATTCAATGTCATGTTTGGGAAAAAGTGAGAAATGAAACAGAAATGACCCCTGAGTTTCTACTTTCAGTAATGGAAATTTCAGCTGCTGACCTGGGCAGGTTGGGCAGCACTGAGCCAGTTTACTCAAGGTCACTGAGAAGTTGACATCACAGTCCAATTTCCCCTATTTGAATGTCCTTCCTGGCTTGGCTTGGCACTCCTGATGCATTTTCAAGTCTGGATCTCTCGAATTTTGGAGCCTTCCAGAAATTCAAGCACAACTCAGCCCATTCCATAAGAATGGGAAAGTGAGGAGCTGCAGGAAAGGTGTTATTTCCTAGACTGCCACTCAGGAGTTGCATAATGCTTTGCTAAACACCCCTGAACAGAGTTTAAGCACAGGAACAGCCAACCAACCACTTTTATTGCTTCTTACACACCAAAGGCTTCAGCAGGGGTCAGATCTCATCAGGAGGTGCAGCTCCTCCCAAGGTTTAGGCTGGAGATAGGAAAAGGCTCTTCCCCAGAGGGTGCTGGGCACTGCCCAGGCTCCCCAGAGCATGGTCACAGCCCCAAGGCTGCCAGAGCTCCAGGAGTGTTTGGTCTCAGGGACAGGGTGGGATCATTGGAATGTCTGTGCAGGGCCAGGGGTTGGACTGATGGTCCTTGTGAGTCACTTCCAACGCAGGATATTCTATGATTCAACAAAAAAGTCTTTTTTTAACCCCTGTAAGTTTTTCTAGCACCTCAAACAATGGCTGGCCATGCATTTGGCCACCAGTCCCAGCCCTTCTCAAGCCCTCTGGTCAACCCCTGCTCAGAGGGGAGCATCCAGAGGTGCACTGCTGTGCGATGAGCCGTGCCAGGAGACAGCACGTGTGCGAGGCATCCTGAGCTCCGGGCGGCTACGATGACTCAGAGCCGGTCGCCTTTTTCCCTGCAGTGCAATTGTACCGGGCCCTGACAGCATCAGCTGGCTTTTATCACTGCTCCACATCAGAGCTGTCAGTCCTGAAGACAATGGAAGGTGTGTGGAGGGGGAGGAATTGAGCATCTCTGCGCTCTGTTGGCTTCCCAGAATGATGCCAAAGTGGCGAGCAAAGAGGGTTTGATTAGCAGCAGCAGCAGCATTTTTGATTAGCAGCCTGCTGCCGCAAGAGGCTCAGCGAGGACGTCAGTGAGTGTGGCAGCACTGAAATAAAGAAGCGACACTTCTGGAGCTTCCTCCACTGCTGTTGTGTGAGGAAGAGCTCGACTGGTGGTGATGAGAGCTCTGGAGGGCACAGAGCCATTGGGTGGTTCATCCATGCTCACAGCTCTGTGGATGGAGAGCATCTGTCTTCAGATCGACTGGCTCCAGTGGGGTCTGGGAAGGATTTGAGTCATTTCCTCAGTGCAACTCA
Source organism: Chloebia gouldiae (assembly GCA_003676055.1). Taxonomy (NCBI): domain Eukaryota; kingdom Metazoa; phylum Chordata; class Aves; order Passeriformes; family Passeridae; genus Chloebia; species Chloebia gouldiae. The sequence goes on from QUSF01000022.1 coordinate 123,315, forward strand.
TCTTCCCCACGTGCAACTTCTCAAACTCACCTGTTGCTGTGGCAGTGACAACTACAGAGAAGGAAGAGACTTGAAAAGCAAAGTCCGGGGGCATTTAGTGAACAAACAAAAGCCTCAAGCGAACAAAAAGATCAGATCTTGCCAGCTGAGTCCTCTGCCAAGGAGGAGGGGGGTGTTTGTGCCTCCTTCAGGCATATCACGGCGTCTCCTGTGGCCCAGGTTTGCTGGGAAGATCACCCACGTGGATTCTCAAACCTCCCTTGTCCCGTGCCTCTCCCTCGCGCTCGGGGGCCGCTTCCTGTGAACGCCCACGGAGTGATTCGTTCTCTCCCTGCAGTCCCTGATGAGATGCCGATGGAAAAGCTGACAGCAGCAATGCCCAGGGTCTGTTTGCCTGTCAGCTCTGCCTTGTTTCATTCCTTCTCAGCAGACTTGCACCTGCCTCTTGTCCTCGTCTTGCACTTATGCACCAAAGTCCCCCAGCACAGAAATCAGCTTTTTATTCTGCTTCTAAAGCACAGAACACAAGGGCTTTGATGCCACCTAGATATTATGTTTATCCTAAAACCAGAACTAAGTGTTATATTGATTATTTTCCAGACTCAAAGGTTAGGTTCAAAGCAGGGTAAGTGATTTGGAAAAGGTCTCAGTAAATCTGTGAACACTGTCAGAACAGGGTCTGTTTCTCTCAAAACTCAATCCAAAACCTGAAGCAGAAGTCCATCCTTCCCTCCAGGATGGACTAAACCAAGACTGTTTCCTAAAATGCTGAGGCATTATGTAAAATAAATTAGCTTGGTCTGTGCAGGCCCAAGTACAATGGGTTTCTAAATTAAGCCCTTGTAAATGGAAATGGTAAGACAGGTGTGAGAGAAGATACCTACAGGCTGGAAAGCTTAATCAGAAATGAAAGCTGCTGAATGGACCAGCCAGTGATTTCAGCAAGTATTACGTAGTGTTGCTGCAAAACAGCAACAAAATGGCCATTGTTTTATTGATCCCACAAAACCAGCTCTGCCCATGCCCCTGATGTACTCAGGCACTGTGTCACCGTGTTTCTGAGAGCTGCTGCAGTGACAGAAGTCACCATTTGTCCCTGGGCCCTGCATGGCCCCAGCCTGTGAGTTTCCATCCAGCCCCCACAGGTGAGATGCCCTGTGATGACCAACTGGCATTTCATCTCCACAGTATTCCTCTGGAAGTGACACATGGGGAAAAGAACACATTCAGCACCAGGACAAAAGCTACAAAATAAGCAGAAAGGGAGGAAGTTTAAAAATTAATCAGAGCTCAAAGTGCTGTCAAATTTTTCCTCCCCTTGCCCTTTCTGGACACACAGCTATCACCAAAGATTAAAACTGATCGGGTGACCAGGTCAGGGCAGAGCAGATGTGATAATAGGAAAAAAGGGAATGACTTCAAACTGCCAGAGGGCAGGGTTAGATGGGATATTGTAAAGAAATTATTCCCTGTGAGGGTGGTGAGGCCCTGGCACAGTTTTCCCAGAGAAGCTGGGACTGCCCCATCCCTGGACATGTCCAAGGCCATGTTGGACAGGGCTTGCAGCAGCCTGGGGTAGTGGGAGATGTACCTGCCCATGGAAGGGAGATTGGAACAGGATGATCTTTAAGGTTCCTCCAACAAAAGCCATTTTAGGATTCAGAACATTGTGTTAGACTCTCCTGGAAAACAATTTACAGATCTCTTCCTCCACCCCCTTTCCTCTGTAGCTCATTCCCGTTCCCTTGCTATGAAAAGTTTGGTTGTCTTCTCCTTTTTCTGTCTGAGTCTTTCCATGGCAGTTAGCTGCCATGGTGATAGAAGTTAGAGAAATTAGTAAGAAGAAGAGTCATAATTAACAATTGACTGACAGTCCCATCTGACCTGAGACAGTAGCTGAAAGCTGCCTCCCACTTCAATCTGCTTGCCACAGAACAGCCAGGAACAGGCAGATCCACTAGCCAAGGTGGTCTGGCTGTTGGCTCCATTCCTGCAGTGGCTGCCCTCAGCAGATTTGGTGCTCAGAGCCTCGGTGAGGATGTGTCACCATTGCCCTCTTCTGGATCCACAGCCAAGCCTGCTCCAAAGCTTGGGAGATGTCCCCGTCTAGTGATGGCAACACGTGGTGACTCCAAGGGAGCTGTTTCAGAGGTGACCACTGGCACCTCATGCAGGTGCTTTGCACTGTTTCACTCCAAGAGCTTCAAGTTCTTTTGTGTTTCTCCTTCAAGAATGGTGACTACGCTGCAGGGCATGTTTACAGCAGATGGTGGCTTCAAAGGGAAGGAGATATTAGAAAACAAATTAACGCTAAATATATGACTAATTCAGGATCTTTGTGAATTTGTACCACTGTGAAAGGTGGGTGGTTCAAAACCTCCCAGGAAGGGGGGGATCTCAGGTTCAAAAGGAAGGAGATGTGCTTAAACTGAGGAACTTCTTGCCACAGGATGCTGAAAAGGCTAAAAATATACATGAACTTAAGAACCTGGAAAAGTTTGTGGAAGAGAAATCCAGTGAGGGTTACTAATTACACAGAACTTCTAGCCATTTATATAAGCTATATTTCTACATTAAATACATATTTATGGAAGAAAAGGCTTCGTAGTCTATTCTAAGTACCTTCTTTTGGGATCACAGGACATGATACTGAATCAGCCTTTTACTGACCAGTATAACTCACTCCTGTTTCTATGAATATGGAAAAGCAGGGGTCAGGTCCTCAAATGCTCCCTCAAGGTTTTATTCAGCTTGAGGCAGGTGAAGACTCAGTATTTGCTCAGTAACACACTTGGGGCCTGGCCCACCATGGAACCCTTGAGATCTGGTGTTTTTGTAATGCACAAAATTAGGCAGAAACCTCACTGTTTTGTACAGGGAGGAAAATTAGCCCAACTCAACCAGGCACATTACTTACGGACTAAGCGAGGCAATTTTTCACACTCAGCTGGAAAGAATTTCTGCACTTGTCTGTCTGCTGGAGTTCGTGCAATATGGTAACACAGAGAACCAAACCTGACACTGGAAATTATGGGGCTGTTGTCAGCATCCAAGGACTGAAAATAGGCAGCAAATAGGAATCTGGTGAGGAGTTTCAACAGCTTGACCCGGCTCTGTAATGGACTTTAGAGTCAAGAGCAGGTTGATGACAGTTGTTAATCCCTTCTAGCACAACCCTCCCTCATAGCTCTGCCTGTGTTCCCTGCTGTTAAATAATGTATCTCCCAAACAGGGAAAAACAAGGAGCAGGCATCTCCTGTTTCACCCAGAATGGGGGAAAGGAAAGATGGGGGAATGATGTGTCCCTGCCAGCAGGGAGAGTGATGGATGAGGGAGACAGGAGAGGTGCCTGGCACCTAGAATGAGAATGGAGGGTCCAGGGTGAAGGACAGGATACAGGGGACATATATCCCTGAGACAAGGATTTAGGGGGGGAAATGGGCACACACACCTCTTGAGTCAAGGGTGGATCACTGAGGTAGAGTGGGATGCAGGCTGGGATTATCCAGGAAAGTAAGAATGGAAAGCAAAGTGCTCCTAGTCCAGTGCAGTCGGTCCCAGCACAGGCTCTAAGTGTGAACAGTGTGACAGAAGGGACAAACCCACAGCTGAGGTGTCTCAACATTGCCTCCAGTGGGTTTCTGCCAAATGAAGATCCCAACATTGAACTGCAGAGGTCTGGAGAGGAGCCTGTGAGACAGAGGTGTCCAAGGGTGATAAATGGGACACAGCACAAGCAGCACACAACATGCATAAAAGAAGCTCCTTGGAGCCTGGGTAATAGAGTGCCTGGAAGATAGATCAAGGACTAAAAGTCAGAATTCCTGACCAATGATTAAACTTTGGCACATGTTAACTTACACTGGACAAAAGACACACTCTGCCCCAGTTCCCTGCTTTCCAGCAAGTGTAAGAGTCATTGTCTGCCCTAGAAAGAGAGCATTCTCCATTCATGTTTGGGAAGCTCCTGGAGAGCAGAAGCTGTGCAAGTGCAGAGCATTATCTCCTCAATATCCTGCAAGAACATGCCAGCAACATTCAACCTCCCCTCAAATCCAGTGGCAGCTCACAGCGATTGGCGGGTCTCGCATGTGTGTGACTGTGAGTCACCCAGGATTACTGATCTTCCTATTAATCTATTGTTGTAAATGACTTGGAGCTGCCTACAGACAATCCTTCAAAGTGTGGAACAATGGAGAACCTGCACATCTGAATAAAGCCTCCTCTGCATGGCAACTTATTGCCATCGTAACCAGCATAAACAAGAGCAATTAAGGCAATTTCAGAGCATCACCTCCTCCCTCTGGGGTCTTAATGAGAGCACGCTCAGAAGGGGGCTGGAGCAGAAGAAGCAAGGGCTGGGAGTTAACTTGTGCAGGAAAAGAAGGATAGGGAGAGTGTTGGATCCAGAGGATTGCTTCTCTCCACTCCATAGTGTCACACAAAGGGCAAGCAGGGGAAGAGATTCAATCAGCTCTGGGAGAGATAGAAAATGCTCTGAGAAGCAGAGCTTTTCTGCTGTCTAACCCTCACGCCAGCTGTCAGGACTCTGCAGATTTTGTTGACATATCCAGGTGACCAGAAGTAGCCAGAAGGGGTGAGAAAGACACCACACAGAAGGATAGCTGGTTTCCAAGCCATAGTTCTTGGTAGATTCAGGATTGGGCTGATGGCCTTCTAGGAGCAAGGTATTCAGGAAGAAGCTCTTCATATTATCCATCCCAGAAAATAAATACAAGCCTCCACACAGTGCTGATGGATTAGTGTATAGGTTGCACATGCTCCATAAATCTTTGCAATATGCTACTGATCTACGAGCACTCAGACGACTGAGAAGCTGTTTGTGGGCGGCTGTGCAGTGAGGAGAGGTGGAAAATTGGGAAGCTGTCCTTTGAGGAATCTGTCAGGAGATGAGAGGGACTGACCTGTATAAATACTCCAGGGAAAGAAGGGAGACAGCTCCTATCAGCTTGGTGATGGCACCTCTTTCTTTGGAAATCTGATCCCTAGCAATGGAGAAGAAATGGATGGGGCTCTGGAGCAGAGGTTTTGTGAAGGTTTTCATAGGATTGAAGAAATTATATGATTTTCAACTGACGCTTTTCAAATTAGAGGCAGAAGTCAAAAATGAGGTTCCTACACTGTCACAGTGTATAAATAGCCTGATGGAAGCATAACAGCAGCTCAGTTTGGTATGTATCGTGCACTCAAATAATTTTGTAAAAAAAGCCCACAGAATTCTATCCAGCTATTCCTGCAAGAAGCTCACCAACTTCTGTTTAAAGTGTGTGCAATGACAGCTACCCATACTTCAGGTGGATCACAAAACTCACCCTAGAACCAAAGTGGTTCTTTCCATTCTCTGCAGACACATTTTTTCCCTTTCAACTTGAAATTTGCTATCATAGATTTGATTGCTTAAAAAAATGCAGAAAAGTGGCACATTAACTTGCAAAGAGAATAAAGGAGCTAAATCTGAGACCTCTTATCTCAATCTTCCCAATGCCTAAGTGCTGGATAATTGGAATTGCTGTCTGAGCCGTAAAACAGTTTTTCTCAGATGTTCCTAACCCCAGATAGTCTTCTCCCTTCTGCTTCTCCTTCAGAAGCACCCCAGTTCTAAGATCTCAGGAGATAGGTGAAGTCTGACCTTCAGTGGAGAAAGATCCTACTTAAACTTCCTAGAAGCCAGACAGCATAAGATAAGTGCTTTGCAAAATGAGCAATCCACTTTCTTTGGAGTCAGAAGTTTTTTGGAAGCACAGGGTCACTCAGCCAACCACATGGAACAGTCTTCCTTCAGCTAAGAGTTTTGCCAACCAGAGCTCAAATCCTCCCAGCCAAAGCCCTTCTTATCACCAGGTAGGTTTTTAGGAGGGAAATAGCTGGGAAATAGTCACCTTTGGAAATTTGGTCTATCTGCTGTGCTCATTGCCTTGTGTTTATTCTGTGTGCATTGCCTTGGAGGAGTGTGCAGCACTGGAGTCCACCTGAAAAACACAGATGAGTATATAAAGAGAAATAACTATTAGTAGTTGCTGATGTTCAAGACAAGACAGCTTTCCCCATGGGTATCTTGTTTGGGTACTGCCTGGAGGGTAACTAGTGAAGACTCAGCAATTCTGAACACCAACTTACATATTTAGGAACGTCATGTCAAATGCGTCCTAAAATACAGGGAAAAAAAAGGCCATTTGACAGAGAAAAATGGGGAGATGTAAACAGCTGGATCTGTTCTCTGTCACTGACTCACCAAGGGACATGGAGCAAATCACTTTATTTTTCCATTACTCAAATAACCCCTTGAAAAATGAGGCCAACAGCAAAGCAGGTCCAGCACTTCCCATAGAGCTCAGGTTTGTACCTGGTGGGGTATGTGTGTCAGCTGGGGAGCACCAGAGTTTTCAGTTCACAAGGAAGGTCTGTACAGAGACATCAGTGTTTGTTAATCCATGCTTTATAACGTTCTGACATCTGGAAGGGCAGAGCAGAATCGTTATTGTTCAGATGACGACCACTGTCTCCCTTATTAAGAGGAAATTAAAAATAGGAAGTGGTTATAATTATCATTTTGGACACCATTCCAGTGGCATCATTCTCAACACAGTGCTGGGATTATAAAGTAATAGCTAAGGGAATGTCAATTTACAATTCCTTTTTTCAGTGCAGCATGAGTGTGAGCCAGTACGATCCCTGCTATCTCCTTCCCCGACATCCAGCCGTGCATTTCCCAATACGGCTCGTTCGGCTTTCTGAGGTCCATTGTAACATTAACAAAGGCAGCCCAGTGATATTGTTACATCCAAATGATGGATAGACACAGAGAAAATACTCCCAGGACCTCTAGAAAAGAAAACAATAATCCTGTACCATTCCAAATGGGAAGAGAATTTCCCAGATAAAGGTTTACCTGTCTCTTGCTCTAAGAAAAAGCGCTGTTGCCCGTTCCAAGCTCACTGGCTTTGCTCTCCACTCCACACAAGGAAGTGAGAACCTGCCTTTGGAAACTGCTAACCTTTTCCTCCATGGAAAACCAAACGAAAGCACTTTGTTTGGGAAAGGCTTGCACTGGGATTCATAATAAGCCATCACTGACGTGACAGACCTTGTTGTTGACTTAGAGCCAAATCTTGAGGTCCTTGCCTGAAGGATCAGAAGGATTTGACCCCAGGACTGTTATTAGCCTTGACATCACCAGCTCCTGACATGGGATAGTTTTCCAGTGAACTTGCTTGAGAATGTTTAGAAATGTCAAGTGGCCGAGCCACGAGGACACAAGAACGAGAAGGTATCAAGTTCGCCCAATTGAACGGGAGAATTTCAGTCCTCCCCCTGCTCTCGCTGGCGATGGCAGCACTGCTGACAACGTATGTCAGGGTCACACTGCCTTATCAGGCCCCTCTCAGCCCAGCATCAGCACAGTCCACGTGTGCGGGAGCAAGCGAGAGCAACGGGATCCTGACGTAGGCTCAGAAACCCACGAGAGAACCTTTCCAGCACTAATTGCGTTGTGGTGGACAGAGCTTGTACCAAGCGGTTTACACAGAAGATGGACACAGTGTGAGCTGGACAGGAGCCTAAAAGTTCTGGTTGTGGTGTGGTAGCATTTTGTCAAAAGATTCCTGGTGTCACGTCATGCTGGGAGCTTTGAGGGTGGGGAAGGAGAAGGACAGAGGAGACTGAAGAAGCCACAGAGCTGTAAGCACCGATGAGCTTGTGAGGTGCAGCGACTCCTACATTTACTTTTACTCCATATAGGCCAGAACTCCATGCTGAACTCCAGCAGAGGAAAGGCTGTGTGTTAGGCAAAACCTCTATCCAAACTTTCTCCATGCAGGGAACGGCTACAGCATTCACTTCAATACTTGCAGAACAGCTCAGCTCATTATGGTTTAAACCAAACTTCTCAATAGCCTTTGCCACTCCCCATTATCTTCCCTGTGTTCAGTGCTGCCAGCTTTCCTTGGACACATCCAAAGCACAGTAAATCTTCCTCCTGTGCTCCTCGACTCAAGCCACCGTTCTGGTTGCTGACATTAGTCAAGGTCTAACAGGATCTACTATTCCATTCACGCCTCCAGAAGATTTGTGCCTTCCAGATGCCCTTACTGAGTGAAACTCCCATTGTTTCATGCAGCTAAAATCAGTTCCACTAACAAAAATGATAAGGTGTCAGAATCTGTATCAATCATATATCCACCCATCTCTCTTGCCATCTCTTTGCAATTTCCGCAATCCTTGAGAGCACCACTTGTTATTGCGCTGCAGGAACTCATCCAAAATGCTTTAACATCCCTAAATTAATCATGGAGGATTCACCTTCCCTTCCATCAGGGAAAACAAAAGCTTGAAATTCAAGGGGAGGGCTGGAATCTCCCCGGCTGATTGGCTGGAGGATGCCTTCTCACCCACACGTCCCGCTCGGTAACATTTCCAAATATTTTTGAGCAAGCTGAAAACAATTGTGTTGGAGGGGCGGGGGGCTGCTAATACCCTATCGGTTTCACATTCCTAGGAGAGTTCCCAGCCCACCAATCTGCCATCCTATATCAGGCAATAAGCCCTCAGCTGGAAACTCTACCCTAGCTCTACCTATTGTCCCATGTTTTCCTTCCTGCCAGATGATTGGAATTGCACCAGTTGTTAATTTTACACCTGCTGTTTGTGAATATCCCTGAGTGACCTTTCCGACAACAGGCACCCCGGGGGATTTCTTCATGGAGAGATGCACACGCATGCAGGAGCAGATAGAAAGGGAACAGGAAGGGGCCTCCTGATGAATGATGAGGGATTAAAATAGCTCTTGCTGGGGCCATAGTGGAATATTGGACGGCAGAAGTGATGAAGCGGATGTTTAAAACATAGCAAAGTGTCAATCTAAGCACAGAGGGCAAAATAGTGTTAGCAGATCCCTTCCTCTTTCCAGCTCTCTCCTTGTGCCCAGCTGGCTGAGAAATTCAACTCCCAGAGCCCCTTACAAAAGAAGAATGTCTTCCTGAGATGCTGAAGCCAAGATCTGGAGAGTCTGAAAACCCTTTTATTTGGGAATCTGAAAGGAATATCTGCCCTGTGGCCCCATTCATCATTTCTTACCTTAGTGTAACTGACCCTAATGCCATCTCTGGAAGGTATCAATCACCCCAGAAGGGATGTGTCAGGACAGCATGGACAGGAAAAGCCATTGGCTTCTCAGTCCTGAATTCTAGCTGGTTTGAGGAAGTCACAGATATCACTGTGACCAGTTTTAATACTCAGATTAGGTTAAAGAGATCTAGCCTACTTTAGAAATGGATTTAGAGCACTCTGTTTATTAAAAATTATTTGTGGGGCCAGAGATGGATCAGAGGACAAACTCTCCATGGGCTGTAGCCACATTACCTCGACATTTCCTACAGCAAGCTGGTACTTGGCTGTAGAAAGTGGAGTCGTATACAAATAGGAGCAGGAGATGGCAAATTTTCCTCTGAAAAAAGACTGAATATTGGATAAATAACACAGTGGTGGATGTCTGCTGAGTGGTAGCAGATGTTCAGGGACAGGCAAGCCTGACCCTTGTAGAGGAGAAATCATTGATGTGGATATCAACAGAATTCTGTGCATACAGTGCTCAGTTCCAGTCATCCATCCCCCTGGTACAGCAGGAATCCGTGTGCCAAGCAATCCCTCTCCCAGAGATCTCAGCTCAGGACAATACACCCTTTTCCTAGAGAATGGCTCTGCCTAGTGAACCAGTTCTGTTCAGAGATATGGGGCAAATCTTGCCTCCATCCTCTAATCTGGCCGAGCACAACTCAAATGGAAAAACCTTCTCACATCTGAACCCCAGGTCCAAATCAAGTTGCCCCCAACTCCTGTAACTTCTCCCTAGAGGATGAGGGGAACCCATGCTGTTCTGGAGGTCCCTTTGCAAGTGAGGCTCTCCCCACATCTCAGCTAATGAGCATCCTATTCTATCTTGAGCAAAATGGGAGCTCCAAGGGTCGGCCCCTTCCCAATTTTGAAGAACAACATCCTGACAATCTAAACTCCTGCTTTAGCCCCAGAAGCATTCCTTATGTTTTCTCTTTATCAAGTGAAGAAGACAGAACCATTTCACCAGAGAACCTTTCTAAAAATGCCAGGGGAATAATCCCAACATACCTCTAAAAGAAAGGATGTCCCTAATCCATCATTTTGCTACAGTGTTCTTGCAAGTCCTTCTTCTGAGACTTACAGGCCACCAAGCCACCACTTTCTAAATGCTTTTGGCCAAAAATTCACTCAAATGAATGGACAGCTGCAGACAGTGCAATGTGCCCGGGGCAGCATTGGAAAGAGTCTGTGTGTCAGGTATCTCCAGACTCCTGGGAATCAGGGGAACACTACTTGTAATCTCCAAAAACAAGAATTCCTTATCTGAACAAAACCCATGGTGGAAGAACAGGATGGCAGATGAGCTTCTCTCTGCAGCCTCATCAACATACTAACAACCATCTGCATCTCTAGATTCAGCTCTGTCCTTGGCCAACTCAGTTCAGAAGAGGTTTTGTTTTTCTTGGGCTGGTTTTGTTTACAGCTGCTTGACCGAGGCAGAGAGTTCACCAGCAGCTGAGTGCAGCCCAGCCTCTCCCAAGTGTACATTCTCCAGTGAAACATCTGGTTACAAGGCAAGGTCAAACGGGCCTGAAATGGGAGAGGGCCACAGATTCTGCCCGCTGAGATGCAGCCAGCTGGGAAAAGAACAGACTTTTCTGGGTATGTTGAAGGATTTGGCTGGGAAAAGGAAGGAGAAAAAGAAACATACTGCAGAAAAGCTGAGGATCAAGAGGCTGGTTCTTTCATCAGTTAAAAATCAAGACCACCCTAGTTGTCACACGAATTACTGAGTCTTATTCAGCAGGAATTCTAGTTGCTCCCAAACAGACAGAAAGTCTCTTGAAATCCTTCATTTATACATAATATCAGTGAATGTATATTCCCCATTATCCTGGGATTGCCTCAAATACACATCTCAGACCTTCTCACTCTGTTCTTTCTAATTTTCACCTCTCATAAGGCACTGGAGCCAGAAGGATGAAAACAGATCCAACTTGAAACACATTGCAAACCTTGATTTCCTAAGTTCCTTGGGACAAGGACCACCCAACTGTTCAGTGTTTGTCCAGCACCTGCACCACTGGTGCTCAAGTCAGTGTCTGGATGCAATAATGACACAAATAACAATATTGTTCAGGACCAGTGTGAGAGCTCCTGCAAACCAAAGAAACTATTCAGGAAGCCTAAAGAACAAATCCTTCCATGCAGCCCCAGGGAATGCTAGCAGCAAATAATTAGGGTTTCTTTGTTTTTAAAACAAGGTTTGTTCCTCTGAACAAGAATCAGAGAAAAAAACCCATGTGAATTAGATGAACCAAGCACACAGAACATCAAGAGAGGAAGCTCATCATGTAGACAGAGTGGGAGGTGTTTGGTGAACTGGGATTGATTCATGGACAACCAAAAAACAGTGGAAAACACTAAATTCACATCATGATGTTTATGCAGCATAAGCTGACCACCCTTAATAACACTAATGCTTAGTACAATATTTCAGAGAGAAACAAGTGAAGAATAATTGTCTGAGCATGGGACCAAGCTCTGTTTCTGAGCTGTGATACTTCCTTCTTCAGGACTTTCACAAAATATCCTGACCTGTTTGTGCTTGAGCATCCTTCTCTAAAAGGATAAAGACAACAGCAGTCACTCACCTACTTTGGTGGGTAATAAATGACTCAGATAGCTCTCACCGACCTCTTCAAGTCCTACACACAATACCTGATGTGTCATGCAGCACCTCACAGCAGCCAGAAAGCTGTCACCTCTTAATGGGTGATGGGCAGGGCAAAGCCTGCACAAGGTCCTTTGGCACCCCTATCCAAGCTCAGAATGGTTTGCAGAAGGATCCACTGTCCCATGGAAGGAGTACAGAGGGAAGGGGAACAGCTTGAGCAGGGTGTGTGCTGCCATTTCATCGGGTCCTGCTGGAATCCGGACATTGCGGGCAGAGGCATCTTTTGAGGCTCAGCACATCAGCTGCTGCCTTCATGCACCAGAAATAAAGGACTCCAAATCCAAACCTGGAAGCCAACCAAAATACCAGGATATCGTTGTGCTTCTCATGTGCATAATCTGATGCCTAATTTGCATGCCACGCTTGTGTATCTTAATCCCAGCTTTCCAGAGGATGCTGTCCCATCCCTGATCCCATCAACAGATGGACTCCATCTGCCCAAATGAAAGCTAAAGTTTCACCCTGCTCAGATTTTTCCCACCAAACTGCTGGATGCAGCTGTTACCCAGGCCCCTGCCTTATGCAGCCCTTGGTCTGAATGGAGAGGTTTTTCCTTCAGAAGATTGGTACCATCTCAGTCACCCTTCAAGCTGCCTGGACATGAGAGAGTTCTGTGCTCCAATAAACTCCATCAGCACTTCCCAGCACACAGCACTGGCTGGAATCTGCCTGGCTTGGAGCACAGATCCAGTGTAAAACTCCACACAGAGCAGCCAGTTACTCATAACAGTCTGTACAAGGCACATCTGGAGTGGGACTCAACTCACACATATCTGGGAGTGCAAAAGCAGCCACTGCTTTCTTGAACACAAACATCACCTTTAAAAACCTCCTTAAAATCCTTTTAAAAGCCAACCATGTGATTTTGGCAACTTCACACATCCCTCATGGTGTAGGTAATATTCAGTGAAAAGATATGTTTGCTCTGACCCTCTGGTATCTGCAAATATTGAAGGGATAAAATGGAACCTGGTCCCAGGCTTTTCCCAGAAAAAGGAAAACTCAAACATAAGTGAGGCCCTGGCACAGGCTGCCCAGAGAAGTTGTGGCTGTCCACCTCTGGAAGTATTCAAGATCAGGTTGGACAGGGCTTGGAGCAGCCTGGGATAGTGGAAGGTGTCCGTGTTCATGGCAGGGATTGGAAAAATATGACTTTAAAGGTACCTTCCAGTCCACACCATTTCATGATTATATCGTTCTGCATTTCATTCCCCAAATAACAAGCAATAACAAGAACACAAAGTCACATCCTTATTCCTGTCTCCCAAAACTGAGGCAGGGGCATTAGGAAAAGGTGCATTTGTAAACCCACATAATTAGATTTTCTAGGACACACTGAAGAGTTAAAAGGTTAAAAAAGCCAACTGTGAGTGCTAAGTATGTACATGTGGGAAGACACCATGGAAAATGGGCTTGAGAAGTCATACAGTTAAATGTTGATTCATCCTCATCCCTTTCCTTCTGTTCTGTCTTTTCTCTCATGATGGGAACAGGCTCTCTAGAAAAACTTTACAGTATCTTTCAGTCATGATGAAAGAACCTTCCTGCTGCCCACTCCAAACCCATGTTTTGAGTGCTTTAAGAGCAGGGTCAAATAGTTCCCCTCTCCATTTACTCATTTTACCCCATGGTAGGTAAATGTGCATTATTCCCAACCTCTAATGGGCACAAGGGCTTCTTTGACTATTGAGGTTGTACCAAAGTAGCCAGTAAATTTTTTGAGGCCTCCCCTCTCTCTGCTGCCAGAAGGGAGGGAACCACATTGACTGAGAAACTGTCTGGGACTTGGGCACTTCCTTTTCCTTTCAGAAGTGTTTTGATTAAACTACTAAAACCATTCATTCTCTCTATCACTCCTTAACTTTATTTTTGTTACTTCTAGACAGCTCGGAACACCCTTTCCTAGGTAACGTTCACTAAATCTGTCTCGGAAGCCAAACCTGCTGTCTCCCTGCACCCAAGTGACAGAGATGCTCCCGTGCAGTCGGATCTGGCATCGCCTGGGGAGCACCAAAGAACCCACTCACCTCCATTTCTCTGCCCCCTGGTTCTGGGAGGTGCCATCCTCCCAGGGAATGATCCCTGCCTCACTCCCCATGGCTCTCAGTCAGGAAGTGCCACCCCTGAGCCCCTGAGCTGGGAGCAGGGAACGCTGTGGGGGCACCTCTGTGGCCTCCCCATAGCAGTGGTTGAAGGGTGCTGACTGAAAGCATCCGCTGTGGCTGGGCAGCCGTCCAAGCACGTTGGATCCAAGTCAGTTGCACTTCCACAGGGATCACACTCCTGGATCGCCAACCCTTCATTGCAGCGGGCAAAATCCTAAAGCAGGGAAACTGCCCTTAAAGCTTTTCCCTTTCCAGTTGTTCCCAGCAGGGATAAGTAAGGCCTCATCTATAATCACCTAAAACCATCACATGATTCCTGCTCTGGCAGTACAACAGCTGAGAACGCTGCAGGATACACAGCAACACACACTGGTGATGCACCATTACACACTTCCCCAGTGCAAGCCCTGTTGAAATGCTGCCATCAAATTATTTCAACTGATCAAATCAGGAAAAAAAATAGAATATTAAAGCCCCAGATAACAAATTAATAAGAATAAAAGCATGTAGGTGAGAATTAAGAAGGCATTAACATTCTGATGGCATCTGCTGCCTAAATTAAACTACAGGGAAAAAAAAAAAAAGAGTTCAGCTGACGCTCAGGATCAGGACAAATAGTTCTCAAATGGAAATTACAGTTTTGAAAATTATGTACCAAAAAAGAATCCAAATTAGGACATTTCTGATTTGTGAAGTTCTTTCTCCAGGTGGGGATCTCAGGCTTGACTGGAGGGCTGGCAACATGATTGGCAAGATGCTGGAATTGCTCAGTTCCTGCATCCCACAGGAGGACCAAACTGGCCCAGAGCCCAGCTGGGACAGTGTCTAGTCACTTCTCTGATCCCTCTGGGGCTCTGTCCCTTTTTGGACTTGGACCATATGGATATGGTGTGTAAAGTGTGTTTCATTCATGCAGACACCATCTTGGAAAAAGAGGAGAAATTAGGCCTGGATTTCCAAAGGAGCTCAGTGCTAAATTATGTGAATAACTGCATCAGTAATTTACATGAGCAGTTACTGTGACAACTAATAGTGAACAACTTAAGTAGCCAGTTGAGCATGTAATGACCTGAGTTATATGCACCATCATGTCTCTTTGGCACACCAAATTAGGTGTGCATACACATTTTGCATGCCCTGAAGGACTTCTACCTCAGCAACGAGCCTTAATTTCAGAGCACAAGCCTGATCTCAGCAGCGTAGCACAGCACAGCCAGTTTATGCAACACAAAGAGCTGGCACAAACTCCACAGCCCAGGTCAGAACGGATCCTCAGACAGCTAATTAATTTTTACTGCTCCTTTGTGAACTGTAAATTACCCTTCATTTCCTAGATTTCTGTCCCATTTTTTGCCTGCCTTTCTCTAGTGAAGCAGTAAAAAGGGAAAAGTGCCAGTAATGGGCTCTCGTTGTGATAAAAGCAGCCACGATTCACTCACGCTTTGAACAATGCCCTGCTTATGACCAGAATATAAAGGCAATTGGGTTTCAAGAAACTGTCCAGAGATAATGACTTTTCCTGTAGATGGGAGGATAGGAGGAATATTTTATGAAAAGAGGGGCGGGAGAAGTGTCTGGTTTTACAGGACAAACACAACTGAGTTCCTATCCTGCAGAGGGTTAAAAACAAGACAAATAATCTTCACTAAGAGACCAAGTTCATCAGTATTGCCTGCACAAAAGAGAAGGAAAACTGCTTACAAGGCTGAAACGCCAACAGCCTCCCCTTCTCATTCAGACAGGAAAGAAAAGCCTCTTCCCGAGAAAAAGTGACCTTCAGACCACATACACACCCCAGTGTCTTCCGAGAGCAGCCCCTGAGCAAACGGTGCTGGAGCAAGGACGGGCGGGGCTTTTTCAGTACTGCTGTGACCCTGTGCAAAGACTAAAGCTGCTGATTCTGCTGAATCCAGAAAGCAATGCCCTGCCAAGAAAGATCTACCAGTGTATACACTCCTGCAAGCCGTGGTTCCAGTCTATGTTCTCTGCTGATGTCACTGTCCGCAGAATCATAGAATGTGTTGGGTTGGGAGGGATCTTCAGCTCACCTCATTCCAGCCCCTGCCGTGGACAGGGACACCTTCCACTATCCCAGGTTGCTCCAAGCCATGTCCAACCTGGCCTTGAACTCTTCCAAGCATGGGGTAGCCACATCTTCTCTGGGCAACAAAATTAATCTAAACCTTTTACTTGCAGTCACACAGTGATCAGAGGCAGAAGCAGCTGTCGGGAAGAGATCACAACATACCTGAGATGAACTTTGCTCAGGCACTGTTGAAATTCAGGACAGATTTAGCATTGTGAGACTCATTTCACCTTTGTGTCAGGACACCAGCATTTGCATTAAACCCACAAATAACAAAAAGGTATTACTGGAATTTTCATGTGGTTGCATCTACCAAATGCCTCTTGAAAGGCTACGGCTGCAGAACATACAGAAGATCTCCGGGTCCCAGCTGTTGGGATGCTGCAGGAATGAGAACACGGCACTGCTGGGGTGCATTTATGGGGCCTTCAGCATATGAGATACTTATATTGCAAAACACCACATTCCTCAGCTCTGACAGAGCCTCTTTTATCTCCGTGGCAGATTCCTGAGTGGCACTCGCTGCCAGATGAGGGTGCACAGTGAGTTACTGGCCATGGCCCCTGAGCTCCTCGTGCCTCAAGTCACTTACCCAGAGCACCAATGACGTTATCGTGTTCAGCCCGTATTTACTACAGCTACAAACTGATTCAGAGAAACCTGGAGTTCAGGATTAATCATTACTCTTGGGATGTTGAAAATGGATACCAGAACGGACTTCCAAATTAGGTATCTAAAAGTCCTGCATCTCCCAGGAGAGCCCCATTACATCTCCCTACTCCTTCTAATGGAATCTATAGTATGTGAGCATGGCTTTGCCTCCCACAAGCCCTCCCTGTATAATTATCCCCAGCTTAGATTGCTGCTTTCTGTAATGGCTGGAGAACCACTTTCTTCAGGCTACTGAGATGTAAAGAGGAAATGTTTATTGCAAAATGCAAGTCAACCACAGCCAGTGGGTCTGGGCCATGGTAGAGGGATACAGAAATGGCTTCTTTTTCTTTTTTTGGCCTCAGAAATAGAACTCACTAAAAATAGCAGTTCCACAGGAACAAGACTGCCTGAAAATAGCTGTTTCTCAGGAGCAGGGCTGGCTGCTTCTGAAAGAAGTAGCTATTAATGTATAATTGTCCCTGAGGCTGGTTTCTGAGAAAATGCTGTACATACAGAGGGCTGTAAAGAGATATGTTCACAGCAGGGAACACAGGCACCCCTCTCTTGTCAGATGTCCAGTGAACTCCAGTAGCTCATATCAGTGTATTTGGTTCACTAATCTTAGGCACAGTTAGATCCATCACAGCACTGGGAAGTGTTTCCATCTGTTCTGGTTAAAGCAGCACTCTAGGATGCTCTTCTTAGCTAGACCAGTAAATAAGAAAGCCTCAATCAGCTTTAACCAAATGTGCACTGGTTCCTCTTCCAGGACTGAGCAAGATTTACAAGCTAGACCCAGCTCTGAAATCCCAGCACTTTCTTTCCACAGAAGATCCAAGAACTTTGTTGAATTGCAGGTTGCACAATCTACTTCCAATTTCCTGCTCTACTCAGCACTTAAGAGTTTTCTTGCGCAGATGCTACAGGGCAATAAATCTTCTGAAGAATGGTTCTACATTTCTCCCACTATGGTGTTGCCTTTTAATGAGGAAAGACAAATTGCTTGTGAGATTGGCTGATTGGTTGGTTATTCCCTAAAATGTCTCACTCATCCCTCTCATAACACCATGGGTTCAACAGCTCATTTCTTCTGTCTTCGTTTTCCTTCCCAGCACAGCCAGACAATATCTATATCAAGGCCATTATCCTCCTGTTCTTCTCCCCTTAAGGAAAAATCCATCTGGCCAAAAGCAGCAGAGATTATAAAAGGTCCAGAAAAGGCAAATTTTGGAAAGGAGCAGCTTTAAGGAAACTGCAGTGGGGATGAAATACAGAGGGCCTGGCTGCTGCCATCACTTCAGTCCCACAACACCAGTGCCAGAACCCACAGTAACCTCTGCTGGGAGCACCCCTGGATCCTGAAGGCTGTGGGACTGGGCTGGGTCATCACAGGATGGAAATTTTAGATTTCTCCTTCCAGTCTCTGCTCTAAGTGCTGCTTCAAGTCATATCACCTCTGTTCACTGGTGATCTGACACTTCAACATTCCAGTAACAGGAGAAGGTGCTTTCCACAAGAAGTGTATGGCCGAAGTTCTACCCACTGAGTGGCCCAAGGGTGGTCTTTTAGCTTGAGAAATTACTCTTTCTTTTCCTGACAGAATTCCAGAAAAAAAAACAGCACCCTGCTTGTCCTTACCCCAGGCTGCAGATTCCAACATGGAAACTACTGGTTCCCTGGGAAGGTCTACATTGCATGTGCAATGATGACCAGCATTCCCAGGTTTCATTTTATCCTTGTTTGCTTAGGAGAGGGAACAAGAGATGCTGCAGCCTGGATGATTTCACATGACTACAACTGGAAAACATCTGAAACACAAAATATACAGTGCCAGAAGTGTGGTGCCTGATGGGGCTCAGTAATACTGGAGCAGGTTCACGCACCCTGTCACACAGCCATGACATCCAGCCACACCATTCTGATCCTTCCCTTCCCTGTTGCCAAGTGGCTTGTTATATAACTGCAGACATAAAGGGGAAGATCTGTAAAATACAGAGACACAAATATGCTCCTTGCTTTTTTTTTTTTTTTGATAAAGTTTTGAAAAATGCCTTGGGATCCTCAAAACCAATAGCCCATGAAAGACAGAGTACTTGATTCCTGTTTGATAGCAGCAGGGTGAGGATTTTTTTTGCAGCTCAGATCAGTTTGATTAAACAAGCGTTTTGTTGCAGCCGTCATACAGTGCTCATTAAAAAATACTCTACATTTGTGTAGCATTTATCATCCAAGAATCTCATCATGTTTTACAAAATGTAATTAATTAAATTTTACAACTCCCCCTGGAGAGGGATAAGGAAAATGGAGAGCTGCTTTAATCCATCACTGAACTGCAGCAGGTGCTGGGTTAGAGGAAAGCAGCTTTTCAACAGCACACAGCAGCACTGGATCAAGAAGAGAACATCTCCAGGCAAAGTCACCCAGGGAATATATCACACACCTTGTGTTTGCCTGAACCATGCACTTCCACGAAAGGTTAAATGCCAATTCTTGCAGAGAAGAGGGGGATTTTTCACTCCCATCCTGCTCCCCAGGTTTGTATCTGAGGCACCTGGAAGCACAATGCCCTCCACTGAATCTCAAACAGTTCTAAAGCCCAGGGGCAGCCACGACCCTGCCTGGAACCCAGGAGGCAGAAGATATAAAGCCACACAGCTACAAATTGCATCTCACAGTCCTGGAATGTTGTGCAAGCTGGTGCTTAAAGTGGAGGGAGGCTAAAGTCCCTCTAATCCCTCGCTTACTTCCCTCTCCCCTCCCCATCCATAAATCCACACCTGTTAAAGGTCACCCTGAAATGAAATACATTAAAATGCTTCCTGCTGCTGCTTGGCTCCCCTGTCCTGGTCCCCTGTGATCCCTCCCAGTCCACACTGCAGAGCAGAGGGAAGGGGAGTGCCCACGTGCCCTGCTTGAATGTCAGTGTCTCATGGCTGAAATCCCACCCAACTCATAGCTGATCTTTAGAGAGGAATCTCCCTCTCACCCTGGCTTTAGGAGCATATAGGATAACATGGCCATGAGGCAAACCTGATTAGACAGATCTGTTATGCCACTTTCACTACCTAGGAAAAAGGTAGAATTTGATCTGGTGCAGGTTGGGGAGAGAATGCAAAGGATTGCTTTTGTGAGAAAGTATGACAACAAAACTACAGGGATATGTGCCAGGAGAGAATGATGCAAACAAACACATGGAGGGGGATAGATGGAGCAGCACCAATTCATTCACCAGTGATGAACACAGCCATGAACACAATGGCAACTGCATGTATGGATTAGAGAAAGAGCTTTTGTCTAACCCTCCAGATGTGCAAGTACCACACTGGAAGGCCTGGGCTACATGTGGTGAGACACAGCTGGTTGGTGGGGGCTGAGCTGTGGCTCTCCCACTGCACCCCTACAAACCCTCCGATTCCTTTGTGTCTTCCAAGAAGATGCTCAGCTCTCCCACTGGTACAAGCCTGAGGTCTCACTGGCACAGTTGCTCTTCTTAGCTCCTTGGCACTTGCTTCAGCCTCATGTCTCCTTGCTGTCCCGGGTGAAGTGACTGCAGCTTTCAGGAAGAGAAAGCCTGGGATACAAACCCTTCCAGTTCTCAATGAGAAGATGTGCTGGGTTGAGACTGGCTGTGGTCTGGGATCTGCAGGAAACAACATCAACAGGTGCCACAGGGGTTTGGAGGCAATAATGTCCCAAAGCCATCAGTGTCTTTGGTCTGAGAAAGGCTCAATGTCAGCAACTGAGTTTCTTTAAAGAAACAAGGTAGGAGAGGGAGAACAGACATCGGCTGCTTCAGCTGGGAAGGTCAGAGAGACAATTTCCACATTTATTTTCATCAGACATAAATGCGGGAAGAGAGAAGTACAAGGATTGTGCTGGAGGAACTGACAGTGTATTCAGATATTAATAAGGTGATTTATTTTAAACTTCTGTCACATCATTTAATTAATCTCCAAATCCTCCCCTGAAAATATGAGGCCCATTTGTACATCCCCCACTGGGCCACTCACACTTAGCCAAACAGACACATGGATAAGATGGAATTTATCACACCAGTCTTCTGCCACTAATGAAGGCAGATCGCCCTGCCCTTCTGGACTAATACCACCATGCCATTCCCAGTGGGTACAAGTCTTTCCTCTTTTTAGCATGAAGAAACTGGGTTTTACTGGTCCCCGGTTCTATTTTCATGTTTGTCTCTGGGAAGCAGCCTCAGATACAGCTGTTGCTGCAGCAGATTTATCTCTGTGAAAATTCCTGCTTTGGTTTTGCAAGTGTTTTAATTAACGTACATTATTTTAGTACACTTTACTACTGATAGCATGTAATTATCTCCCCACAGGTATATATTTAGCTAACCACCAGGCTGATCAAAGACTTATAAAATAAGGTACTTTTGCAACTAACATCAGATACAAGCAAAGGCCAGCAAGACGGGACCAAAGGAGGAGGGAGGAATTCCCCCTCCCCACTCCTAAACCCAGGGCTCAAATTTCACCACTTAAAAGGATAATCATAACATTAATGTACACATTTTATCAGAGGAGCATGAAGATGCATCAACACACAAGTGCTGTGAAGGAGAAAAGAATTATGTACATGCTAAACTATTAATCACTGGTAAGTGATCTCCTCTGCAAAGTGTTTTGAGGTTGATGAAGGAAAATGGCTCTATAATAACACAGAGCAAGCAATCTGCTTGCAATCACAGGTTCGTTCTCTCAACTGCTTTTGCCATGTCAATCCCTAGGTATTATTATCTCTGCAAGGCAATTCACCATTTTCCTGAGGAAGTCTGGCCATGGAAGAGATTTCAAACTCCACACCCTTTCTATTCAACACTGGAGTCTGGTTTCCACTGCAAGCACAATTTTAGATGAACCATGCTGAAACCTCAGCAGCTGCTCTGCTCTCACCACACCAGATTGTTCATACAATTAAAAAATAACTGACTGGATGAAGCAACCTGGGGCCATAACTTTTCTCCAAATTACTGGCTGATAGAACGTGCATCTCTCTGTTGAGCTTCTGCAGGAGCTGGTAGCCCGTGATTTCTCTTTCTCCTTGATGGCAGCAGCTCTTTAACCTGTGCTGGGGGGAATTCATCAGACTGAAATGAGTGCTTTGGAGCCAAGAGGCATCCTGTGCCAAACCACATGTTTCAGAACCGTATCTGGTCCACAAACCACAGAAGGTTTGATCCTTTATTAAAAGCACTGGGTGCTTTGTCATCAGTTTCAGTGGGCACGGGATCATTTAGGTAAATCCTCATTTCTTGACCTTCTTGAAGGCCACTCTGTGCTACCTCACACAGCTGCAGACACCATGTCTGTATATTCCAACAGGACCACTGACCACCCGGGTGAGACCCTGAGTCTTCATTAAGGGTGACACACAGAATAGGAAATATGATCCCAAGGGATCCTTCCAAGGGAGGATGTTCTGCTTTTTACTTCTCCTTTTCAGCAACTCACATGAAGTGGGATTTAACTTTATGGGCCAAAACTGAATATTTGGACTAAAAGCTGCAATATTATGCGTTACCCTTGTTAGTGGAGAAAGGAAATCTCTTTTGTATCCATTGACGTCCTTTGCAAAATATTCTGTGTTTTCTGAATATATTTCTATTTTTATTTCTACTTCTATTATTTCTATGCCATTATGTACAAACTTCACAGCATTTTCTAGAGAGGTCTTCACTAAGATGAAAACCTCAGGGCAACACTCCATTAGGCTTTTATTTTTAGAGGCTGGGCTAAACCTTCTTGAAATTGGTAGGTTTAACTGCATTCCTTTATTTAGGGTAGCTGAAGGAGACATTAAGTCTATTGCCACCCACAATACAAGATTGCTCAAGAACCTGAAGGCTCTGGAAGGACAGTTTGGAGTAAGATATTAAAAAGAAAGAAGGTTACGTGTGGATGCTATGGTTCAGGTGGAGGAAGAGACAGAAAGACAGAGTATGGAAACAAGCAGAAAATGGAAACTTCAAAGGCATGAACAATCGTTGATATAAGACCTGGAGTGAATACAAGGATTTGGGGTCACATTGCTGCCTGGAACAGGTCTGGAGCTCTAAGCAAGGCAACTGGCTCTCAGTGTGGGAGTAGTGTGTGGTCAGGAAAAAAGGGCTGCGAGAATTCTTGTAAGCAAACAGAAACACATCAGAAACACTTTTCTTTGTCACAGGTCCTCCCATCTGGATCAACCAACAAGACCCTGAGTTTTGGCCAGCACCACAGATCAAAAGCAGGAAATGTGCAGCAAAACCTCCTGCACATCTGTACCATTCCTCTCTTCCTGCTAGGTCAGGTTAAGGTGGCATAAAGAGAACAGCCCTGTTCCTCTCACCCTGCCAGCATGGGCAGCTCAGGCCAAGGCTTGAGTCACTGCTGCCTCTAATTGAATTGGAGGTGGATCCTCATTAAGAGTGTCCATTCTTACCCAAACAGTCCAAATTTCCCCAGATCTTGCTATAAGCAGTTTGAGCAGCTTTATGTGCTCTTCTACTCCATAGGGAACTCCTTAAAACAAGGCCCCCGCCACTGGCTTTCTTCCTGTAGGTGAATTAATCTGCCTTGCATGAGTAATCCTATTTAAAACAATAGGTTGCCTTGCAAGAACGAGGGAAGCAAGTTTGGAGCATGATTTTCTGCAATACTGTAAAAAGGGCACATAGTAGTTCATCAGGGGACACTTCAGCCATAAAACGACAGTTACCGGTAAAGTCCAATAATAAAATAAAGGATAATTTAATAAAAGGATTTTAAACTCATTTAGCAGGGTCTAAATTTGGAACCCTTTCTTCAGGTGATCAGACACACTATACATTCCTAATCCTACCTTCTGTTAATAAGGAAAAAAAAATTTAATCTAAGCAGCAATGTATTCCTTCTGCCTTTTTTTTAATGTTATGTTATGTTATGTTATGTTATGATATGTTATAGAAGTACTCAATGTAAATAAATTAATTTTGGTAAAATAGAAGTTGAAGCTAGACACGGATACCAGCCTCTGATGTGTGACACAGTTCCATATATCTTTAGACAGCACAAGTCCCTCACCTCACTTAATATCAGGTAACACAACCCTGCAGACTCCAAGAATCCTGCAGAGGCAGGAGGGAGGAGTATTGAATAAGACTCTGCGAGCTAAGAGAAGTAAAAGCTGCAGAGATTAGTGTTTATGTAGGAGCCCTGTGGGCTCCTTTCAGCGTCCTTAATTTAGTTTTCATCTCTGATCCGCTCTAGCAGTCCTCTGTGGGATGGAGATTTCATATCCAGGAATCCCGGGGTGCTGTTTGACCTGTCAGGGGCAGCGGGGGGACGGCTGCTCCCTGTTTACCGCTGCAGCACTTCGCTTTTCAGCTTCAGCACAATAAACAGCAACAAACGCTGACACTGCCGTGAACCTGCACGAGAGGAATCGAAGCCTCTAGAGGTCACTCACTACACGGGGACCATCAGCCGCAGCCGCTGCCTGCGAGTGACACCTGCTGGAGTCACACCTGGTGCCACCACCCAGGGCTGCAGGTGTGCCCAGGGTGGGTCTGAACCCCCCGGCAAGGCTTTGGGGAAAAGGAAATAAATCTGCGTGGCTCTTTTCCGTTTTACTCTGAGCTGGTGTAGTCTCACCTCAAGTTCTGGATGCAGTTTTGGGCACCACAATACAAGATATAAAGCAATTAAAAAGCAGCTACGGAGATGGGGAAAGGTCTAGGGGAGAAGCAAAACAAGGAGTGGTTGAGGTCACTTGGTTTGTCCTGCTGGAGGAGAATGAGGAGAGATTCATGGGGGGCTGCAGCTCCTCACGAGGGGCAGGAGCTGCAGGGGCAGGGGCAGCTTCAATTTCCACTCTCTGGGAGCAGGGACAGGACCCAGGGAATGGCCGGAATGTCAGGGGGAATATCAGTAAAATTCTTCTCCCAGAGGGGAGTGGGGCACTGGCGAGGCTCCCCATGAAATGGTCACAGCCCCGTGGCCGCCAGAACTCCAGGAGTGTTTGGACAACGCTCTCAGGGCTGCACGGGCTGTCCCCTGCAGGGTCAGGAGTTCACCTCTGATCCTTGTGGGACCCTTCCAACTCACGATCTTCTGCAATTCCTGTTTCAGGAAGGTAAAATTTATCTATATCTGCACATTATCTGCTCCACCACTCTGGTTATGTGGGTTTATTTACACTGTATACCCCAACCCAGCCTCTCCTTTTGCTTTTGACACCCTTCCAGAGGAGCTGGAGTAGAGCACAGCATATTCCCACAGGGAAAAGTTCTCAGTGGGCACTGAAAAAGAACTTCTCACAGTGCAATAAGCCACAATTTTAATGTATGTTGCAGCATATACTGTCTGTGAACACATATTTACTGTGTTAGAGCTGCAACTTAAGAACACATTGGGAAAGGTTCATTTGTGGGACATTGGCAAGATTGCTGATGGAGACGTGTGAAGATGCTGATGACAACTTGTGAATTTTTCTATATTTCTTCACAATCTGAAGCACTGCAAGGAGGGCACCTGACACCCCATAACGTGGGACGGTGTGAGGCGCTGCCCTGGGGGACTGAAGGACATGATCAGGAGTTGTTTACCATCCCCTGAGGAAGGGTGCAGCTGATGAAGGGACCTGCTGGACTGGAAATGAAGGGAAAAACCCTCAGGTGCCCCAGCCCTCTGCCAGGCTAGCAGTGCCTATGGCACCTGGGGCAGTGTGTGCAGCCCCCATGGGGCAATTGGCACCCTAGAGAGGAGATCACAGAATCACGGAATGTCAAGGAATTGGGAGGACCTTAAAGATCATCCAGTTCCAGCCGTCTGCCACGGGCAGGGACAACTTCCACTACATCACGTTGCTCCAATCCCCATCCAGCCTGGCCTTGAACACTTCCAGGGATGGGGCACCCACAGCTTCTCTGCCAACCTCTGCCTGGGGCCCATCACCCTCACAGGGAGGAATTTTTTTTTTTTTTTTGTATATCTAATCAAACTTTTCCCCACTTCCAGTGAGTACCCATTACTCCTTGTCCTGCCCCTAGGACAGGCTGGGGGGGGAGTCGAGGCGGCACCGTGACCGCCATGGTCCCTCCTGAGGGGGCCGTGACACGCCCAAGATGGCGGCGGCCCCGCCCGCCCGCCGCGTTCCCGCCCTTCCCTCCTCCCATGAGCCCCCGCGGCCCGTCCCTTCCGGGCACGGCAAGATGGCGAAGCCGCCGGGTGAGTGCGGGGGGATCAAGGTGACCGCGCTGTCCCCCTCCCTTTCTCCCTCCCCACCTCAGCCCCGCGCTCACCGGGCTCTCTCCCTCTCCCCGCCGCAGTTCTCCTCAAGGATATGAAGCTGATGGACGTGAAGCTGGGCCAGTTGGGCAGCTGGCTGGCCATGAGGGACTTCACCCCCGGCGGCATCTTGGGGGCCATTCGAAGAGGTGAGGAGGGTGCGGGACCCTGAATTTCTTCTCCTGACGGAGCCAGGGGGAGTAGCACACAAGAATCCCTGGCTGCCGGAGTGGATGTTGCCTGGGGGGAGGTGTCTGGCATTGCAGGGGCTGCTCCTTGGCCAGTTTTGCCTTCCCACAGCAGTTTTCTCCTGTAACATCTCGTTTATCCAGTTGTAAATTTTTTCGTGTGAGCTTTATCCACCAGATATTTGCTCTCAGTATTTCTTCTTGTATAAAGAGGAAATGCGGTGCCCTTAGTCCTGAACCCGTTGGCTGAAAATCTTGGGGTTTCACAATGTCACAAATAAGCAAAAAGGGATTAAAAGGCATTTGGATCCCTACAGATGGTAAGAGGAGACAGAGCCCTTATGGATCACTTGGGACCACTGTTGTTTGCTGTAGGTACCAATGTCATTCAGGTAGATTTAAACATAAAATGCCAAATTCAAGTGTCTGCCTTTGATAATACATGTGTGCATGTATATAATGTATGGAAGAGTTTGATAATTCCAAAGCAGCTTGAGCTCATGAAAGTCTTAATAATATTTAGGTGAGAAAATAGGGGTTTTTTCCCCTTTTTTTTTTTTAAGGCTTAGGTCTGTTAACTGGGGATCACCTTGCTCAAACAACACACAGGTTGCTTCCTCTCAGACTTGCTTCTGAGACCTTCTGATGTTTCATTACAACAAATTTCCTGAAATTTTGTGAATCCAGGCTGCTTCTTTCTCTCACAGGGTAACACACAACTCATCTGGCTGCTCTGAAAAATTTTCCTCCTCCACAGGTCACAGCAGATACTACAACAAATACATAAATGTGAGGAAGGGGGGCCTCGGGGGTCTCTCCATGGTGCTGGCTGGGTATGTTATCCTCAGCTACATGTGGAGCTACAGCCACGTGAGTAAGTAAAAACCATGTCTGAGTGTGTGCAGGGCAGCTTGGAACGTTGCCTGGGGAATAAAAACAATTACCTGCTGCTGCTTTTAGAAATAAAATGAAAGACTGTGGGCAAACAAACTTTTAGCCGTAGAAAACTTGAATGCTTACTGAGTATTTTCTTGGCAATGAAGAAAGTTTAGACCTTGGTGCCTGTCTGACCTGACAGCACCTAGAAAATAAATGCTCAGGGGTTTTTCAGAATGGTTTCTTGCCTGTAATTTCAGGTGTGGTGGGGTTTTTTTCTTGTGAGTTCAGCAGAATTAACTTGCTGTGCTTTGCTGCAGAGCACGACCGCATGAGGAGATACCACTGAAACAGCATCAGAAGGTGAAGGTGCTCAGCTACCCTGACAGAAGACATCAGAACTATGGATAATAAATCTGTACTCTTGTGACCAATAATAAAGTGCATACACTTTACATTTCCTGAGCTGACACTCTGCTAATTGAGTTGTTAATTGTACTGTGCAAATAAATTTGTCTTCTAAGAATTTTACCCCTCGGGGTAAATTCAGAGGGAATGCAGCTGCTCCTTGGGTTGTATTTTAACTAGGGGAACTATTGGTAACTGATTCCTCTTTCTTTGATCAAAATGGTAGCACTGAATTGCTTCTTCCTGGCCATTATGGACAGGCTGGACAAGGGGCTGAGAGGATGTGTTTTGATTTGAAGGAATATCTGAGCTTTGTGTGCCCTGTTGGTGTTTCTGGTTCTCTGTCAGGCTGTCGCCAGGGGCTGGAGGTGTTTTGGGCAGTTTTCCATCATTGCAGAACACTGAGATGAGACAGGGCAGCAGCTCTCCTCCTGTCACAGCCTCAGGTAACCCAAAATCTCCATCAGACTCCTTTCACTGCCAAAACTGGGAGGTCATTCTGAGTGCAAATAAGCTTCAGCTTTTTAATGCATCAAAATAAAGGAAAACTTTCCTCCTTGACTTAAATGCAGCTCAAAGGAGCATCTGTGGGTGTGGCCCCAGTTCTGAGCTTCCTCATGCCTCAGTCACACCAGCCCGTGGAGCTGGGCACTGCTGCCTACTTGAACCATCCTTGTCTGAACAGCAGGGAGAGTGAAAACCACTTCTTGAGAGGCATAAACAATCTCCCAAGAGCTTCAGTGGTTACAGGAAGGCTTTCAGTGTTGGAAAACTGGTACTGAAGCCCAAAAGCTCCTGAACTCGATGGGGAAGGTGATCAGACCCTGGAGTGTTTTAGCTCCCTTTCCTCATGCCCAGTTGCATACAGATCACACAGCTCAGTGTGAGGGGGGCACAGAGTGTTATGAAAGTGATGGTCTGTCACTCCAGACTTGAAACTTCTACAGTGAAATAATTGCAGTCATTGACACCAACACAAGCTCTGGTCACTTCTCTTAATCCAGCCACATGTACCTTGTTCTTCAAAAAAAAATAAATTCACAGACAGCTTTTGCCATCAGTACATTTCAATAAAAACAAAATATAAAGGCAGGCAGCAAATGAAGAGATGGGGTAGAATCAATAAGGCTCACATTGTGGGTATTTTTTTCTTTTAATTCACATTTTGTCATTGGCCCTTTTGAAATAGTCATCTCAAAATAAATGTGGTTTGTGTTGAAAAAAAATGCTCTCGGAAGGAATCTCTACCAACACTTTAAAAGCAGTGTTCCATAAGAATATACAGCTCCACTTCCTGCTCTCCAGAGTGTGGCAACACCTGCTCAGTGTGAGCTGGATAATGGGCCTGAGACAAAGCTCTTCTATTCCTACTCCAAGCTGTGCTCTTGTCCCTCCTTTCTGCAAGTGGGAACTGAGCACAGATGCAGCTTTCCTATAATTATTGTTCCTTATTGTCTGGCTAACCAGAGAGATGCCAATTTATTCTCCCCCTGATCAGTTCTCTCCCAGAAGATTGGTTTCTAACCTTCAGTACAGCAAGAAGCACAGAAACAAAGCAAGTGGACACAGGTTTTACTGCCTGATGTACGTGAGGGGTTTTGTCAGCCACCAGGACAAGCTCACCAGGCTGACCTGGAAACAGGACTTTGCTTTTGAAGAGCTACAGGACAGCAGAATCCCTGCTTCCTCACTGAGGAGAAGGCATTGCAAGTGTTAAGTTTTCCCAGTCAGTCTTCCTGCTTCCACAGGGAGGGCTGAAATGCTGCAGATTCTCCAAAGAGAAGTGGCAGAAGGAAAATACTTTAAAGAAACACTGGCCTAAGATGTGTTTATGTGGAGTGCTGCACCAGTAAGGGCTTGGATTATCTACTGGCTTTTAGATCTACCTTTCATAAGGGCTCAATGAAAACAGGCGGAGGCCAAAATCGATTTTAAAAAGGTTAAAACTTAAAAAAGTTGGGGACAATTACAAAAATGTTGCTTAGCAGCAGCCAGCCTCAGACCAGTTCTTTCAGTAATGGCATTAAAAAAACAACCTGATTAATAGCTCCAGACATTGTGCTAGGCAGAAACCTTTCCTCAGTGGTAACAGCTCCCTTGCACCTTCCTGCTGCTCCTTCACTGTCCACTGAGAAAGGCCAGGTGTCCTTTGGTGCATCTGTTGGCATAGTGACCTTTTTCACCACACTGAAAGGGAAAGAGACAGGAGTTATTGCAGAGCTACAGCTCTTTCCTCCAAGCTGCTTTATTAAGGCATCCAGCAAACTGCTCCCATTTGGAAGCTTTTCCACATGTGGAAGATGCAACATTTAGCAGGTGAAGTGACACAGGACTTATGGGCTGCTATCACACCTTGGAGCAAAAACTGCTTCTATACTGGGAGTAACCTGATGCCATGTTATTCTAAGGCATTTCAAAGGAGAGAACCCTCAGCACACGAGGAGGATTTCAACACTTGAGGCTTCTCAGACTACTCCACGTGATATGCATCATACCCACGGGGACTCTCCTGATCTTCATAAATAGAAAAAAGCACCTCTGAACTTGAGAAAGTCACAGATTCATGACTTTGCATCTTAAAGCTACTCAAACACAGAGAAATGCCAGTATTTGTGCAACAGCCTTCTCCAGATCTGTAATTTACTTGCAGATAATAGAGGCAGCTATTAAAGGTATTCACTAAAATGGATTCAGCTATTTAATATCCCTGTCCAAACTCAGTGACTTTCACCCAAACAAGCACCTAAGGCTCAGAGTGGACATGCAAAATGTAGCCATTGTCAGGGCTAAAGGGACAGGAAGATTCTTTGTCCTTTTCTAGTGACTGTGGCTTTTGTGGAAAAATAAGGAGATGGAAACTTGATTGTGTCCAAATTTTCCTGGTGCTCCTCAATGAGCAACCAAGGTGAACAACTCATTCCTTGGTTTGACAGCACAGGGTGCATTTAGAGTTCAAATACTGAGCAGGCTTTGCAAACCTAATTTCTGTTACTTTCAATGACCTTCCATGAAACAGGGGAGAAGAGAATCTACACCCACCAGTGTAAGCAAATTGGCTTATGAGACAAAAAAAAATTAACTCTTATTTTGAAATGTGCAACTTGGCAGTCTACTTTCAGTCTTTGGGGCAGGGTTTTCCTGTTTATTAGCAGACAGCAAAGTCCTACATAATATGTCACTGTCACAGCAAGGCAGCGACCTCAGAACTCAAGGCCAATTCCCACAGCTGTATGCAGGCACCACACAGTGTGTACTGAGCAGAGCTCAGAATTCATGAACCTTTTTACACTGTGAAAAAGCCTGTTGCTTTCCCTCCTCAGCCCTCCCCTCTGCATTACCTTGTAGCAGGTGACCTGTTCCAATGGCCGGGGTCCTCTGTTTCCACTGTTGTTATTTTGAGATTGCATTACTCCAATGACTTGGGGTGTCCTCTGTTGGGTAGAAGAGTTCTGACTCGTTAAGTGCATCAAGGATAAAGATCCTTGTGGCTTTTGTTTTGTTAAGAAGGGAAAAGAGCACCCATATGTCAAATGATCAATTTTCCTCCAAATCTGTGTGTGGGTGCTCTGCCAGCTGGAGCACCAGAAAGAAGAAATCAAGCACTGAGCTTTACAAAGCCCAGTGATCCTGTTTTTTCTCTGGAAAGCAGATCTGGAGAGTAGGTTTAGGCTGCTAAAATATCATTGCCATCACCAAGGATTGTCACCCTGATTACAAAACCTGGCAGACTGCTGCACAACCACACATGATGTGTTTCTGTGTAGCGTGGGAGTGTTCTGTGACATGAACTCCATGTGAAGCTGGAACAATTGTGGGGTTTCATCACTACAATAGCACTCAGGGTTGCTCACTGCTTAATTCCCACTTCCAGACCCAAGAGCCTTGGTGCCCAATTTTGACCATTTGACAACCTAATCTATTTTAAAGCACTGTGGGAGAGGTTTGAGGGTGGCTGTGTAGGGAGGCAGGGAATCTGGGTACCTTTTGCTGTGTTTGTGTTGGCTGAGGCAGTGGTGGTTGCTCTGTGGTTCCCATTGGCAGTTCAAACCGAGGGCTGGTTTAGATGGAAACAAGAAAATTGATTCTCAAATCATATGCCAACATTTTATAATCAGCTCAGTCAAGTAACTCCAAACAACAAAACATTCAGCCAGTTAAATCTGGCTCACAGGAAACAGACCTCCCTCTCCTCAGTTCTCTTTACATATATGTAGCATATCCCTCTGCCTTCTGAAATATAAATCCATGGGATCCCACTGTACTGATGGCACCTAATCACCATGCCAGTCTTACTGGGAACTCCCTGGAAAAGCCCCATATCATAGACTGGTTTGGGTTGGAAGGGATTCAAAGCTCATACAGTTCCAACCTCCCCTGCCACAGGCAGGAACACTTTGAACTATCCCAGGTTGCTCCAAGCTCCATCTAACCTGACCTTGGACACTTTCAGGGATGGGGCAGCCACAGCTTCTCTGAGCAACCTGTGCCAGAGCCTCCCCACCCTCACAGGGAAGAATTTTTTTTCTAATGCCTAATCTAAACCTACTCACTTTCAGTTTGAAACCATTCCTCCCTGTCCTGTCACTACATGCTCTTGTAGATACTTTTTCAATCCACAAACCAGTAAAAATTTGGCCCAAGTAAACACTGGCAAATCTCCAAACCATTGGGAAGCACGGGAGCACCCTCATTTGACATGTACCAGAACACAAGGGAAGCACAAGGCTGCAGAGCAGGCCTGGAGCATACTCACTGCATGAATTTACAGGCAGGCCCCTCTGGACAGAATCCTACCAGGTAATTCACACAAATGACTCTCCGAGTGTGCCGATGTCTGCACAGGGGACCTGCAACAACACAAAGCTCAGCAGTTCACACTCCAGACATCCAGATCCCAGCAGATCACACAAAGATTGAACAGCAACACTCCCCCTTGATCTCCAGGCACAGGAACAGAAACTGTGGGAGGCACATACCGTGTTTACAGAAGCCTCTGTCATACCAGGGACAGTCTTTGATCTTCGACTCCGGGTCAATGTGCAAGAATGGACATTCCTTGTTACTGCATTCCCCTGTACCAAAGGCAAACACACTTCTCAGTCAATTGTGCAGGTTTGAGATCAAAATGATTCTCAAAACATTACCTGGATCATGTAGCTCCCACAGAGCTGTTACCAATGTTTGTAAGTTCAGGCACAACAGTCTCACTGCCTGCCTTAACCTCCATGAAGAGCTCCAAGGCCTCAACCCTGGTGAGCCAAGTTCTACCCGACTACATTATTTGTGTTTTTAAAAACAATGGGGGAACTAAATTTGAAAGAGCAGTCATGGTAACAAAACCCAAACATTCAGTGCACTGGAAGTGTGGAGAAACTACAAATTGCACACTAACCTCAATCCAAGGAAACCTATAAGACTGTAAGTTTCTGGCACCAAGTTGCCTCATTATGTCCAGATCTCCAGAGCTGGAAAGCAAGTGCACAAAAGTTTTGCACACCCATGCCCTCTGCTGCTCATCAGCTTCCCAAAATCAGAGTCATGCAAGGACCAGCTGCTCAGCCTACACATTCATACCCCCAAAAATAAATTTAAGGCAAAAAAAGCAGTAAAAAAAGCAGTTTACCCCCTTTTCCTGCAA
Source organism: Chloebia gouldiae (assembly GCA_003676055.1). Lineage (NCBI taxonomy): Eukaryota > Metazoa > Chordata > Aves > Passeriformes > Passeridae > Chloebia > Chloebia gouldiae. Next base: position 156,348 of record QUSF01000022.1, read on the forward strand.
GGGACAAGCAGTGAAGTGAAGACATCTGCAATACATCACAAATTTATGTGGATAATAAGGTGAGATCCAGAAAAATGTCAATCTAACATGAGACAGAAAAATGTAATGCTCTGAGGAGGGATCTTCTTCAGACTCCCACACCTGCAGGGAAGGCTAAGCAGGAGCTACTTACCAAATTTGGAGTAGAAGTAACACTCAGGCATCTTGGTCATGTCATACTCGTGCAGGAACTCGCACTGGTCTCCCTTTTTGCACAGTCCTCGTAGCCAGTGTTTACAAACAACTGTCTTTTCCCCACTGATGTGTCTGAATGGGCACATGCCTCCTGTGGAAGGGTGAGTGGGGCAAGAAGGGAAAAAAGAACAAGTGTGTCACACAGGGCAACAGCAACTCCTCTGCAAGAGGGGTTTCAGAAGACATCACCTATGATTTCAGCCTTAAGTGATAACAGCAAAACAGGGAGTTCCAAAACAGCCTTGTGATACCCTCTAATGAGCTTCACAATGAAGTCTCCAGCTCTTAATCCTGGCAACTACAAACCACAGCAACTAAGAGGCAGATCCAGCAAAGTCACCTTATGGTGAGTTCAAACCTTCCTTCAACAGTAGCTTTGCTTATTTACCTCCCAACTCCCTTAAAAATACCCTTATTTCCCAATTGCTGCAGATACTCCAACATCCTTCAGCTTTCTCCTCTAGCTAGATTATCCCCTCATCTTTACAAAATAAGAACACTATAATCAGTGCTGGAAAATCTGTTTTCACCCTCCCAGTCCTGGGAAAATAACTGCCTTTTCCAATATTCCACAAAACTTGCCTTTTCCACATGCCGCCTTTAAAAAAAACTCACAGACAGCTGCGCCTGATTCTGTGGAGAGAACAAGGAAACATTATTTATTTTACCAAAGCTTCATGGCAACCTTTAAAACATTTCCTGCCCTAGAAAGAAAATCTGATCTCCAGCATCAAGAGAAAAGCAACATTTTGGTTTGGGGGATTTACTTTCCTGCATGAGTTCCTTGTTAAAGCCTGGCACCCAAAAATACCTTTCTTCTTCTTGAGGAAGAGCAAAGGGAGTTTGCAGAGATTTGGAGGTGCCTGTTTTGCTTTTCAGCTATTTAAGTTTTTGACTGGGTTTTCCTCTACTGTTAAGTCAGTCATATCACAGACTATCCTGAGCTGGATGGGACCCACAGGGATCATCAGAGTCCAACTCCTGAACCTTGTATTTGTAGTCATGGCATTACAAGTTTTATATTTCTTTATCAGAACTGACTGAAGCAACCATTAGCACGTTATCCCTCGCAGATCTGGACAAAGAGGAACTTTCAAGGGAGTTAAACACAGTTTAACACAGTTAAACACAGTTTAGTAGCCTCACCAGAAAAATTCAGCAAACTGTGAGTCTCCTGAGTCTGTCAGACTGAAGGAAAAGATTTACAGAGTCAGAAATGGCTATAGCTAAAGTTGATGACTCTTCCCATCAAAATATGCCATCTACCAAAAGGGAATGAAAAAGGAAATATAAAGTACTGTGCAGGAGAGTGATGTTTATTCACGGTAATATCTGAACTTTAATTTTCTAGCCTGGCTGGCAGTAACTACGAATTTCACTAAGTAGAAAAGAAAAACACCCGGATTACGACAGAAACCTCAGGAGAAAAGTGGAAGTTGGGTGGCTCTATGGGTAAGACCTGAGAAAGACGCTGAGATCCCTGCAAACCTCCCGGGCACCCCAGGCCTGCCCAGCCCATCCTCCTCGGCCCCACGGCCCCAGCCCGAGCACCCCGCGCAGGTGAGAGCCCACACGCACTGTCCATGCCAGGGAAGGGGAGCGGCTGTGCCCCCAGCTGCTGCTCCACGGCCAGCTCCAGGTCGAACGTGATGTGATCCACGCTGGCGATGAGCTCTTGCATGGTGGCAGCTGGGGGCCGCCGGCAACGGGAAGGTAGGGGCGGAATGGTGGCGGTGTTGGTGGCGGCGGGCGGGCGGGCCCGGGCGGGCCCGGCCCGGCCCGCTCCGCTCCGCGCCGGCAGCGCCTTCAGTGAGGGGAGGCGGCGGCGGCAGCCCCGTGGCCGCCCCGCGCCGCCCGCCCGCGGAATGACGGGACCCACGGCGGGCACGGCCGCCCGACGGGCAGCGCGCGCGCTCCGCCCAATCAGCGCTCGGGGCGCCGCCGCCCGGCGGGCAGCGCGCGCGCTCCGCCCAATCAGCGCTCGGGGCGCCGCCGCCCGGCGGGCAGCGCGCGCGCTCCGCCCAATCAGAGACCGCCGGGGACTCGCCCCTTCCGCGCGCGCAGGCGCCGCGGGTCAGAGGCGGGGCGGGTCAGAGGCGGGTCAGAGGCGGGACAGAGGCGGGACAGAGGCGGGACAGAGGCGGGGCGGGTCAGAGGCGGGCCGGGCCGGGCTGGGCTGGGCTCGGGTTCCCGTCCCGCTCCCGGTCCTGTTCCGGGGACCGCGGGCACACCATGGGCTCCCTGCGGCTCCTCGTTCCCCGCTGGTGCCGCTACGCCTCCCCCGCCCTGCTGCAGGGGCGGTGCGCAGCCCCCGCGGTTGGACCCGGGCAGGCGCCGCTCCTGTCCCGGCCCCCCGGCCAGGGCCCGCTGCCGGGATGGAGAACGTGCAGCTCCTCCCAGGCCTCCTCCAAGCTGCCCGGCAGCTCCGCTGGAGCTACCGAGGAGCAGAAGGATGATGATGATGATGATGATGAAGGTGTGGAGTTCGGGACGCTGTCTGATAAATTTTCCTCTAGAAAATATTACTACAAAACCTCAGCGCGCTTTCGGGATTTAAAGCTTCGAGAAGAAGGAGAAGAAGAACCAGAAAGGAAACCTCGACGTGGCCCTAAGAACACTCCATACTGGTACTTTCTACGGTGCAAGGCTCTCATCAAAGAGGACAAGGTTTGAACCCAGCTCTTCTCTTGTTTTTAATAGCACAAATGAAAGCTGCAGCTCTGACCAGTCTCTATCACTTGGTATCTTTACAGAAAGAATTAAAATAAGAATTTTCTATAGAATCATAATAAAACAATTTGGTTTGGAAGAGACTTTGAGGATCATCCAGTTCCACCCCTGCCATGGCAGGGACACCTTCCACAACCCCAGGCTGCCCCAAGCCCTGTCCAGCGTGGCCTTGGACACTTCCAGGGATGGGGCAGACATAGCTTCTCTGGGCACCCTGTGCTAATGCCTTGCTTCCCTCACAGTAAAGGATTTTTTCCCAATATCTAACTTAAATTTCTCCTCTGCCAGCTTAAAACCATCCCCCCTGTCCTGTTACCACATGCCCTCATCCAAAAACCCTCTCCAGCCTTGCTGTCAGGAACCCCACACATTGTAGGACTTGGACTACAATCTGCCTACAGCTGCATATATTAATATCTGTTGTAGTTGGTTCTCTTGCTGCCTCCTGATGGACTTTTCTCATCCTTGTAGCTGGCAGAGGCTCTGGAGCTGTTTGAGGTGCAGATGCTGAAGGAGGAGCGTGTCCAGCCAGAAGAAGGCAATTACACTGTTCTCATTGGCGGCTGTGGCAGGGTTGGCTATGTGAAGAAGGCATTCAGGCTGTACAATGATGTAGGTTTAACTCCTCCCTCAAAGCATTTTCTAAGCTAAAAGCATTTAAAGCATTCACTCATGTTAATTTGTCTCCAAAAGGCCTTTGAGTTAGCGTTGGCACCTTCTTAGCCTGAAACTCTTAAAAACAAGTTAAAAAAATTCAAGCTGTCCTTTTGTAAAAAGGCCAGTTCAAATCCTTCTCTTCCTTTAGATGAAAAAACGAGGGTTAATCCCCACAGAGGCCACTTACACAGCCCTGTTCAACGCCTGTGCTGAGTCTCCGTGGAAGGACTCGGGGCTGCAGAGCGCCTTGAAACTGCGGCAGCAGCTGCAGAGCAAAAACGAGGAGCTGAACCTCATCACCTACCACGCCCTGCTGAAGGTCTGTGCCCTCTGCTCAGACCTCAGGATGTGCTTGGATGTGCTCAAGGTAAATAGGTTGCTTTTCTCCTGTTAAACCTATTCTGTGCTGTGGTTAAAGCTCCTTGAAGTTGACATGTTGCATCGGGTTTTAATTTCATTTCCAGCAGAGTTAATTAGGGATCATGTGTTTCTGTTTAATTGGCCCTTATTGTCATGCAGTGAAATTGTATGTACCAAAGTCTAAGCTTAATTACCTAAAAGGAGGCAGCTTTGGCTTTAAAACTAGCTGGGTATGTCCAAAACGTGTTACATCTATCCCCAAAAGATGAAGGGTGTATTTGACTTCACCACACAGGATAACTGGAAGTTTAATGCTCTCTCTGCTCTTTTCAGGAAATTGTGCAGAAGGGCCATGTCCTCACAGCTGAGACCTTCAGTTTCCTTCTCATGAGCTGCATAAAAGACAGCGAAAACGGCTTCCGATTTGCCTTGCAGGTTTGTCCTCGTGTTCTGAGAGGGGGGAAAGAGCTGCTGCGTTGTAACTCATCACCTGAACACATGAAAAGCAGTGGGGTGGTGAAATGGGAGGAGTTCAGCTCCTCCTAGCACAAATTCTGAAAACCAGACTTTGCTCAGGACATCTTGTACACTGGTAAATAACCCTGGATCATCTCACAGTGACCTCCAGCTCAAGGTCACTGGCCCTGTCATGCTGTAAATTCACTCCTTCTCATACAGATCCCATTAACAGATGTACTTACTGCTGCTAGAGATGCTCCTGTTATTTAATATCCATCTTCCCCTCTTCAGGTTTGGCAACAAATGAATAAACTGGGAATAAAGGCTGACAGCCACACCTACAACCTGATGCTGCGTGCGGCCAGAGACTGTGGGATCGGCAATCCCGCTGTGGCCTCTAAACTCCTGCTCAGTCCCCCTGAGAACTCACCTCAGCTAAAGCTGCCACCTGGCAGGCGGAAGGAAAAGGTCCAAAATCAGAGGAAGAAGGGATCAGAGAGTGCTGCTGTCCAGCTGGATGTGGACGCTATGGAAAAGCAGTTATTTCAGGAGAGTTCTGTGCAGCCCGAGGAACAGATCCAGCAACAAAATAAAGATGTGGCTGGGGCTGAAGCAGAACCAGCTGCTCCTGACAGCCCCAGTGTCACTCACAGCAGGGCTGGAGCCTTGATGAGGAGAGCCCAGAGTGAGATGGAACAGGAACAGCCGCACCCAAGCCAGAAGCTGCCTTTCTGTAACCTGCCCAACTTGTTGGATTCCAGGGTGGCTGCCACAGCCGTGGTTTCCCTGGGGACAGTGGCCACACCAGCCCATAGACTGGCTCTGATGGGGGATGTGGAGGGATTCTTGAACAAAATGAAAGAGGACAATGCAGAGCCCAACATAAAAACATTCACATTACTGGCTGAGCTGGTGGAACCCCAAAGCCCCTCAGAGTCCTCTTTGCTGGCGTTGCTGGATAATCATAAAGTAAAAGTAGATGTGACCTTCTTTAACACATTAATGAGGAAGAGAAGTAAACAGGGAGACCTGGAGGGAGCAAAGGTGAGAGAAAAAACTCAGTACCAGCCTCATCACCACCTCCTTGTCTTAGGCCTCTATTTTGCTGAGACCCATTTCTCTGTTCACAATAGAAACTGGGATCTCACACCATTTCCCATAAGATGGTGCTTGAGTTAATTTATAAATATTTATGGATTCTATTCTAGCATGTCCAGCCCCCTGTCTGGAAAGCTGCATTAAGAATTTTTGGGAAATTATGCCAACACTTGTATCTTGCAGAGCATGCTGCCAGCTCTGGTGAAGAGGGGACTGTCACCTAACCTCCAGACATTTTGTAACTTGGCAGTTGCCTGCCACAAACAGCAGGATGGACTGCAGCTGCTCTCAGATTTGAAGGTAATGAAAGAAAAATCCCCTGCTGCTTGGGGTCTGAGCTGCAGGAAGAGGCAAAGTGAAGTGTTAATGCTTTTAAAAGACCTGCTGAGGTTTTTGTGACGAGTGGTTTTGTTCTCTTCCCAAAAACATGCAGCTCCAGAGTAGCTGAAGCTCAGGTGGTCTGTCCTGCACCTGTGCTGGCAGTGCACAAGCTGCTTCACAGGTCCTGTGATGAGAGCTGTGCTCCTTGTGTAAAAAGCACCTCTGCTCTTTCCTTCTGCAAGTCCTGCACTAGTCAGCAGATAAACTTGTTTAACCATAGCATTTGTTCTTTCCAGAGGTCTGGAATAACTCCCAACAAGTACATCTACAGCAGCCTGATTGCTGCTGCTGTGAGGCAGCTGGATTACGGTTACCTCACGGAGATCCTGCGGGACATGAGGAATAACCAGGTGCCTCCCAATGAAGTGATCATCCGGCAGCTGGAGTTCGCAGCGCGGTACCCTCCCAAATTTGACAGGGTAAGGAGCCAGGGCTGGCAGGCTGTGAAGGCATCACAAAGGACACCAGAAAGGGAGGGGAATCATAAATATGATGATTGAATGTCTGCCTGAGTGTCCTTTAGGTTTGTCTGCTCTGGCTGATGATTACTTGATCGGTTTCTTCGGTAGTTCTTGTACCAAAGAATCTTGTAGTTCCTCAAGTGAGCTCTCATCTAATAGAAACTTGTTCTGGTGGATTTCTCTTTGCAGTATAAGCACAAAAACCCATACCTGGAGAAGATTGATGGTTTCCGTGGCTACTACTACCGGTGGTTAAAAGTTATGGCTGGAGAAGAGACCCCCCACCCCTGGGCCAAGTACAGGACAGCAAAGCCTGGGGGGCAGGACAGCAAGGCAGAGGCTGTGCAGGAAAAGGGAGCAGGATGCTGAAGTTTCAAGTTATTCCAGCCTAAGGAAGATGCATGACTTGCTTCTTTAAACTGCCTTGTAGTAGAGTTGCTTTGTGTATCCCCAACCCCCAGTTCTTGCAATAGTTATATAATAAAATATTTCCCTTTTTTTTAAGGAGGAGCAAATAACATTTTCAGTCAATTTCCTTCAACTGCTGAGGATTAGATGGGCTGTAGTTTAGCAAACCCTGTGCAAAACAAGGAAGAAGCAAAATCAGATTTGACAGGGGTTTAGCTCAATGCTGGTTTTGTCTGTGTCCTTTCACTTCACATGTGACTCTTAAGTCTCTAGACTGCTGGCATTCCTGAAGAGATCTGTGCATGAATTCCAGATTACAAACCTCAGCAGAGAATTCCAGTGAAATGTAGCTTCCATGTGCGTGTGGTCAGGTTAAAACTCAAGACTGGATATTTGTATTTCCTTTCTACACCACCTTTTAAATGGACTTAGTTGTAAAAAAAACCCAGAGCAGCTCACTGTGCAGAGCAACCTTCAAGCACCCAGAACAAATCCAACAGGAGAAGAGGGGCACAGGAATGTTTCACCAGAAGATCACACCACTCTCTCAGGAAGGCAAGCTTTATTTTAAAATAAATGGCTACATAAAACCCTACTCCAAAGCACCCCCCATTTATGCACAATCCAAGTGATCATGCTGCTGCTTTAACTTAATACAGAAATATCCCATCACAGAAAATGGCTGTAATTGCACTCATAGTCCATTGAGGAGGAGGAGGAGGATGTCCCTCAGAGTTCAAAAAACAAGTTTGATTGCAAAAGGCTTCACCCAGAGCAGCCTCTGCATCCACAGTGAGTGCACTCAATGATTCTGCCCTGAAAAACAAACATGAGGAGGGTGTTACAGCCAAGCCAGAGCAGCAGGCTCGCTCGAGGCAGGGAATGGCTCTGGGTGGGAAGGGTTTCCACAGTTTCCCATACTTTTAACAACCTTAAATGAAAGCTGACAGTAACTTCAGCCCCAACTGAACACCAATTCTACCACCAAAGGCAGAGGAAATGACCAGGAAGAACAGCACTACCCCCTCTGCTGTACCCGAGGTGGAGAAGTCAGAACAACGGCTGCAGGGCAGAGGAACAAGCTGGAGACTCACCACTTCCAGCTTGCTTTTGGGGACTCTGCAGATGCAGTTGGTCCCAAAGTTGGTGTCCCTGGTCTGGATGCAGCGCAGGCAGCAGAGGTTCTCATAGCCCTGCTTCTTCCACTTGGCAATCAGGTTTTTGTCAGCATAGCCCTCCTTGATGCAGTACTCATAGAGCTCTGGGGAGGAGCAGACACTGTCACAAGTCTCACTATCAGGAGTTACCAGCTGTAGTAACCAGCAGGTAAAGCTGGGCAGCTGCCAAGCCTTCCCTCCATCCTCCTTCCCCAGAAACCTGATCCCACCAACTCCCAGTTCAGTGCATCCACAGGTGAACACCTCACTCACTCCAGTTTGCCCCTGCCCTCCTCACCTCTGCTGATTGCTTTCCTCTTGTAGAAGAGATCAAAGATGTAACGTGTTTTCTGGTGGTGGATCCTGAAGATGGGCCAGAGGGACTCCACTTTCCTCTTCCCTTCGTGTGGCTCTGTCTCAGCTGGGAGGGAACACAAACACAAAGGTGACCAAGTGCTTCTTCCCTCAATCCTTTTGCAGTGAACTGTTCCAAGAACGTCCATAACTTTAATACATGGCAGGGATAAGACAGATTAATGCGAGGAGACTTAAATGAGAGAGACCTGACCTGAAACAGCTCCTTTAGGATACAGTGATAATGGGATGACGTGACCCACACTGGGATCGGGGGGGACTTCACACCCACAGCAACAACATGGACAGGAACTACCACACACCCATGAGTTTCATCAACAACATGGACAGAACTACCACACACCCATGAGCTTCATCCGTAAACCAGCTGGAACCAAACCTCTGTGCTCCATAACCCCCAAACTAGGGACCAGCACAGCCCAGGACCAACCTGCAGCACCACTGGAGGCACAGACACAAAAAAGGTCCCCCTATCTTCATGAAGCAGCTCTTGTGAGCTTGTTTTGGGGTCCCATCCATGAGAACACCCACTCACCTTCTCGCATCTTCTGATCCAGCTCGTCCAGCGTGGGCTCGATCAGCTCCCAGCCATCCGGGGGAGGCTTCCTGCTCCTCTTCACCTTGGGCATTGCCTCAGGAAGGAGAGGGGCAAAGGGAATTCCCAACACTCCCTCAGAACCACTGGGAAAGAAAAACAGCTCTCAGATCTATTTCTCCTAAGGTTTCTCTGCCCCCTTCCCCTTTTCCACTATAAGGATAAAAATGAGCTTCACGGAGCTCGTCAAAGACGCGAAAGCTCTGCCACTGCCGCACGCTAAGTCAGTTTTTCTCCTCAGCAAAGCGCGGCAGCCTTTCCTTCTCCGAGCTGACAACTCCGGTCGCATCCCGGTAACGCAGAGGCCGCCGGCCCGGCCCCGCAGCGGAACGCGGGGCTGGGGGGCTACGGGGAGGCCGCAGGCGCTGGTTCCTGCCCGGATCCCTGTCCCTGTTCCTTCTCCCGGCCCGGATCCCTGTCCCCGTTCCCCGGTGCCGGCCCGGATCCCTGTCCCTGTTCCCTCTCCCGGCCCGGATCCCTG
>QUSF01000022.1:171442-183351 GCA_003676055.1 Chloebia gouldiae
CACAGCCCCACCGGGGTACGGGGGAGGTGGGCACAGCCCCACCGGGGGCCGGCGGCCATCCCGCCCCTGGCGGGGCTCAGGAGCTCCAAACGCCGCAGCTTTGATGTGGCCCCGGCAGCGCCGCGGTTTGGGTGTTCCGCAGCGGGCAGGGACTTGCTCCCGGTGTGATTCAGGAGCGCGGATGAGGCACGGCCCGGCTGTCACGGCTCGGCAGGATCCGCCCAGAACCTTCTCCACATGCACCATCTGCATAATTGGCTCTTGCAAACACCGGTCGCACGCGTTAAAAGCCAGCCCCCCTCATTCCTTTTTCCCTGCAGTTTGCTCTGCTTTATTTCATCAGCGTTTCCCAGCCTCTAGCACAAAACTGATTCCTTGTGTCGATTTTATTGAACCACTTCGTTGTGGGTCCATCTGCGCAGTGATAGGAGATGGGGCTGAAGCTTTCACATGGTTTTTGTGAAGGCAAAGAACCATGGCGGGTTACAACCCCATTTTTCATATTTAAATGCCTGTAACTCAGGATTTCCTGTTCTTTATTTCATTGTACAGATTTCAGTGTTTGATTCAAACCTTTTTCTTTGTGGAAGAAGAGGGGTCTTTAGTCGTTTTCCCTCAAGTCAGTGGAAATTATTGGATTGATGGCAGAAGAGTGGATTTTGGCACTCACTGTTTAATATAAAAGGGAGCCATATAAGGGGTATAAACAAGTTACTAATAAATTTTTTTCAGTATTATCTCAGATTAATCTCTTTTTTTTTTTCCCTAATACTTTGATCTTAAACAGAAGAGCTTCCATCAGTATCTTTCCATTCTCTTTCATCTAAATTCCTTAATTAGACTGTTTAAAGCTGAAGACAAATGTGTTTGAACTTGGGCCTGCCTGGGCACCACTGGGCTTTACTGCAGGTGAAATCTGCAGGTGATTCTACTTTAAAAGTGTTTCACAGAGGTGGAAAAGAAGGGTTGTCCTTGTTTTCATACGGGGAAACTGAAGCACAGAGCTGGTCAGTGGCAGGTGTTGGACCAGCTCCTCATGTCTGATGTGAGGTTTGATCTCCCTGTGGGAGCAGAGCCCCATCCCTGCACTGTGCTGAGCTCCCGTGGGCTTCACTCTTCCATTTGCTTCTTTTTAGGCTTTTAACATAAAATGATTTCTCTTCAGTTGCTTTCCCCCCTTATCACCAGTGTTTGTTTGCAGTAATGAGCAGTTTGTGTTCCTTGGTCCTGAGCCCAGTGTGGAATTCTGGCGCAGCTGGGTGAGGAGCCCTGGCCAGGCTGGGAGCACAGTTTGGTTATTTGGGGGTTGGTGTGTCACAGATGTCACTGCTGTTCCATTTGGGGTGATGCCACATGCTGGGCAGTGAGGTCATGTCTCCCCAGGAGCATTCCCATGGCAGATCTCCTTCCAGAGGGTGTCATTGTTCCCTCCCAGGGGGGATGGCTGGGAACACACAAACAGAAAGCACCTGTCGGGCTGCACCAAAGCTTTTGGTTGTGCTTAGGGTTTGAGAGCCCGTGAGCTTCCCCAGCTGCATCCAGGGAGAAGAATTGGATCTCTGCACTTCCCCATTTCTTTTGGATAAATAACTGAGGAATTTCTGTAAAGCTTCACAGTGAAGTTTTGGGACAGAACTATGGCACTGTGAGAGTTTGTGCTGAGCCAGGAGAATTGGTCAGAAAATGTTGGATCCCTGAGGCTCCCAGTCCAACAGCAGACAGTGAGAGAGCGGTGGCACATCTCCCATGGATCCCACACAGTGCCAGGGAGGAAGGGATGATCCCTCACCCCTCCCCATCCCTGTGAGGTTCCCATTGTCCTCGTGAAGGCAGGTGAAGTGGGCAGGAGGAGAGAGATCCAGTGTTTCCTGCTCCTTCCTTGGCACTTCAGGCCTGCTGCAGTGGCAGAGAGCTGCTGGCCAGAGTTGTTTGCTTTTTGCCACTCTCCCTCACTCAGGGCTGTGGATTGGCTCTGTCCAACTTGCTTCCCAGTTCTTTGGGCTGGAAGAACATAACCAGAGCAGTGGCTTGAGGGGAGCATTAATGGCTTCAGCAGTTCATTTATCAACAGAACTTGGAACTTGGGGCAGTGCCAGCCACAGTGATTCCCCTTCTTGGTTCCTAGAGCTTGTTTTTATTTTTCCTCACAGAGCAGTAAAACTGGAGGCTCCTTTTAGGACTTCTTCAGCTCTCATTGTAATTCCCAAAGCTTTTGTCCAGTTACCTTCTTATTTTTTCCTCGCACAGTGGGAGGGGTTAAGGAGCCAAGCTTGTTGTAATGTTGGCTGTAACTACAGGAACACACTGTGACTCCTCCTGTGCAGGAAACTGGGATCTGCTGTGGGACTCAGCATCCCTTGCCAGCCTGGGAAGGGAATTGGAGAGGCCACGAGCACAGGCAGGGAAGGGTGATATCAATAATCCCAATTCTCTGTGTCTCACCTAAAATTCTTGGAGCATTTCACCAGGTTCAATGGGGGTTTTGTTTAGGTCTGTCAGAGGAGCTATTTTGGTTTGTGCTATCCACACCTAAAATCCAGAGTGCTGCAGGAGGAGCAGACCTTTCTGGAAGTTACCACTAAACCATTTGTTATTTTTCTTGTTTTGTGCAGGTAGAAAAGGAGGCCACAAAGGCCGAGCAAGGCAGTACACGAGTCCTGAGGAGATTGATGCCCAGCTCCAAGCAGAAAAGCAAAAGGCAAGGGTATGTGTTTGCTCCTTTGTGTGCTTTCTGTCCTGATTCTTGCCTGCTCGTTCGCTGCTCAGGAGCAATGGCAGCTTAGCCAAGTGCTGCAGATCATTCCAGCAGTGATCACACTACAGATCCCAAATATCTCCAGCTGGGGAGACTCCAGGGTGTCACCCAGTCTGGTTGCTGAGGCCTGGGAGACCACCCAGGGCAGCACTGGAAGGTTAAAGGACAGGGAGCTGATTACACAGCAGCTCTGGAGATGTTTTCTCTCCATATTTCATCATTTCAGTCTCCAGTGTCAGCTCATTCTTTATCCATGTTCTGCACCTTGGCTTTGGAGAACAAGGATAACATCTTGACATGTTACTCTATATTGAAATTATTGTATTTGCCCTGTTTCTATCATAGATTTGTGGACCAAACTCCTTTGACTTCTTCCTGGACAAAGATTTTCTTGTTTGCCTCTGCTTTGTAGGGAGAGATGAGAATTTTCTGGTGTGGAGCCTCTTTTGGGTGTGTTTCTGTGCCCCAGCATTGGACTGTAACAGCTCCCCCACTTCCACCACATCCTGACTGCTGTCATAAAAGCCTTAGCTGCATTTTGGGGCTCTTGTTTTCTTTATTCCCACCTTATCACAGCTCTGGTGACACTGATATTTTTCTGTGACTTTCTGGAAGTGCTGCTTCAGCCCAAATACACAATTCCAACTGAGGCCTCACTGCACTGACCACAGGAGGATAATTACAGCCCATGTAGGAAATCCTGCTGAATACCTCTGAGATGACTCTCTCAAGCAGTTCTGAGCCATAGTGTTGGGTCCTTTTTAATGGTTTGCCCAGCTGGAACTCGAGCTGATTGTTTGGTTTGCTGCTTAGCCACATATTCCAGCTTTGTGTTGGATTTCTTCTTCCAAACTGTAACTCCTCTTGGTTAGTTTCTGATTCCACCTTCTTGGTTTCATGCCATATTTCCAAATTCTGAAACCACTTATGAGTCTCATCCTGTTTTCCAAAATAATTCCAACTCCTACCAGTGTGATGTCATTCACAAACTGTGTAAGTGTTCTCTGCTTCCATGTTAATAAAAATACTGACTGGAAGTGGAACAGAAAAGCAGGACCCACTTGAAATGTTTGTCTTCTTTCACAGCAAACTAGAGAACTGCTCTTTGAGAAGGATTTATTTTTTGTGATAATCCATATCACATAGTGCTGGTTACATCTAACACTGATATATTAAGGAAAGCATAAAAAATACTCCCCACAATTAATAAAATTACTTCTCTTACTGTTTCTTGCTCATCCACTTTGCTGATTGCTTCATGAGAGATGTTGGTAGTGTAAAACAAGCTGTTCACACTTTATGATTCAGAAAATAATTCCCAGGTTCTGACTGGTGGAAGCTGTGCTAAAAAGGCTGTAATTCCTTGGATAATAATGTCCTGGTTGATGGTTGTCAATTTTCTTCTCTGGGTATTTTTATTTATCCAGACCCAAATAAGCTCTAAGCTGCATTCATGTGGTTTCCAGCCTCTGAGGTAGTGTGCAGTGAAAACCCAGGCCAAAATTCTTCTGGAGAGCTTTCATTTGGGGAAAGTAAAGTGTCAGTGGTGTCTTTTACACTCATTTTCCTGTTAGAGGGACCAGCCCTCATTCTGTGACAGCCAGACCCCCTTGGTGGCACAAGGCCACGTCAGGAACACCAGTGCTCAGAGCTGTCTCATCTCTCCAAAATCTCATTTAAGAGCTGAGTTTGGGATTTTTAGTGACATACGTTTCCTCTAATTTTGTAGGAAGAGGAGGAGCAAGAAGAAGGTGGTGAAGGAGCAACAGGGGACCCTAAAAAGGAGAAGAAATCTTTAGATTCAGATGAGAGTGATGAAGATGATGAGGATTATCAGGTACTGCATTCTCAGGGCACTTAATGCACCTAATACTTGGGCTGGGGGGAAGATGCACACTCTGGATTCTGAGCAGAACTACCTGGAGTGCATTTTTATTATAGAACTACTTTTAGAAGCCAAAAAAATGCTCACTTGACAGCATTTTGCCTTCAGAATGAGAACTTGTGAATATTTACAATTTAAATACAAAGGCAGCAAGATTTTTTAAAAGGCTGAAAGTGCCTTGATTCATCAATGGTTTTATTTGCTTGTAGTAAAATCTTGACTTGTGCTTTTGGGATGCTTTGCAGTGTGTTTGGGGAGCTCTGGTACAACCAGAGCTGGGTGGGAGAGCTCCTCAAGCTCCCTCTTGTTCTTGACCCGCAGCAAAAGCGCAAAGGAGTGGAGGGGTTGATAGACATAGAGAACCCCAACCGTGTCATTCAGACAACCAAAAAAGTCACTCAGCTGGACCTGGATGGACCCAAGGAGCTCTCACGACGAGAGAGGTGAGTGTTCCCTGCTCCCCCTGGAATTTCAGCCTTGCTGCTGGCAGCAGCTTGATGCAGGGAGGGGTTTTCCCTGCTCTGTGTCAGTGTTTCAGGGAGGCCTTTAAAAGTGTGTTGATGCCTAAAGCAGGCACTGAGCAGCAGCAAAGTAGGTTCACTGTGCTTCAAAATATGGTTCCTTAGAAATTTCACAGGAGTTGTCTGTCCTCTGGGAGCAGCTGTGGCTGTCCTGGAGCCAGGCAGCCTGCCCTGGTGTTCTGAGAGAAAGGGATTTAGGCCATTCCTTTCCTAACGTTTTATGCCAAAAATCAGACCTAACAGAAACCCTGAAATCATACTGCTGTGAAAGGGATTTAGGCCCTTCCTCTCCTGAAGTTTTATGCCAAAAATCAGAACAGAAATTCATTAACCAGCAGTCACTTTGGATCCACTTTAATCTTGCTGCAGAGGGTAACAGGTGGCAATTTCCCAGATCCCAGATATTGTGGTGAAATTTTTATCTGGGAAGACAAATTACCTGAAAACTAAAGTTTAATCTTGTTGTTTCATTTAGCAGTGGTGAGGTTTGGAAGGGAGGGTTTAATCTTTTTTTTTTTATTTGGGATAGATTGCTTCAGCAGAAAGACACCTTTGAGGGTAAGGCTGGGAAAAACATGTCACAGTTCTTATGATGTGGGGCTAATTCATTTGACCTCCTTGTGTGTTCATGTCCTTACTTGGCTGAAGGAAGATAGAAATAATCTCTCACCTTACTCTGCAAATAGGCAGAACCTGTGCTTGAAAACTGGTGCAGGACCCCCAGTTTTGGGGTTTTTCCTGGTTGGAAAGCCCCACTCTGCCTGTTCCCGTGGGCTTGCCTGGATGCTCTGGTGACTGGTGTGTTTCTTCTGGGCAGAGAGGAAATAGAGAAGCAAAAGGCAAAAGAAAGATACATGAAAATGCACCTAGCTGGGAAAACAGAGCAAGCCAAGGCAGACCTTGCCCGATTAGCCATCATTCGGAAGCAAAGGGAAGAAGCTGCCAGAAAGAAAGAAGAAGAAAGAAAAGGTTAGAGAATAATTAATCATTCTCTCCTACCTCTCCATGCCATGCCTGCAGAGGCACACACCCCTCCTCTGAGCCTGTGTGTCATCAGCTCCCCCCAGCAAAGCCAGACTCAGGTGTTTCCCTCTCATAAAGTTCTTGCTTCATAAACAAGAGCATGGGCACTGGAGCAGGGAAAGAGAGAAGGGAATTGCTCTTGATGTCCATATTGTCCCCTGCCTCCCAGGCAATGCTGGCTCCAGTTTGGGGGTGTAGCAGGCTCCTTGTGCTGGGTGATCTCTCTGCTTTGCATGTAGGCATCTGAACTGCCCAGGGAGTTCCCAGCACTCCTTCCCTTCCTGGCCTTTCCCTGGGAGATATGAACCAGCAGTCTGACCACGGCTGCTTGGTGGCTTCCACAGAGAAATTTGGGCATCAGGGTGATTTGTGGGCACCTGGAGAGAGGCCAGGGATAGAAGGAAGCACCAAAAGGAGCTGTGCCTCTTACCTCTGAGAAATGGGTGGGAAGGGTGGGATTTTTCCATTACCCAACTGGCAGGGTTCAGATCCCTAGGGCTGCCAAAACTCCCCCAGTCCATGAAATGATTGTTTCATCCATGAAATGATGAAACTCTGTTGTTTTCCTCCCCAGCAAAAGACGAAGCGGCCATGGCAGGTAAAAGACTGCAGTCACTATCCCTTAACAAGTAAGCACAGGCCATGCAAGAGGAGGAAACACCAGGGAACTGTGCCTGGTCCTGCCAGGAGCTCTGCCTTCCATCGCTGCCACGCAGGGCGTCCTGCAGCATTGACCTCACCTCCACCTCCAAGAGACACTGACGATGTGTTTGTCCTCATCCTGGCACAGATTTCCATTTGGGGTTAGGGGCAGCTGCTCTCTGCAGTGCAGAGCTGTGCTGGACAGCAATTCCCTGTAACAGTTTGGAAACATGAATGTTTTTGCTGTTTTTAGGATCAAGAACTTGTAGACGGTGGGAGGGGGGCAGGGTGGGAGGGAGCTGTGTGGGAGGGGAGGTGCTTCAAATGCTAGATTGCAAGAAAATAGATTGTGGGGTCGTTTTGGGGTGGGGCATGGGGTGGGGAACTGACTTGGTATGAAATCCCAAAGGATAATGTATCTGAGGAATCCAGTTGGCAAAGAGCCCATCAAATTTTGCTGCAGGGTGTTGCAGTATAAGCTGGGAGCCTGACTTCATGGACATCTGGAGTGCCATTCCTTCCTGGATTCATCCCTCCTTTCTTGCAGCCAGTCTCCCCTTTTCCCTCCTCTTCATTTTCTTTTTCTCCTCCTTATTAGGGATAGTGCCAGTTTTTAACCACATCATCCTTTGTTTAAAGGAGAAAAACAAACATTTATTGTGTCAGATCCAGATGGAAAAAAAAACAGAAAAAAACTTGATCAAGTTTAAAAACCACCAAGAGAACTTGTATATTTGGCTGATTAAACTGTAAGTTATCAGAACTGCTGTGGCCTCGTGTGTGTTTGAAGGGCAGAGCTGGGGGGGCACAGCTGCAGCTGGGGGCTGCTGGAGTGATGAGGAGTTTGGCTCTGGCTTCAGGAGCTCCCTCAGCACACAGCCTGGAGGGAAAAGGCTTTTCCTGCCTGTTCTGATGGATGTCTTGCACAATCTGTTTACCAGGGTGGAGGAAACAATTACCCTCAGGCCACTGTCTGGCCTGGTCCCCTGTCAGAGGGGCAGTCACTGCCTGTCACCTCCTCTCAGCTGTCTCTGGAGGGAGATGCTCCAGCCTGCTGTGCCCCAGGGGCCTGGGCACTGCTGCCAGCCTGTTGAGGGACACCAGCGCTTCCCAGACTGCCCAAAGGCTGTAGATCAGCCCAGGTCTTGGAGCACTGGAAGTCACTGGAAGTGGGGTTGCAGCTGTGGAGATGAAGGGTGACAAATGGGATTTGTTCCGTGTCACCCTGGCCGTGCACGCCTGGCTGCAGGGACACAAGGCTGTGACAGGACTGTGCCCCAGGGACTGTCACAGCGAGCTGCTGGCTCAAACCACAGCTCAGACCAAGCCAAGATCTGGGATAGGAAATGTTCTCAGGGAGCTGTGGAAGATGAGCAGCAAGTGCTGGCAGGGGAGGATTTGATGTGCTGGGGACAGCCTGACATGGGAAGTTTGGGTGATCCTTGGAGCACAGGGAGGTGGATGTGGCAGGACGGGGAGTTTTTGGGCTGGCACTGGGATGGAGCAGGGCAGGAGCTACAGGGGGAGAGGGCTGAAGCTTGCAAAAGCATGGAAACAAGTGGAAAAATCTCCAAGTAACACCTCCCACTTACTGAGGGCTGGAGCAGAACTCAAATGTCACTGTCCCTCTGGCAGCCAGTGCTCCATTCCCAGGCCATGGGAAGGTGCAGGATTATTTGGGGAGCCCAAGGGCTCTGACCTGGCTCCAGGTTTGGGAATTGCCCACCTGACAGGACTTTACCAGGGAACTCAGAGAATGGGAAACTGGTTCTCTTCTGCCCACTTCCATCCTCTGCCCTCCCTTTTGCCTAACACCAATCCTGTTTTGAAACGGTGCTGAAGCAGGGAATGGAAAAGTAACATTCCCCTTATCCCCACAATCCCAATTTCCCCTCAGCAGTGGTGGCAAAAAGGATGTGACCACCCGTGGTGAGATGTGGCATAGCACTGTGATCTGCCCTGCTCACCCTTGGGTTTGCATTGAACTTGTTCTAAAAAAAGTGCAAAAAATAAAACCCATTTTGATTTATTCAGGAAAATCCTTTATTTGCTATTTCTCCAAGCAATGTATGACCAGCATCGAGAAGGATGGTAACAAAAATAGTAAGAAAAAATGGTTTCGTCTGGAAACAGCCACCAGGGCTGGCTGGCAGCGGGGACAGGCACTGGTGGCATTGTGGCCGGGTTCTGTGGCACAGGGGGTGGCAGAGGGCAGCAGGCAGGGGCAGAGCAGGGGCAGCTGGAAGCTGGGATGCCCTTTCTGGATGACTCCTTCATTTGATCTTCAGATCCTTCAGCGCCGACTCCAGGCTCTGAAATGAAACAGGAGGGTGCTCAGGAGCTCGGGGCTTCCCAAAGAAACTGGAGGTGGTTGGGGAGCTGGAAGGGGGGAGCTGGGACGGTTCAGTGCTGGCACTCCCAGCCTGAGGGGTCCATGGGGATTCCTTACCTTGACATCCCAGATGCTCATGCCCCCGTCCATCCCCGTGGTACAGAACTGGGAGCACTTGTCCTTCCCGCCAGTCAGCACCGAGATCTGGCTGTGGGTGCAAAGAGGGAGCAGCAATCAGCCCCAGGGCTGAGCCCTTAGGGGTGGGAATGGGGCTGGACCCCTTCATCTTCCCCCACCAGTGCAGAAAGGCACTGGGGATAGACAGAGATGCCTGGGAAAACCCAGGGATGCTCCAAGGATGTCCCAGAACCATCCCAGCTTTTGGGACTAGACCTCTGTGTCTCCCCTTCCCACAGGCAAGGATTCTCTGGGGATACCATGGGTAACTCAGGGATATCCAGGGCTGTCACAGCTCCTGGTGCTGGAGCCTCAGTCTCTCCCTCCCATTTGCAGGGATGCTCAGGGACGTTCTGGGGATATCCAAGGATGTTCCAGAGCTGTCCCAGCTCCTGAGCTGGACAGCAACACTCCCAGAGGCTGCTCAGGGATCATCACCCCCCAAGCAGCCCCCGAGGTGAGCCCAAGCCTGCCCCAGCCCACACCTGATGCTGTTCTTGTGCAGGGTGTCCAGGCTGGCGTTGGCCGTGTCCGAGCTCGCTTTCTTGTCCAGGTTCTGGAAGCGCTCGCGGGCGGTGAGGCCGCGCTGGGAGCTCTGCTTGGGGACGTCCAGCTTCCCCCCGAAGGTCAGGGCGCCCTGGCTCTCCTCGTAGGTGAACAGCATCGGGCAGCAGTCGTGGCCCTGGGGAACAAACCTGCCCTGCTCAGCTCCCCCCGGCCGGCCCCAGCCGCAGCACCCAGCCCGCGGCCCCGGCCGGACTCACCGCGGCCACCAGGCTGTGCTCGGTGATGAAGGTGACAGCCAGCAGGGGCAGGGTCTCGGTGCACAGGGAGGCAACGCTGCGAGGTGTGAAACGCGAGCTGAGCTTCAGCCTCGGTGCTGAGACTGGCACAGCTCATCGTGCACAAGGGGAGACGCCACCTCCTCCACCCGTGGTGATCTGGGGGTGTTCCAGGGGAGTCTGAGCCCTCTGTGTCCTATACCCATGTACAGGGATGCTCAGGGGATACACAGGGATGGTCAGAGATACTCAGAGATGCTCCAGGGCTGCTCCAGGGCTATCCCAGCTCCTGAGGCTGAACCCCTCCACCTCCCCCACCCAAGTACAGAGATGTTCAGGGGATACTCAGAGATTCCCAGGGATGCTCTAGGGCTAACCCAGAGGCTGAACCTTTCCATCTCCCCCACTCATGTGCAGGAACACTCTGAGATTGCTCTTGGCCCAACCCAACCCAGATATCTCCATCCCCGTGTTGGTTTGGGAGTCAACCCCTGCTGCCACTCCCAGTAGAGCCTCCCCCAGTCCCCTCAAGCCCCCTCCTGTCCCCAGCCCTGCTTACGCCATCTTCTTGCCAGCGTCGGCGAGGCACAGGGTGCTGTCGTGGCTGACCCAGGCCACGCGGGAGCCACTGGCTGAGAAGCAGATGCTGTGCACCCACCCACAGCTGCTGCTCGACTCAAACATCAGCTCCCCAAAGGGCATCTTGGAGCCCCAGGGCGTGGGGCTGGGCCGCTCCTCCACCTCCTTGATGTAGGCTGAGAAGATCCTGAGAGGAGGAGAGCCTTGCATGTGTCCCTGGATGCAGGATCTGTGCCAGCTTCATCCCTGCCCCTTGCCTCAGTTTTGTGACTCAGCTTCCCTGGCAGAGCCTGTGGGGTGCCCCCCTACCTTCCATGGGTGCTGTACCCCTGGGATGGTCCCCAGCCTCCCTGCCTCTCCCCTGTGCTCCATTCCCTGCTCCAACCAGCACCTGGAGTGAAGCTTACCCCCCAGCCCATCCTTGGGGATCCCCCTGCATGAGGCTCCCCAGTCACCCAACCCCTGCTCCTCACCTGCACTTGAAGTCACAGGAGCCAGCAGCCAGGAGGACGTTGTTGGGGTGCCAGTCGAGGCTGAGCACCGTCGAGCGGATGGGCTTCTTGATGTGCTTGCAAACCCACCTGTGTGGAGAGGGGGTGGCAGGCGAGGGGCAGCATCACCATCCCCAAGCCCCCCTGGGATTTTGGGGAGCTGGCTGATGTTGGTCAGGGCTCCAAGTGCACCAGGAGCTGCCCTGGGCCACCATCCTGCAGTAGCAGCTTGGGCATGGGGAATCCATCCCTCCGTTTCCCCATCTGTCTCCACCTCCAGCTGCTCCAGTCTCGTGTTTCCCAATCCACCTGCCATCCATCCATCCATTCATCCATCCATCCATCCATCCATCCATCCATCCATCCATCCCTCCATCCCTCCCCTCTCTTTTTCCCTCGGGACAGACCCACTCAGAGCCTCACCAGTCGTTCTCCTGCTCGAAGTAGCAGATGGAGATGAGGCGGGAGCCGCTGCCCACCGCGAATTTGTTCTCCTTGGGGGACCACTTGACGCAGCGGGCGGCGCGGTTGATGCGCAGGATGACCAGGGTGGGCTTCCAGACGTTGCCCTTGAGGGTCCACACGTAGGCGTTGCGGTCGGTCCCGCACGTCACCAGCCGGTTGCTCTCAGGGGCCCAGTCGATGCCTGGAAGGCAGAGGGGGATGATGGTGGCCCATGGTGGCCCAAGGAGCCTCAGGAATGGGAATGGTGGCACTGAGGG
>QUSF01000022.1:183361-204337 GCA_003676055.1 Chloebia gouldiae
TGTCCCCTCTGCCAGCTGTGACTCACCTGTCACCTGCCCGTTGTGCTCCTTCAGCTCGTGGACTTTGCTCCACTTGGCCCCATCCTTGCGGTAGATGTGAACCTCGTGGTTGTTGGGGCACAAGGCGATCTCTGGGGGGTGACAGTGGCCAGGGCAAAGCCCTCCCCTGGGTCACAGGCTCTGCAGGGCCAACCAGCACCCACCCACCCCTTCCTGAGCCCCAGCTGCCTGGGGGGGTCCCACCAAGCCCCCCCAGCCCTGGTCCTGCACTGCCCTAATGCTGCAAATTGTCCCTGGGGGAAGGGAGAACCCCACACCTCACGATCACCCCTTCCCTAGGCTGTGGTCCCATGGGGCTGCTGGGATGAGACAGGACAGGATGGGATGGAACAGGCCGGCTGGGGGTGCACAGCTCCCAAATCCAGCCCCATCCCGCCCCGCCCGCCCGGCGCTCGGGCCGCAGCAGAGAAAGCCTTTTTTGTTCTCCGCATCCCCCGGGCCGCGCTCGGGAAATGCCATCGCCCCTGAATCACCCGGCCCCGCTCCGCGCCCCTCCCTCCCCTGCCGGTGCCTCGGGGCTGGACGCTGTGCTGGCACCCCCGTGCCAGGCTCTGTCCCGGCACCGGCACCGGGGGACACAGCGGGATGTGCTGCCCCAGCCCCCAAATCTGCCAGATTTGCTTCCCCAAAGCCACCCCAAGCCAGCTCTGCCCCGCCCCGGAGCATCGCCCGCCTCGGGGATGCTGAGCCAGGACAGTGCCTGGGGATGTCCTCGGGAATTTCGGGGTGCCCCAGGCGTACTCACGGGTGCGGTCCTTGTTCCAGGCATGGCAGCTGATGGGCTCCAGCAGGAAGCTGTGGTAGGCCATGGCTCACGGGCTGGGGACAGGGAGAGACGCCCAGGCTGTCAGGACACAGGGACAGGATCCCAGCCCCACAGAATGATCCTTCCCACTGGCATCAGTCCTGTCTTGCAGCCCGCCATGTCTCTCCTCTGCCGGGGAGAGGGTTCTCCTGAGGATTTCCAAGCTCAGAAGCTGTCCATTTCCATAATTTTCTAAACCCTGCTGTCACCCTGCTCCAGCTGGCTGGAACTTGCTGGGCAGGAGCTGGCTGGGCACAGAGGGACCCTGCTGCCAGCAGCCCCGTGTGCACCCCTGGAGTCTCCTCTCCTCACCCCAACAGGGCCAGATCCACTCCCTCCTTCCACACCTCTCATTTGGGAAGAGCCAAGCCCCATGGAGGCTCTTCCATCCCATCAGTGCTCAGCCCTCAGGACTGATCCCTTCTCCTGGCTGAGCTCCCACCATTCCTGCTGGTCCCCAGCTGCCATGGGATGGAGCAGTTTGCCAAAAAACCCCTCCAAGTGCCACGGGAGCGGGAAGGGCTGGGAGCAGCGTCACAGCCCCTTGGCCATCCGGCCCAGGGAGCGCAGGGATGTAGGGAAACACCTCGCCAGGGCGTGGCTGATGACAGGAATTACTCACAGCCTGCTCTCGGCTATTTTGGGAACTCCCTGAACACGTCCCGTTTTCTTTGGCAGCTCAAAACGTTACAGGAGAAGGGAAAAAAGTCCCTCTTAGCAAAGCTCCATCCCTGGACTGGGGAAAAGAAAATCTGAGGAGCTCCATCAGCTGCCTTCTGCATGCGGAGAAATTGCAGTGCTGGTGCAAGACAGCCCTGCTGTCACACAGCCCTGGCCAAGGACGGGGGCAGGGATGAGGATGCAGC
This sequence comes from Chloebia gouldiae, assembly GCA_003676055.1. Taxonomy (NCBI): domain Eukaryota; kingdom Metazoa; phylum Chordata; class Aves; order Passeriformes; family Passeridae; genus Chloebia; species Chloebia gouldiae. The sequence continues at coordinate 185,093 of QUSF01000022.1, forward strand.
TGCCCTGTCCAGCCCCGCCGATCCCCCTGGGATGCAGCCCAGGGTGTCCCAAGGAGGGCACAAAACTGCTGCCACCACGGGCCTCTCCCTCGAGCCCTGCGGATGGAGCAGCACCACGAGGGACGGACAAAACCATCAGCGACAGGGGCATTGCAAGAGAGGAAAAACGTGTGAAAAAGGGATTTGGCTGAAATGGGCACCCGGCTCAAAGGGCTCCCCACAGGAGGGATGGGAGGCAGGACCAAGGTGCATTTTGGCTTCGACACGAAGTAAACAGCAATACTTTTTCTTTCTCCAGATGGTTTGGGAGCTCAGAGGCACAAACTCTCCTCCGTGGGGTCCCTGCTGCTCCCTTCTGAGTGCCACCCCAAAGGGACGAGTTCAGCCGCCGTGCCAGGGACGGAAGTTTTTGCCAGACACGGGAAGGAGCGAGGGCAGCGAGGGCCTGGGCAGTGTTTTATTTCCCCCACGGCCCCTTTGAGCCAGTTCCCCGTGGGTGCCCCTACGGCTGAGTCCTGCCCCCGCCCTGCAGCGACCCACGGGGCTCGGCAGCCTCTTCCCCAGCCGGGAAGAGCATCCGAGGAGCTGTGGTTACATCCCTCCCCCACCCAGGGGCTCTTGAGGGAGGAAAATGGGAATTTTCCGAAGGCCAGACAGGGCGGGATTGGGAGCTGGAACAGCTCCGTTATCTCCCCGGCCAGTCCAAGCAGTTCGGAAACATCCTCGGAGGAGATAACCAAACCTTGGCAGAGCCGAGAGACTGCCGGGGGCTCCTCCCAGTCCCGGGAGGAAGCCGCACACCAGAGGAGCTGGGGTTTGGGTTTTTACGAGCCTGGCGGGGTGGCGGGAGGGGGGTTTGCACCCAGTGAGGCTCCTGCTGGGAGCTGGGACCCCCTGAAACTCTCCCCGGACTCTGTGGTGGACCCCTGCACCACCAAGACCCCGACACCGACCCCCGGGAGCCCCTCTGCTCCCTGCGGCAGCTGAAGGTGTCACCGCCCTGCTCCTGCCAGCCAGGCTGGGGACACCCATGCTCAGAGCCCAGTGCTGGTACCCCCTGAGCCAGCCGGGCCTGAGGGGACACCCCCATCCCAGGGCAGGCGGAGGGCGGCTCTGACCCTCCTCTTCCTCGCACGGGCAAAGCGGGAAGCAGCTGATTCCCGAGGAGGGGAGGACGGATTGCGGCAGCTCTGTCTCTGCCGGCACCATCCCCGAGGGGACCCCCACAGGACGACTCTTCCCACCCCCTCAGAGCTGTCAGACCGCCGGCAAGAAAAAAAAAAAAAAAAAAAAAAACAAAAAAAGCCTGAAACTTGCAGACAAAGCTGGGAGAAAACCCCAAAACATCCCAAACGCAGCGACAGCGAAACTCGCAGGGGGCAAGGGGCTGCCTGCACCCCCCTGTCCCAGCCCGGAGGGACCCCCGAGCAGGCTGTGAGCGGCAGGAGCCGTGACAGGCACAGCCCCACGGCACAGCGGCGGCAGAGCCCGTCCTTACCTTGCCGGGCAGGGCGGGCTGGGCTCCGTTCCTGGCCGGCGGGGCTCGTTCATGGACTCTGGGCAGTCGACACGAACGGAGCCCGGAGCGAGCTGTGCCTGCCCCGCCGAGGCAGCCCGACTTCCCTTTTCCTCTCCGAGAAATGCAACCACTTCCTTACGTGGGCGTTGGGGGAGCGCGGAGCAGCTCTGCGGCCGCCCTGCCCCTCTGCCTGCGGGCCCGGCCGCTCCGGCTCCGCCGCACCAGGACGCGCCCCGGCCCCGGGATGCTCCCGCCGCTCGGTGGGACCTGGGCAACTCGCCCTGGGTGCTCCAGGGAAGGACACAGCCAGGAGAACAGAAGGGAAGGATCCCCGCCGCCTCCCTCTGGCAGCGGGTGCTGCTCACCCCCGGCCCCCGATGCGTTTCGGAGGGATGGGGGCTCCCCGATGCTTGTGCTGGCCCCCACCGGGGAACAGCCGAGCTTGGAGCCCACCCGGGGCGAGACGCTCGTCGGCATCGCCTCGCACGGCCGGGGAGAGCCGCAGGACCCCGCGGAGCCTGGATCCGGCCGCCCTCGGCAGCAGCTGCTGCTGGTTCCTGCATCCCACAGAGCCCAGCGGGACCCAGTGCCAGGCTGGCCGCGGTCACCATGCCCGTGCCCCCACGCAGCAGACATCCAGCACTCTGGTTTTATCACCTCCTGCTTCAGAGCAACTAATTTTTATCCCATTCCTGCCTGGATGCACTCGAGCCTTCCCTCCTGGGCATAGGGATGCACTCACTCATCCCCCTTCCCTCTCTGCTATGCCCTGGATCCCCTGACTGCAAGAAATGAAACACTCGTTATTTTATGTTTAGAAGGGAGAGGAAATTGTAAAGCCAAGCCTGACTGCCAGGGGAGAAGGTGGGAGACACAAGGAAACCAGAGAAGGATCCAGTTCTGTGGTGGAGAACAGTGGCTGCCACTCACAGCTGACCTTGCACAGCAACAGAGCTGAGAACTGAGCAGGGTATGAAGCAACTCTGGCTCCAGAGGAAGTGGTAAATTTAGTCATTGGGGTTAAGACACTTCTGCATTTTCGGCAGAATTGACAATTTTAAGCTTTGTAAAGCAATGCCATGAGCCAGCTAATCCCCTCAGAGCACAGCAAGGCAGCAGCACAGGGAGGAGGAATACACCCTGTGAATAAAGCTGTGTGCAAATGCCTCTGTGAGCTCCCGAGCCTCGGAGCTGAACTGCAAAAGGTACCTGGGGACAAAGGATCAGCACAGAAAAAACCTCCAAGTTCAGTAAGTCCAATCTGTGACCAATCCCCACCTTGCCAACCAGATCAGAGCACTGAGAGCCACGTCCAGTCATTCCTTGAACACCTCCAGGGATGGTGATTCCCCAGCCTTGAAGTTTCACAGACTTACCAAGAGATTTGCTTTTAATTTGTCTTCTCCAGACGAGGCTCAGCAGATTTTTGTCTCGCTTTCCACACCGAGTTTTCCATCCTGTCCCACAGGCACTGCCCTGGGAGCAGGCTGGGTACCAACCCCAAAGGCAACTACAAATAATTCTGGTCACTCACCTTTGGAAAAATGTCACTCACTAAGCAGACAACAAAAAAGACATTCAGGTTAATTTGCTGTTGTTATGGATTAAATACAAGGCAGACAGAATGAAGAGAAGTAGGATAAAATCATTCATCCTCCAAAATCGTCACCTCAAGGGAAGAGCTCCCCTGGAAGAAGCTCATCTGAATCTTCACATCCAAATCATCAGAACTCCAGGTCTGTCAACTTTAGAACCTCTTAGTTAAGATGAACTTCTCCTGCTTTAAGGCCATAAAATATCAGTGCAGGGTTTCCCCCTCTCTCTCTCCCAATTCCCTTAACATCCCTTTTTTAATCAATAAACATCAAAACAAAGAATCAGTTTTTTCTCTTTTTTATTATTATTATTATTATTTCTAGCAGACAATTTACATAAAATTCCCCTTTTAAGTTAGTGATTCATAACTTCCTGCAATAAACTACTTAAGGAGCAGCTTTGGTAAAGAATGGAATGAAACAACCAACCAAAAAAAAAAAAGAACAATCACAGCTGATTTTGAAACCAACACAATTCACCAAATTTAGATTCAAAAGAAAATCTGCCAAGCTGTATTTTCTCAGTGTTTCCAAATATTTCACTTTCCTCCTCCCTTTTCAGGTTTGTGCAGATGTGGGAGCTGCATTCTGTCAAGCAGTTTGTCCTGCTAGATCATGGAAATCCATCTTTACATGATTCGTAGCCCTTGGATGGAGGACTCTAAAGTCTTGAAGGAGAGAAAAAAAAACCTTAATTACAATCTGCTGTTGTAGCTTGGGCTAAATAATTCAATGTAAATGCTAAGAAAACCAAGCAAAAACCATGAATATTTGAAATTAGATTCAGTCATAGAATCCCAGAATGGTTTGGGATTAAAGCTCATCTCATTCCAGCCCCTGCCATGGCAGGGACACCTTCCACATTCCCAGGTTGCTCCAAGCCCCATCCAACCTGGCCTTGGACACTTCAAGGGATCCAGGGGCAGCCACAGCTGCTCTGGGTAACCTGTGCTAGGGCCTCACCACCCTCACAGGGAAGAATTTCATCTTTAAGTAATGGATTTCTTCCTAATGCAAGAGCCAGAGACCACAACAGTCGTTCCTTTCAAACTCAGGCATGTACAGGCCAATGATACAGACCCAAAACTGCACTAAAGCAGCCTAGAGATCACCTCAACTTCTTGTTTGATTCCTGTCCCCACCAGAGCATTCTGGCACCTCAGAACACTGACAATCTGTTCTTTCCCTAAATCAGATCCCACATCCCAGATTTGGGAAGGCCAACAGGGACCTCTGTTGGCCAGGCCTGAGCAAAGCAAGCATGGGCATTCACACATCCTTCTAGGATTTTCAATATTGTATTTTCCAGCTGTCAGAGACATCTCCTTACTCCTTGGGTAAATTAATTCTGAGAGGACAGGACCACGTTCTGCAGCAGGACAATGAGCAGAGCCCTATGGGATGGGAGAAGGAAGAGGCAGGGGGCTGTGTTGTATGAATTGCTCCAGCCCAACTGTGGCTGAGGCTGGAAAATCAAAGAATTAAGGGGATACCTACAGTAATTCTATTAAAAAAATAAGTCTGTATTAGCACCATCTGCTTAACAAACTGCATCTGCATTTCTGCAGATTCTTGGATCAGTTTTTCTTATGGATTTCACTAATGGCTTTGAATATTCCAGTCTGGATTTCCTGCTGCTACTAAAACCTGGCTTGAGGCTGAGCCCCAGGAGTTGATACTAGAGATTAAAAAAAAAAAATCCACCACCCCAGCTAGTTCACATAAACATGGTAGTAAAAGCAGATTTTTACCTTAAAATCCCAGATGGTCATTGCTCCATCGATGCCAGTGGTGCAGAATTTCCGACAATCCCGTTTGTCAATCTCATAAATAGACACTTGGCTGCAAACAGAGAGTGAGAGCTCCAACACCCATCCCAGAGAGCCAGAAATCTGGGAAATCTGGGTTGAATTCCACTCCTACTCTTTGGATGGAGACATGACTATACCGGTGTCTATACCAGATTCTTGGTAGAATGCCTCAGAAAAATAAGCCAAGATGCTGAAAGCTCTTTAATGGCTTGGCGAGACAAAATGTTTTCCTTGAATAAAGAGAAATTGCTCAACATCCCTGGGGATCACATAATTTTTTTAATGCAAAGATGTTTTACCCAATTAACCTGAATGAATCTTTTTGATTAACAGAATTGTTGAATGGTTTGTGGTGGAAGGGACCTTAAAACTTGTCCAGTCTCACTCCCTGCTGTGGGCAGGGACACCTTCCACTGTCCCAGGTTGTTCCAACCTGGCTTTGAAAGCCTCCATGGATGGGGCAGCCACAGCTTCATTGGGCAACCTGTGCCAAGGGCCTCCCCACTCTCACAGAGAAGAATTTTTCTGTATGTTTAACCTAAATTTCCCCTCTTTCTGTTTGAAAGCAGTGATACATAATAAATAAATACACATGGCAGAAACATCTGAAAAAGGAAGCTGGGATGTGAATTTCAGGTGGATTTTGCTGACTGCGTTTTGCACAGTGCCACCAGCCTCTTGGGAACTACCCACATATTTGATAAGATAAGCTGTGTCCAAGGTACACAACACATGAACCACGAGCAAACAGCTGTAGCCATGTCAATGATTAACTAAATAAATCCCACAAACAGAGAGCTGCTAGGGGAAGACCACAAGGAAAAGAGATACCAACAACACCTTTCTGGTACAGCAAACCTAAGGGTTTGCAGAACAGCCTGGGCAATGGGCAGGGAGAACACTCCCTGCCCTGCTGCTGGCCACTCACGTTATACTGTTTTGGTGCAGGGTCTCCAGGGTGGTGTTGCGGTCTTCCGTGGTGGCTCTTTTGTCCATGTTCCGGAAGCGCTCCATGGCGGAGATGTTGCGCTGGATGCTCTGTTTGGGAATGTCCAGCTTGGAAACGAAGCTCAGCAAGCCACGGTCGTCACAGTTGAAGAGCATCGGGCAGCAATCGTGGCCCTGCAAGCAAGCACCCATCAGGAAACACCACCTCAGCATTCCCCACCCTGCCCTTCCAACAGGCAAACACTGACAGCAGGGCACAGCTTGTTTAGTGTCATTACTAACTGTGCAGAATTGGGGTTTTCTCCCCCTCCAAAACACGACAGAGCTCCACGAGGAGGAAATAGCAGATACTTACAGCTGCCACCACGCTGTTCTCGGAGACAAAGGACACGCTCAGGAGTGGGAGGAACTCTGTTTTCAGCTGTGAAACCCTGAGCACAAGGACATTTGTTAGAGGCATTCAATGAAACCTCTCATTTTCGGCTCTAAGAAAAAATAGGCACCGTTCCCACACAAGGATTGTTGGAAAAGTCAAGGTAGCTCGCCTGTCCTGTGGTGACAACAGAATGTTGTAATTTGTAATAAAAAGTTTCAGCCTAATGAAAGTGTGCTGGAAGATTTATAACAAAGCCATGTATTCCAGGTGAAAGGCTAACATTACCAAAATTATGTGTAAACAGGGGCAAGAGTTCAAAAGGAATACTCCCAAAAATATCTGTTTTGATGAAGATACTAATTCCATTTGTATATAAAAAACACTTGAAAGGTTGATGCTTGACATCTTTGCAGAGGGAAAAAGCCTTGATGTTCATTTAAGTCAATTTTTGCGCTTTAATGACAAATAAAGGGAATTTTAAAACACTTTATAATTAATGATATTCCCTGCTAGGTACTTATACAACTGTACCGATCAGAACCACAATTCAAAATTAATCCCAGCAATGTCTGGATGGCCCCAGAGACTTCTGTACCAAAACATATGGAGAACCTCATCCTTCCTGGCTGGAAAGCCAAGGACACGGCAAAGTTATGCAGACCAAGAAGAGCAGCAGGAGCAATTGTTAATAAAGTATTTTGTTGGACTGGGAGGTGTAAGTTGAAACCTTGCATCAGCAGCATCTTAAGGACAGATGTTGAAATTAATATTTCATGAACTTATTTTCCAGATTCTGGTAAGAGATGCAGTCTTAGTGATGCAGTGAGCATGTTTCTGGATTCTCTTTGAATTGGGAATAATGTCTGGAATATTGGTTGGAATATTTTGTATTGCAAATATTGTTTTGAAAAAGGAAATATTGTTTCCCTGGTTACTCAGTGGAACATACCTTTCTTCCTAAATGCCTCTTTTTTTCCCGTGCAAAAAATTTCGCTATAGCCTCACCAAAGGATTTCTAACAAAGAATTTAAATTATATACTCTAAAATTTCCAGAAACAAACCTTATTTATAGAATATTCATATTTACATAAGCCTCAAAGAGACTCCCGGAACCTACAGTAAAATAGGAAACGGAGGCGCGAGCTCGTGAACCCAATATTCCACACAGAACCACGGAATCATTAAGGTTGGAAAAAACCTTCAGGGTTTTTCCAACAATAGCAGCAAGGGGATACTCACATCATGTTTTTGGAGGCATCAGCCACTGACACGGTGCTGTCATGACTGACCCAGGCCAGGCGGTTGCCGCTGGCGGAGAAGCTCACACTGTGCACCCACCCTCCGCTGCCCGCGCCCCCAAACTCCGACATCAGCTGCCCAAAAGGCATCTTGGAGCCCCAGGGTGTGCTGGCTGGCTTTTCATCCACCTCCTTAATGTAAGCAGAGAACACCCTGGAAATAAAAAGATTTTGGTGTGAACAAAGAGAGAACTTGGGAGCATGGGGGTGCGTTTTGTGTTGGAAGGAGAGAGATGAGTCCTGATTCTACCAAAATAACAAGCCTGGAAGCAGCAGCATGCAGAGAGAAAGCAGCAGTACAAAGCACACAGGTTTCTCATAAATGCTGTTCTTGTAGCTCTCTCCCTTTTTTCCAGAAGATGGCAGAAAAATACACGTTGTCAGTGAGTTTTTCCCCGTGCCAAGATTTCCCTTTCATCCGTTTGCAGTGCAAACAGCTCTCCAGAGTCAAGCCTTCAGTTTGAGAAAACCCAGGAATGGCACTGTGTAATTAGAATCTAATACAAACACCTACAAAATTACCCACTTTTTAAGAACATTCCCATTTTAGCAGGATTTCAAAGAAAGAAGTGTGATGTTCTAATGCCAGCAAAGGAGCTCTGAGCCACCTTCTTCCGGCTCATTATTGCAAAAATGCCTTGAAAACCTGAAATACTGCGATGTTTTTATAGGTTTTTTTTTTCCCCCCAGCACTACAATTTTTAAGGTATGTTTAAATAGAAAGCCTCCCCCTTTCATCAAATTCCTTCTGCATGATTCAGACATGCCACAATATGGTGTTCTTGACTGTTACCATGGAATTTAATGGGACGTCACAACCATAGGATTTGAGTCCATTGAACAGGAGGAGCAAGGCAGCTACACCATGCTACTACCAGAGGGAAAAAATAGATCAGGATAAATGAAAAACTATAATAAAATATTCATGGCTGCAGTCACACACAAACAGGAATTATTTCATAGTGAGTTAAAGAAAATGTAGTTTTCCCCTTCCCTGTTTTTATTATCTTTTGTATGTGTGAGGTAAGCACTTCCAAAAGTACCTATATTCAGCTTATTTCAATAAAGCTGCTCATTTGGAATGAGAAGAGCTTAACTGAAGCTATATTAGGTACAGATTTTTCAGGGAATTAAGTATGGATATATATTTGGCTCTATTAGTTTAAATATAATCTAATGATAATCCTTTAAAAATCTCAATTTTATAGAGCCACCTAAAATGATGGTCTCTTAATGTATGGAAGTAGGACAAGATGTTTAAAGCAACAGCCTTTGACACAAGACAGGAAAATCATACCTAAGTAGGGAAGACCTTGAATTTAACTGTTAGTTAAAAATATAAGAAGTTTTCCCCATTATTAAAGTATCCCTGTCTTTTAAAACCAAAATCACCTCAGCTTGAAGACCCCAGTCTTCAAAGAATGTTGGGAAATGACTTTCATTTCCTCAGCAAGAACATAAAATCATACTTATATGGCACTGGTAGCTACAGATACATATGTATTTCAGATAAATATAAGGGGAGCTCATTTATCTTGGCAAAGCAGCAAAAATCTCTGCTGAATCCCAGCAATTTGCAGCCTCCTGCCCTCCATTCCTTCCCCAAAATGTTTCCCACTTAGCTGCTTATTACGTGGCAGTGGCTCTGGTAGATCCATTTCCTAATTTCCATCAGAACAGGTGCACACTTCAGGTATCTTTTTTTTTTTTTTTAATATGGAACTGAAGGGAGAACTGGAATTCTAGAGATCTGTACTCATACTTTACAAAAGATAATAGTTTTTCATGGATATGGGGAAGAAACAGAATCCTACAATCCCAGAATGATTTGGGTAGGACACACACACATTTCAGGTGACCTATGTCAAAATCCTGAGGTCCTTTATGAAACCAAATTTAAAAGCTTCCACATGTGAAAAGTAGCTACTTCTGTTTCACATCACCTATTTTGTGACAGGAAGTGAATACATACAGTTTATCTAATTTAAACTGTAAATAAGACAGGAAAGAGGAGACAAAGAGAGACAAAGAGAGAAACTTTCCCCTCTCTTTCCCAGCTTCCACTTAATATCTGTCCTTACATGAAAAGGTATCAAAGGATGGGGTTTAGATGTGAGGGTTTCATTCTGAAATAAAGAATGCAACAGTCAGTCCCACCTCCCCCTCCCACTCCTCCTTAGTCATTTTTAGTACACACTTTGAAGCTTAAAAATTGCCCTATTACATAAAGAATTTAAGAAAAGAGGCTTGTTCATTATCATTCAAGGTACAAGTGATTAAGTCAATGTGGATTCAAGTCAGGCCCTGCAGACTCCCCTGCAGTGAACCCAAGCACAGAGCACTGTGCAGGGCCCATCCCTCACACTGTAATTTCACCATCAGTTGCAAAGTCTCCCCCATCCATCTCTCACACCAATCTGCCTTTAACAGCTTTTTTTTTTTTTAATGGTCTTCAAAAGTCTCTTCTCTTGTGTTGAGTTGCAGATGGATCAATTCCTTGACTCTGCTCCCCACAGGCAAAGGGGAGGAAAGAAGGAACTCAGAGGGAAAAAAAAAAATGGGATAACACTATTGGAAATGACCATTTACTCTGAATTTTGGAACTGCACCATTAGGGTATTGCTTTTTAAACTCTAACTAGCAGTGTTGGTGTTCTACAAGATGATACCTGCTAATCCAACTTCAGCCTAATGACCAGCTCTCAGCATCAATGCTGTGTAATGCTGGGAAGGAACCCAGCAAATCCACAAATTCAGGTGTGTCCCTCAGCAGATCCATGCTGGCTGTGCAAAGTCAGGACACAGCAGCACCAAAGCCAAGGTTTTTCAAGCTGGGTATTTTATTTTGGTACCAAAAACAGTACACAATGAGCCACCTTTTATTCTAATAGCAATCTAAACTTAATGTTTAGATTAGTGCAAGTAACTGATCAACGTACTCAAGCTACTGATTTGATGCAGTAACCCAAACTGGAGATGTTTCAGTTTCTCTCACCTGCACTTGAAGTCACAGGATCCTGCAGCCAGCAGGACATTGTTGGGGTGCCAGTCCAGGCTGAGGACAGTGGAACGAATGGGCTTTTTAATGTGTTTGCTCACCCACCTAAAAGAAAACCAAACCAAAATAGGGCATAAATTTTATATGAACATATTTTAGCTGATTCCCACAAATCCATGAAACACTCCTCAAAAAGATCACTCCCTATCAATGGCTAAACACATCAGTTTTGGAAAAAACTTCATGCCCAAATCTTTCACATTCTCTTGTGCAATCTGTAAACTTTATGGTTAGCTTAATTAAACTTTCAAATATTATGAACAAACTCATTAAATATGTATCTCTTCAGCTAAGTCCTATTCCCCTTCAAGCTGATTTTTATAATGCATCAGATGGAACTCCTTGATGTGAATTTTGCCCAGGAATTGCCAGGTCTCTTCCCCCCAGTGAACATGAGGTCACCTGTGACTCTGACACTGAGCTAAGCAGCACTATTTTCATGGATCACCAAGCACAAGTCCTTCTCCAGTCTTTCCAACAAATTTTATAGTCACATCTCCTGCCTACTGACTTTTCTACTGTTTAAAATACAATAACTATAAACACTACAAGAAAATGGGGGGACTGCCAATGACCCAACCAGTGCATTCATCTCAATTATCTGCAGTGCAGAGCAAAGTGGTCCTGCTGCTAAATTCATCAATAGTGGCCTAAATATGTCTCAGCAGATTTGGTTTATCTGAACCATTTACAAACTAGTAATGAAATCTATTGATGGCCTTTGGGATGATGCTGCTTTTTCTTTGATTTTACTTCTATCAGGCACAAGTTTTAAGGTTCACAATTTACAAATTATATTTCTTTAGCATATGGAGTGTTGATTCTTTTGCAGACAAGTGAGGCAGAGAAAAAATATTGGTAAGTGAATATGCTGGAAAACATAAAAGTCCAAAACAATCTTTAAAAATGTATTATGCAGATGGTGTCATTGTTTTCCATCTCCACATGGCAGACTGCACACAGAACACCTGTGTTTCTGTGCCTGTTTATGCAACCCAAAGAGACACTCCACACACTGATTTCAGCTACAGATGATACAGCAAATGTAGCTCCAACATGTGCAGCTCAAATGGAGAAGATCAGAAACATTAAGTTTAGATGCTAAAATGAGAAAAATGTTAATGGTGGAAATATCTTTGTGATGTTCCTATGTGAAATCTATCAACTTTGGTAAAAGTACATGACAAAATGTAGAACAAGTCAATGACAAGCTCAAGCACCTTCTAACAAATCACCCTGGAGATGTGACAGAATGACAAGAAATGGCCAAAAATAATAGATACAGAAGAAAGATTCTGGTGAAGATTTCTTCATTCATTCTAGCACAAAGAGGGGAAAGGAAATATTTATCTTTTTTCAACCACAGAGTTGTAGTAATGAAACCTTTAATCTGCAGAAATTCTTGCACTTTCAGAAAAGCAACATATGTCTTATAGCAGTCAGGCAGAACACATCCACGCCAACATGTACTGTCTGAAAATAGGCAAAGTCAAAGGCCTTTAGGTGCTACAGCAGAGTGAAGAATAGAGAGAACCTTTTTCCCTAAACATTAAAGTCCACAAAAGAACCGATGAGGCCATCCCTTAGGAATCAGTAAAATATTTCAGCTTTCCCATGCTGACCTTAAAGACACAAAAGCAGCTCACCAGTCATTTTCAGACTCAAAGTAGCACACAGATATGAGTCGAGCTCCACTGCCCACAGCAAACTTGTTCTCCAGGGGGGACCACTTGACGAAGGTGGCGGCCCGGTTGATCCTGAGGATGACGAGGGTGGGTTTCCACACGCCGTCCTTCTGGCTCCACACGTAGGCGTTGCGGTCGGCGCCGCACGTCACGATGCGGTCGCTTTTGGGAGCCCAGTCAATACCTGCGAGTGAAGAGCAAGTAATTCTCCCCTCATGCTGTTAGCTTTATGTTAAGGCAAAGCAGAGATCACCTCACAACCCTCACAGAATGGCAGAATTGTTTGTGGAAAGGACTTTAAAGGTCGTCCAGTTCCAACTCTGTGCCAATTCCCATTCGCCATCCCAGGTTGCTCCAAGCCCCATTCATTCACTTGGACACTTCCTTGGACACTCCCAGGGATTCAGGGGCAGCCTCAGCTCCTCCAGGCAATCTGAGCCAGGGCCTCATCACCCTCACAGGGAAGAATTTTGCCATATATCTAACCTAAATTTCCCCTCTTTCAGTCTGAAGATATTCCTCCCTGCCCTGTCACTGCAGTTCCTGACAAACTGATCACTTAGTTATCACTGTCATGTCATTCCCCTTCATCTCTTATTCTCCACGAGCTGTTTCAGGTTGTGAGGGATACTTACTTCTCCCTCCAGCTTTCATTAAAACTGCACATCCCGAATTCCCAGATCCCAGGGATTCGCTGGCTGAGGAAGCTCCGAGGGCTGGCCAACAGGTGGAGCTCTGCAGCCCGGCCAAGGCCTGTCCACTAGCAGCACCCTCTGACTCCTGCAAGATCCCTCCCAACAGCTGAAACTCAGCAATTCTAAAACTGCACAACCTCTAACAACATTTTGTGCTTGCTGCCAGACTGCAGCCATGATCTAAACTTTAGGAAACAGGGATTTCTGGTTAGATGTTATCAACCTTTACATACTGACACAATCCTTATGTTTTTCCCATGCCTATTTAAGATGTGCCACAAGAAAGGTTTACAAAAAAAAATAAATTCAAACAATAAAATAAAACCTTTGATAAAGCTGCCATTGCTTCTTTCCCCTCCTAGGCAATGAAGGATGTTCCCAACTGGAAAGTCTTACGGGAACATTATTTTTCATCTTTTCTTTAGCATCCTTTGGGATGCAGTCTTCAACTCTCCTGCCACAAATTATGTATCAGTGGCTTTCCATTACTACATTCAATATTAAAAAATCTCTTAAGCTCACAAACTGAAAGTGGGATACAAGCTGTAGAAAGAATTTGCAGAAATGTTATATTATTCATACATTGTTTACTTCAAAATATGTTTATGCTTAAAAAGTGAAGAGCTTGGTAGTCTGAAACGACAGTTACAGGAGTTCTAGCACTGTCTTTGAAAGAGGGACCAGTCTGTCTCTCTTTCCTTCTCCTGCTCACCACCTCCTCTCACCAGCCCTGGTGCTGCTCTGACTTAGGCCAAGTTCAGATTTTTAGCTTAGCAGAAAACAAGCTCTTCCTGTGAGTGAGTGGAGGCAGCTCACCACAAACCTGAGTCACGAGAAGGACCTTGATCCCCTGTGATCAGGAGCTGCAGTGGCAGCAGCTGACTCACTCCTGCCAGGAGTTACAAGCAGTTTGATCAGTGGATCTCCTGTGTGTAACCACAGCTTAACTCCACTCTTTACAACCACCACAGCGTTTTGTACTCCAAAGGTACACTGTGCAGGAGAGCAGGGAGAGCTCTCTTCCCAAGTCGTGAACATTTGGCTTCTAACACTAACAGGTACAAGTAGAATATCTTGGGGGGACACACTTAATTTGTAAATGCAGCCCAAGTGACTCTTCACAAAGAAGCAGGGACAGCTGTGCTATTGGACAAGCAAGAATTGGAAAAATTGAATAAAGTTCCTGCAAAATGCTGTTGGATTGGTACTTCTGCCCATAATTGAGCTGACAACAGAATTTGCTGCTTTGGGAAAGTGCTTGTATTAATTATTTTCATTTCTTTAAGAGAATAAAGTCCTTTTAAAAATATCACCATGGGGAAAAAATCACAGTAATATAAAAGGCTGCCACAGGATAATTACATTTTTTAAAATAACACCTTGTAACCCAACGTGGCAGCTCTTCTTAATTTTCATTGTGGATGCACAGGGCCTGCAATAAATGTGCTCACTGATGGTCTAAGTCCAGGTCTGAGCACTTCAAATGTTTATACAGTCCCTAAAAAAGGGTATTTATTGTTGTTGGAAACCACAAAGCAATTCTACAGTTGTATACTTGAAGAAATTTTAGTACTAGCACTTGAAAGGGAGCAGCATGCATCACTGTGACACAACCAGATTACTTCAGTAGACTGAAAATGTGCTCTCATTATGTCATTAGGGATGAAAAATAAGCACTAGATAAGAAAAAATGGCTCAGTAACTCCACTGAAATGTCTGGAAATGAGATAGGGCTTTTCTTCCTAACATTCACTGCATGCAGCTCACATAACTGCTGCAAGGCTCTGTCTGAGTGGGACTGCCAACCTATAAAAAGATCTATTTACTCAACACTTGCAGATTTCCTGTTCAGAATCTCAGCTGGGGAAAACAGGAGGGGTTAGAAAACTTCAAGTCTGCCTCAGCACAATCTCACCTGTAATGTGTCCATTGTGTTCCTTCAGCTCGTGAGCCTTCACCCACTGGTTCCCACTCTTCTTGTAGATGTGCACTTCATGGTTATTAGGGCTAATGGCAATCTCTTGAAGGAAGAAATAAAACAATCCAATTGTACAGAAGGCTTTTTAATAGCAAATGCTATATTTGGAAAGACTTTTCCCATCTAAAAGCTCTATTCACAAATTTGAGGGCATTACATAGGCTTTGTAAACGAAGGGGCAAAATCCCTGGAAAATCTCCAATAATTATAGACAAAGAATCATGGAATGGTGTGGGTTGGAAGGCATCTTGAACATCATCCAGTTCTAACCCCCTGCCATGGACAAGGACACCCTCCAATATCCCAAGTTGCTCCAAGCACCATTTAGTTTGGGCAGTTCCAGGTACAGATTCTCTGGGAATCTGTGCCAGGGGCTCCCCATCCTCACAGGGAAGAATTTCTTCCCAAAATCCCATCTAACCCTGCTCTCTGGCAGCTTGATATTGGTACACATACCATGGCCATGAGTACTCTGCACAGGAAGACAACACATTTGGAACACAACAATCCACATTCTATAGAAAACTTGGCCAAGAGGCAAAGCTTTGTGGACTGCCAGGAAGACTTAATTACCTCCTATGCCAGAGTTCAAGCAACAGGCTTAGAAAAGCTTAGATTTGGAAGACTTGTGCTTTTTGGATTAGAAGTAGAACATTTAACATGGAGAACTATGTATCTGACCACACCTTCCCTAAATGTGACCCAGAACATGACAAGATCAAAAATTAACAGCAGAAAGAAAATAGCAATTGAATAAAAGATAAATTAGAAATGGAAATGAACTTATTACTTACGAGTACGATCTCTGTTCCAGGCATGGCAGGTGATTGGCTCCAGCAGGAACTGATGCAGAGACATTCCGAGTTAAAGAGATTCCTATGTTGTAAAAAGTGAAAAGGCTGAAAGGTGTAAAATTGAAAACAAAACACTTCAAAATGAGAGAATTAATAAAACCAAGTTAACCTTCAACATTTACCAAGCATCTTTCAGTGCAGTGTTACAATTTATTTACAGATCACAACTTACTAAATATGCTAAGGCTGCTCAAGAGCTGCCTGTGGCACACCCCCAGATATTTTCAGTAGGATGATGGATTTGCATTGTCCTGCTTATGTCAGCTAATTGTAATTGCCCTAAAAGCCAGATACACTTGCTTCTTTGTGTATCCTCACAGATAAGAGAGCAGGTCCTCAAGAAATCTAATAAACCTATAAATTTTACTATGGAAATGGAACAATCAAAAAAATAAGTATCTAGGACAAAGGTCAGTGAACTGATTCTAAAGCCTGACTTGTATCCAGGCTCACAGGCAGCACTACAACAAAATCTTTTTTTCAGGCAGCCAACTGATGTGTAACTGTGATCTGCTGATACATTTTTTGATAAAATCATTTATATGTATCCTACAGAAAAATCACTAAGATTAGTAATTAACTGATTAATAATTTCTTCAAATTAATTTAGCACGGAACTGTTTGATAATCAGGCTTCTGCCCCATGAAATTCAAACACTAAAACCATCTGGATCATTGTAGTTTTTGAGTATTATGTTTAAAAAAGGCTAAATACCTACTTTTTTTCTTGTAACTGATGGCTGTTACAAGAGACAGTGCTGAAAATATGCAATTGGAGGCACATCCATCTGCAGACACAAAGCTGCTTAAAATGTTTTTATTATATTATCTTACATCCATTTATGCTGCCTTTGGTTAATACAGGACATAGAGTAATACATTTTTGAAATTAAAGTATTTTAGACATTAAAGTATTTTTAGATCCTGAAATATTTTGGGTATTAAAATATAGTATTCTATGTGCTGCATTAACCAGAGCAGCATAAATGGATGGAATATAACACCATAAAAACTCAGGGTCACCTGTAATAATAAAAATGTGCACAATTCAATACATTCAACTTGGATTTGTCAATTCCTTTCTTATATTCCACTAATTTTCACAGCAATTTATCACTGCCTGATGGATCAAAGCATTTTTACCCCCACATATCCATCTTAAAAGAACTATCTCCGTGATGTCATTCCAAGACATCCACACCCATTACAGCCTGGAATTACAACATACCCAAGTATGGCCATGCTAGCAGAGGGTGGAGACTTCAGGACAAGGTAGGAATTTGGAAGCAAACAGGAACTGAATGGCAATCCAACAGAAACTTGGGAGTGAAAGAAGGATGAGTATGCTCTCAGAGAGCCTCAGGAATTACTATCACACCATCAGTTTAACAAACACCTTGAAACTGCTGGATCCTGGAGCAGAGGTGAGACAGTATTTCACCAATGCAAGTAACTGGAGAGACTTTTTATTTTATTTAGTTTTTTGTTTAAGGAAATTGAGCACTGTTATTCTAAAAATATGCAAATTATAGGTGCATTTCAAATGTACCTGAAATACAACTTTAAACAATACGCTCATAATTTTAACCATCATGATTTTCACAGTTCTTATAATAATCACATTCCACCAATCAAATGAAGTATTAATTACAAACAGTCCCAGGAAAAATAATTAATTATTGTTTGTTAGTGTGAAAATGTTGCCATAATCTGGGTTACTTCTGCCCTTGGACATCCATCACTTGAGATTCCACGTGTGGAAGCAAAACACAACTGCAAAGTGCTTTTTCCAGGATCTTGCTTTAGCTCCTGCCAACATTCAGTAGCAGCACATTTCCATATACAGGAAAAGTTCAAGAGCTGTTCCACCAACAAGGAATGCTCAGCCTTTGCTACTCTTTCCGAAATAAAATGTAAAAATATCCACTCTCCTCTCCCCAAGGAATGCAGCTATTTTGAAACACTTTCTAATACAACTGTAGTATTTTATTCTTACACTGGCATTACATATAAAATATGGTCCCACCCTAACTCTTAGTTCAGGTATTTATACTCAGCTGTTCCCAAAACCTATCCAAAGTTGTATGATCCATTCCTTCCCATTGACCGAATTACCTGAGCTCCACAACTGGCTACAAGCCACCTTTTTCCATTTTGGTTTGGTTACAAACCCATAAAACACACCAATGATGATAACCTCAAAAAGCACTGCTATCTCTGTCTCCTGATAGGCACAGTGATATTTTCTTTGGGGAGACAAATCTTAAAGAAGATTTCCTGTTATATTTATTTCTTATTAACAGACAGACAAAATCCAGCTTGTATTTCACTAGAAAAATGCTGCTGGCTTTATAATTCTTGATAACCTCAATGCATTCCTGTCATCCAACCCCAGAATCTCGCATGGGGAAGATACTGGTATGACTTTGATACCAAGTACTTAATGCAGCTCTCCCTCGATTTTGGAACGCAACTGATTTTGAGTTTCAATAAGATATTTTAAAATGAACAGGAAAAAAAAAAAAAGGGAAATCTTGCACCTTTGTAGAGAAGCTCTTTCTGTTCAAGGCCTGAAAGGATCGAGGTTGGGATGTACAGCTGCTGTCAGCTCTTCTGGGGTGAGAAATATATGGTGAATGGATGAACAACTAGCCAGGACTGAGGAGTGGAGAAAGGGATCTTTTTACTCCATTTCGGAGCAGCTACAGCCCTTCCAAACCGCTGGAAGCCAAGCACCCGCGATGAAGGACAGCCCCCCAGCACTGTCAGTGGCGGATGTCCCGGGGGGGCTCGCCTCGGGCACCGCCAGCACCATCAACGCGCCGCCACGGGCACGGATTGCGAGCCGCGGCCCTGCCAGCACGGGGCACGGCGGGGGATGTGGGGGGCACGGCGGGGGGAACGGGGGGCAGCTCCTCGGGCGAGCGGCGCACGGGGCGAGCGGCGCCACCGCCTGACCCCGAGCAGGGCGTCCCCGGCGCCTCGGGGGGCTGCGGCGCCTCCCCGCCGCGCTGCGCGGGCGGGCCCGCAGCTTCCCCCGATGGCTGCCGCGGCCGGGACTCACCTGAGGCGGCGGGGGCGGAGCGGGACTCGCGGACTCTGGGCAGTCAACGCGACTCCGCTCCGGCGGCGGGAGAGGCCGAGCGGGCCCGGCGGGGACGCGGGCGGCAGGAAACGCGCGGGGCGCCTGCGCCGCCAGCCCGCCCCGCGCCAAGGGCGGGGCGGCGCCTGCGCGGCCCCTCAGGGCGGGCCGGCCGCGGCGGCGGCTGAGCCGCTGGGCTTTGAGGGCGGAAAGTGCCGCTGTCAACGCCCTCGTGTACCCTGAACCGCATCAGCCGAGCGCTTCAAACGCTTCTAAGGGTTGTCACTCCACCGCTTAGCTGGATAAGCTGTTTCGATGTCTGATCATCCAAACAGTGAAAAAAAAA
>QUSF01000022.1:204347-301222 GCA_003676055.1 Chloebia gouldiae
TCTACCGCTGTAGTCAGCCTGGAGGACAAGGAAAGAAAACGGGGAAAAAAAAAATTATTTCCTCCTGCCGGGTTGTTTCTCAGAGGAGAAAAAAACAAAGGTGTGGTTATTAATTGTTCCCAGTAGATGAGTCCCAAAATACAGAGGTGCCACAATGCTGGACACACACATGAGATTGGGGTCCCAAACAGCAACACTCATAACCCATCCTAGAGGATACATCACAGACAATCTGTGCTGGTATAATCACTGGTATAACAGAGACAAAATGCCACAAATGTGGGAGCAAATTAATCCACACTGAGTCTCCTTGAGATTAACCCAACCCAGTTCCCTCAGCCATGGCTCATAAGGTTTTCTAGACCTTTCATGAGCATTTTGCCCTCCTCTGGACACACTCCGGCACCTCAATGTCCTTTTTGAATGAGAGACCTGAACTGAACTCGGCACTCGAGGTGTGGTGTCACCAGTGCTGAGGACAGGGGAATGATCACTGCCCTGGTCCTGCTGGCCACACTGTCCCTGAAAGGGAAAGATGTCCTTGGAGGGGACAGGGCTGCTCTGGAGCCAGGCTGGGAGAGCTGGGAGTGTTCAGCCTAGGGAACAGAAGATCCAGAGAGACCCTAAAACCCTTTTCAGGACCCAGAAGGGCTCCAAGGGGGCTGGAGATGAACTTTAGACAAGGGCCTGGAGGGACAGGACACAGGGAATGGCTTCAAACTGAAAGAGGGCAAGGTTAGATGGGATATTGGGGAGAAATTCTTCCCTGCAAGGGTGGGGAGACCCTGGCATAGATTTTCAGAGAAGCTGTGGCTGCCCCTGGATCCCTGGAAGTGTCCAAGGCCAGGTTGGCTGGGGCTTGGAGCAGCCTGGGATAGTGGAAGGTGTCCCTGCCCATAGCAGAGGGTTGGAACTGGATGAGCTTTAAGGTCCCTTCCAACCAAAACCATTCTATGATTCTATGATTGAGGGTTGGAATATCAAAATAAGTTCATGAGCAATAATTTGCCCTACTCTTAATCCCCTCGAGGAATTGCCTGTTTGGGGTCTCATGGTTTGTCTCCTTCAAACTTGTGAGATTTCGTGAGCTCAAGTACAACAACAATGAACAAAAAAGTCTGGGAAAATGGGGAGAGATAAATGAGTCCCAGATATACTTTAGGAGAAATAGAGTAGTGAGTTTAATTTCAAGTCTGAGAGAAAAATAAACAATTTATAAGCATCTCAAAGGAAAAAAAAAGAAGGTGAATGCTGGCCAGTATGGCTTTGTCAGGAATGAATTGAGCCAAACTAATTTCCTCTTCTGGCAGCATAACAAGGATTGCAGATAAGGGCGAAGCAGTGTATGTCATATATCTTGATTTTTAGTAGAATTTCTGACACTGGCTTGCAGGGTATTCTAATAATAAACTGGGAAACCAGTCTAGATGATACTGCTCTAAAGGAGTTGCAAAACTGGTTGAGGGAAGAAGTACTTAATATCAGTGCTTGTACAGGGAATTACCTGTGCATTACTCATCTGTGAGGCAATAATGCAATTACTGCATCTGAAGCTGAGATCAAGTTCAGAATAAACACAGTGGCAGAACCAGGATTCAAAACGGGAGCTCTGAGATAAAAATTGGATGTGGTTGAGCAGCAGGTGCACTGCTGTTCACTCCAACACCATCACCTTCAGATTTACACCACTGGGAATAGGGCAGCTGCAGGGGAGGGTGGAGGGGATGCTGAGGGTCAAAAGCTGAACAGGAACAAAAAACATATTTTTGCAGATGAGGTAAACTCCACACAGCTCCATGTGGGTAAGAAAATCTGAGTAACACACACAGAGGAATCCTGCTCTGCTGAATTGCATTAGAAGAGCATTAGAGTCCTGTGCAGAGAAATGTGGATGATTTGGGGAAAAAGGTGGCAATAATGATCAGGGGTCTTTGAACACATGACTTCAGCTGAGCCTGTTGAGAGGACAGAAAACTGAGGGAAGATGTGCATAGTCTTGGAATAGATGAAAGGCTGCTGCTCTGAGGGAAGGAATAATTTGTTCTCTTATGGTCACAGGGTAGGGCGAGAAGTCATAAACTGAGAGAACAACAAGGCAGATCTGGGTAAAAAATTGCCAGCGACTACTTTGAAGTAGAGAAGCCCTGTGTTAGGAGCTGATTTGACAGGATGGAGGGCTGCTCTGAGGAGTTTTTAAGAATGGATCTGAAATATTTGTCAGGATGGCAAAAGTGCAATACAAGTTCTTGTATTCTTGTATTCAAGAGGTGAGAGTGGATGGCCTCTGTCAGTGGTCCTGTGGCTCTGTGCCTGCAAGATGTGTAATCAGTGCAGCCCTTATTGGCTTAACAATAAACCTGCCTCAACTGCAGGGATTAAAGACACACAACTAGGCCGAGCAGAGTTATGTAACTGCAACAAAATTACATTGTAAGTACGGTTTTATGTTTACAAAATGACATTCACCAGATGGAGGGAGAGCATCTAAATGAGGAGCTCTGCAGAGGTTTTAAGCATTAAAAGCTAAGACCCTGTCTCCAGTGAAGCTTCCCAAAGAATTTTCCACCACTGCTCCTGCTGTAGTGCTGATACAATTGCTCTGTGCTAATCCAGGAAGGATGCTGATGTTTTTGAGATTACAGCCTCACAAGCAAGGCTGAACTGATCTTAGTGAAAGTGGTTTCAATGCAATCTGACCTTAAGGTATATATGAAAAAAAGATTTAAGCTGGGACATCCTCATTCAGCTACAGTGTAGCAGCTAGTCAAAAAGAGATTTTCTGGAAGCAAGCTGTTTGAGACACAAACAGATAACTGGTGAATGAAAAGTCATTATTTGAGTGCATTCTAGGTGTGCATTGCCACAGGAGCTGTTTTTGCCTCTCAGCTTGTTTGAATTTGCTGTTTCTATGTTCTCTACCCTCCTGTTGTGATGCCTTACATCTTGAGTTTGAACAGAATATGATGTTCTGCCTTCTTGCTGTGAAAAAGACAAGTTTTCCCTCATACACTAAACCTTAATAAGACTAGGAATAAAGGCTATTGATGAGAGGAATTATTTGCAAGGGATGACCTGGATCACATCTCCCATCCTTGACTTGAAAAATCTTAAATCTCTCTTAGCACAGATCCATCACAAAGTGTTGGATGTGTTCCATCATTCCAGATATACCAAGGATTTATAATTTGCAAGGTTTTTGGTCTGACACACAGGTAATTCTTTTGTCTGCAGATTCTTTCACACTTTTTCTGTCTTCTATTCTTTTGAGAAAAGATTTAGCCCTTACTGTGCACCCATTTGGGGAGTAGAATGATATTGCTTCTTTTCCCTTTCTGTTTTACCATTAGTGAAAACATCTGTACTATCCATTAGCTATACCAGGAGTACCTCTGTGCCTAAAGAGACTCGTGGAATATCTGTGTTCCCTTTCTCAGGGAACTGCATGAGTCAGCTGGTGTTGAGAACACACCTATGTTTTCCTCATCTCCATCCCACACCCTTTTCTGCTCTAATAAATTCATGGCAGGTGGATTCAGACATGGGAGCTCCAGCTTCCCTGAGCCACTGGCACAGAGGGAGAGGGTTGAGGCCTTGGATAACCTCCCCAAGAGGCAAAGCCTGAGACACAGTGCCAGATGTGCAGTTTGTTTAGAGCCAGTGGAGCCATCCCATCTCCCTCTCCTCTGCATCTTCCACTTCCTGCATGGACTTCCTTTATTTGGCCAGGCTCTGTTCCTGTACCAGAAATGGTTTGATTTAGCTAGAGGAATCTTTGCAAAATTGAGCTGGAACATGTCTGATATTTTGCACGGTGACATCAGGGTGAGGAGAACGAGCATCACCCTGAAGAGTGGTAGTTAATAAGTATTTTATAAATTGTGTGTTCATGTCTGTGCACACATCAGAGACTGTGCTTGAGAGCAGGAAGTGGTTGCACAGAGGGCAGAGGAGAACAATCATTTGTAGACAGGGATGCACACATTCCAGGCACTGTCTCAAAAGGTGCATCCAAGTCTACAAAGGTCCACATGTCGAGGGATGCTGTCAGTATGAACTGAACATGAACATGTGCTTCCTGCAGCAGGTGTTTTGGAGAGGCAAAATGCCCCTGGTGTGCACCAAGTGCCATTGTGTGATGACAGAACCCATCAAGCTGGAAGGGATCTGTAAGAATCATCCAATCAAACTCCCACGTGATGAAACAGTGAGGTGGGGCAGGACAGACCTACAGCCTCCTCATTTACAGTTTATTCTGTATCTGTCCCATCTGGTTAGTTTTACAGACATTTTTGGTGGAAGACCAGCCCCTTTAGAGAGCTCTTGTGCTTGTACAGAATTTTCAGTCTCCACACAGTGTTTCTGGTTGGTGTCTGGCTGTCTCCAGTTCCTTCATGTGAAGAGGAGCAGAAGGACAATTCATGTGCCATTTTGAGGGGCAGAAATAGGGAGATGGTATCTACCCCAGGAATTTGAAGTTACTCGTGCTCTGGAGTTTTGTTGAAAAATAAAAGTCATGCTGCTGATGACAGCACACCTTCCAAATTCTCCTTTGTGGGTGTAGATCAGCTGCTGAGACCAGTGGCTTGTTCCTGCTGCATTCAGGCACCATAAAGATTCTGATGGATGAGTTCTGCACGGGGTGCGAAGTGCTGAAATTCCCTTGCGCTCCAGTGGGTTCACAGTATCCCACATGCAGCTTTTCTGCCTAGCCTGGATTTCCTTGAATTAGTGCATTCCCTTTGGGGCATAATGGTTGTTAAATGAAAATGTTCCTTTTTAGGTATTTGTGCTGAATGTGGAAGCTAGGTGCAGGAAAGGGTTTCATAGCTGCTCTGCTGGAATAATCTTTCTAATATATTTGTACATGTTTTTCTTA
Source organism: Chloebia gouldiae (assembly GCA_003676055.1). Taxonomy (NCBI): domain Eukaryota; kingdom Metazoa; phylum Chordata; class Aves; order Passeriformes; family Passeridae; genus Chloebia; species Chloebia gouldiae. The sequence continues at coordinate 209,224 of QUSF01000022.1, forward strand.
CCCTGGGGTTTCATAATGGTGGGGTTTTTCCCCCCCTCCTCTCAGGGCTAACTGTTCTGTCTATTCCATCTTGACTTACAGGTCTTTTATTGCAACTTAATAGTTGTTCTTAATCTTTTCCAGGTGCACATAATGATCTTGCTCCTGACACAGATCTTTTGCCACACAGGAAGCCTGTGAGGAAGGTATGAAACAGATTGAGAGCACAGCTATTTATACAGATCATGGAAAGCTAGGATATGTAGATTTGAAATCTGTGTGTTACCTTCTGAGAAATTTTGCCATATCTTTAATTTTATTGTGTATCACAGGCTGCCTTTCTGAAGGCTGGATCCAGAGTTCACTGAAATCATTGGAAGTAATCCCTGACATTTTGGACAACTCTAGATCAGACCATAAACCAGGTGGTGGGGTGCTTGTTTTGAACCACTGGACTAATCAAAGCTGTTATCCCCACCTGTTATTAAATCAATAGTTTTGATTCTAATGACACTTCAGGCTTTATTTCCACCCTCTAGTGGAAAGAAGGTGGCTGAGCGTGTGCTGTAGGTGGAGGGCGAAGACATTGTCTGAGCACACAGAAAGCACAAAGGTGGCAGAAGGCTCAGTGTCAGTCTGGGAGGAAATGCTGTGCATTAAATCCCCAGCTAGCTGTGATATTTGGGAAGTGCCAGTTGTCAGCACAGTGCCAAAGGAGCAATCTGCTCAGTGCTGGCAGCTCTGCTCTCCTCTGCCAATTCCAAATGCCACTGACTCGCTGGAGAGGGAACCCAGCCTACTCTTTGTTGGAGGGCTGATAGGTGTGAGGAGTGGAGTTGTGTAATAAGTGAAAGAAAGGACAAATCAAGAGGAAATGGAGGAATTCCTCAGGGTGCCATCTGTGATGCAGATTACCAGGCAGGCAGAGTGAAAGTGAATTTCTTCTTTTGTGGATTAATTCTGCCAGGCTGCAATCAGTGAGCTAACATGCATCCTGCCTTTCAGGATCATAAAAAGCAGTGTAAGTGCTGACATCTATTATTAACACTGCTTTCAAATGAGCACTGGAGAGAAATAATGGAATATATACCTGACAGTTTCCAGCTACCACCATAAAGGGCAGAAAGGTGGGGAGGTGACTTAAATCAGCCACAGCTTTCTTTGCTCCCTCATCACCTCCTCAGTGCTCGCTGATGATTTCCTCGTGCCCATTAGTAATGTGTTGAAGGTCAGGCCCCAGCTTTCATTTAATAGTAAACTAACTGGTTTTAGAGGGCAGAAAGAAGACCCCAAACATCTTTCCTATCTGCTCCTCTCTTCCATTCAACTGCCAGAGATGATTTGTGAATGCTACAATGATACACCTCTGAATCAGAAACAGACCCTGTTGTTTACCAAGTCCTGAAGTCCGCATCCATTTTTCTGAATTTCTGTTGGAATTGAGTTTATATACCAATATTATTTATTTCAAAGCTCTGCTGCAGTAGCAGCAGCTGGCTTTAGACCTGACTGAAGCTGTACTTGATTGATTTCTCAACATAGTCTCTGCTCCACAGTTTTTGATATGGATGTGTCTTTTTATCTCATGGAAAATGTGAGCCCCACAGCTCATTTAGCGCTTACCATTTACTGATATGAATCATTGGAGAACTGTTAGCGTTGCTGCTGTAAAAAAAAAAATAATAATAAAAACAAACTATGGAAGGAGAGTTCCAAAGGCATTAATAGAAAAATTGCATTCTGGTAACAAAGGCAGCTCTTCAGCAAAACAACATAATGTAAATGTGCCACAATGTTCCAGAATGCTGGACAAGTTCAGTGCTATGTGGGTTTTAGATAACAAATAAGTTTTAAGCCCCCAATTTAGTATGGAGATAACAGCTCACCTGCTTAAAACGAACCTTTTATTAGCAGTCAATTGGAGGGGAATGTATTGGTTGTATTTTTTATTCTATTCAAATAAAAGCCACATTTACGACTCAGTTTTTATAACCAGTGTCCCATAATTGCAGCTGAGAAGTGCTTCTTGGATTATCAGTCCTTTCCAGAAGTTACACTCTTCTCTTTGGAAATGTTATCATGGGTGGTCTTGATGGAAAAGCAGACTCTAACGGGGAATGTTAAAGTGGCTTCATAAATCTGTGCACACACTGAAGTGGCAGCTATGTTATTTCATTCTGCACTCTGTAATGCAAGGAGGCTTCAAATTTCACTACAATGGATTTCACTGGGGGCTACAGTCCATGGAAGAAATCCGAGCACCATGGAAACAACTGTAAAACTCTAGCTTCAATGGAGGCAGAATTTTATGCTGTCCCTCTTAGGGTGGTTTTTCCCTCAGCAGTGTCTTAACTGTTCCACCAAATTTGTTTTAAGTCTCTTCATAAGCCTTGCTAGGAGTAAAGCTGGGCCAAGGTGGTGCTTTTGTGAAAATCCTACTATGAGTGTAATATTTTTAAAAACTGAGCTCTTCATTTTCCATAGAATTATCAGACTTGCCTTATAGACCATTGATATTTATCCATTATTTGGATGTGGTGAGCATCCTCATCCCTTTGGATCCAAAGGTCCTGAAAGCAGATGAAGGATTAATGTAAATAATTAAGGGAGAGGATGCTGAAAGTTGTTGGAGGTCTCTCTGCAAAGCTGGTCTTTAAGATGATGCCAGATTTTTATTCTTTTTAAAAAAGCAAAACCAAACTCCATGAAAATCCCAGCTCTCTCAGCATAATGTTTACCTCTCATTATAGCCACACTGACTTTAAGAGAATTGTTTCTGATTGAGGCTGATGTAACTGAGCACAAGTTAGGTTTGAGTGTGTGTGTGTGTATATAGATATGTATGGGGAGATAGAATCTTTGTTGTTAGTCTTTAAGTTACTAGAATTGGATTTTTGGCAGCAGTTGTATCACTTTATTCCAACAAAGAGACAGCTTTTTACTAATTTGCTTACTTCATTTTATTTTAGCAATGAAGAGCTGAAGGAAGCTCTCTAGTTTTACACCTCTGTTAGTTTCCAGTCCATTTCTTGGCTATCCTATTCAAACAGCAATCTCAACTTCTCTTAAACACAGAACACTTTTGGTTTAATTACATATAAATAGTTCTTGGGTTTTCAGTTTGACAAAAGCTGTTAGTAATTCTTGTCTTGTATAAGATTTGTTGAAATTATTGCAGGTTGAAATTGGTGTGAGTGGGAGAACCATGGATTTTGAATATAAATTCCCAGTGTGTTCAAGGTTTCTGTCTAAACAAGAGCTCATAATCTACTGCTTTGTTACTTAAGTATAAAATAGAACTGGAGTTATTTTCCATTCAGGAGCTGCATCCAGCCTCTCCAGTTCACCTGGCCGTGCTGTTGCAGTTTGTTCAGGTCTGGACAAGCTCACTGTTGTTGCTGCTGGCACAATCCAGCTGCATTTCCATTCTGGTCAGGTCAGTGGCCATCATTTCCAGGCAGAGATCTTCAGCACGCCCCTTCACTTCAGTCTCCAGACTCGCCTGCAGAGACTCAATTGCATGCTGGTGAGTGTTTCTGTGGACTCCAGTGAAGCATATGGTACAGCAGTCTGTTATCTTGAGTCTGATCCAGCCCTCGTATCAAATTATTGCCCACCAAGTAATAAAAATATAGGAACTTTTCATATCTGTTAAAACTGAGATACCAGGACTTTGTACCAAGCCATTCACTGATACCTTCTTTTAAAAGAGGGCTGGAGAGATTTCAAGAGGTCGTCCTAAAAATGTACTGCCTAAAATATGGATCAGCTCCTGCCAAACCAGTGCCACTTGATGTGAGACCAGACTGCATTTAACTTCCAATAACAGAGACCATAACCTTCAGAAAATCTGGTCCAAGCAGTAATTCCCCTTAATGATTATCAAACTTTCCTCATGTCTAACTTAAAACCTCCACGCTGCAACCTTATTATGTACATAATGTAATTGTGGTCTATCTGATTATACATACAAAATCCATCCAGTTATAAATGCAAAATCCATCTGGTGGTATGTGGGCAGCAGGCACCAGGCTGCCAGGAATCTCTCACATCTGCAGAATTGATACCTCCAAGGAAGACTCTGCTTCCTCCAGTGCCACCTGCAGTTCGTCCTTCTCAATCTCCAGCCTCACCGTTTGCAGCTCCTGAGTGTTCTTCCCTCCCTTCCTCAGCTGATTGATTAGATCCTTAATTTCCTCTAGGGAAGAAAACAGATATTTCACGTGATAGGTTTATTTCAGGTCTATGAACTTTACTGAGTGCATCAGACAGATCCTTTGACTGGAAATAGCATGAAATGGTTTCAGTCACTTTATGTCAGCTGCCCTTTTCTTCCATTGCTAAATATTATCCTGGATTTCTGAATGAGCCCTGCTAGCTGCATGTGTTCATAGAGGTGGAAGAATGAAGCACACTAAATAAAGAGAATTTGTTCCCAGTTTTTATCCAGCCTTCCCCTTTCCCCCTTTCAGATGGTTGCTTTCATAAAATGGGAACAGGACACCACATCATCTCCCTGCAGCAGAGAGGGACTCTCTGCCAGCTGATGAAGGCTAGAGCAAAGGGTTGGGGGAGAGCCCAGGAAACTCTGGGTGTGTGCCAGAGTGTCCATTACTGTTTTCTCTTGGCCACAAGGACAAGAGACTGTAGCATATTTTAAATGTTTACAGTGTCGTCTTCCAGAGTCCTGTAAGAGATCAATTTTTGTAATTTACAGAACTGTAAAAAAAAAAAACAAAAAAAAAAACCAAACAGGTGGGGAGAGGGAAGGGGAAAGGTGTCACTGAACAGCCAGTAGGAAGGAGGGATGCAAAGAGGGAGATTGAGAGGAGTCTGACTGACTTGCTCTGAGCTGATTGCTGGAGATGCTGAATCCCCTCCATGGAGGTTAAAGGGAATATCATCTTTCCAGGGTAAAGCTGGCTGTTGTTAACAGACCCCCCACCAAGGGAATTGCTCAAAATTAGAGGATGCTAGTAGCCAGAACTGGCACTGTGGCACTGCAGCCTCTCCTTTATGGCACCAAAATGATGCCTTCAGAACTGAAAGCACCGCTAGGAATAAGAAAAATGGAATTGGTGCTGGAAGACCCCCCAAGAGATTATTCAGTAGAAATCAAGGGGCTTATCATGTGCAGAATTTTTGTACCTCAAACCAGTACTTAACCTTAAGGGCCTTGTTCTCTTTTTTTACAGAATCCAGGTGCTTCAGGGATTCTTCATAGGCACCCTTAAGCTCTACATTTTCAATTGTGTACAGTCCTTCTGTGAATTTACTTCAACCTGCAGCTCTTTGCCCTTTTTTTGCCATTCTTTTAGCATCTTACCAAAGGCTCTGTGCCTCTTGTCCAGAGCAGCACAAGCAGCATTGGCCTGGAAAAATAAAGCCAAGCATTCACTAGACACAAGTTTTCTTCACACTCCACTTCTCTGCGTGTCCTGCCAGCCAGTCACAGTTAAATTGGCAGCCATTCTAAAGGCTGGCAGCATTTCTCTTGGTCACTCTGAATGGATGATTAAAATGTTTATGAGGCTGTCTTTCCTCACCATTAGGAATTTAACAAGATCACCCAGTTCCCATCAGTGTGATAGTCGTCCTTGCTCCTGTGGTTATAATGATGCTGCTGTGGAGCAAATGTTTTCCACTTCAGATGTTCCTGGTGCAGATGTGCTGCTGGTAATTGCCTGGGTTGATCAGTGTGACTTTTGCTATCTTAAAGCAGATTCGGTTACAAACAAGATGTTATTCAAGACTATTTTAGACTGCTTAACTGCTTGTCATGAAGGGAAAGAATAAAGGTACATTTTTCTTTCCTAGGAGCTTTTAATCACAAATATTCTACATATCCTTATGATCCACACATGTGTTCAGATACCATGGTGACAAGCACACCACAGGAACCATAGAATAAAGAACTGCTTCATTAAAGAAAGGGATGGGGAAACAGATTTTTTCAGCCTAGTAATGCAATGCTGTATGTGGGATTTTCGGCTCTTGGGATCTGTTCTAAAGCCAACTGCAGGCATTGGCAGGTACCCAAGGACTTCAGTGGATTTGGAGCAGCCTTTGTGACTATTTTAAGTAACATTTTTATACAAATATCCTACAGTTGCACTACTATTCATGCTCTTACACTAACATGAGCAAGAGTAGAAATACTAATTTAATGAAGGTGCTGGTGTTTAAACTGTGTTGTTTAGGTCTGCTTTGAGTTTGGTAGTTAATAACCAGTGGCCAACCCACCAGTATTGCAACACTGAAAAGTTCAAAGCAGGATATCATTATCCTTTAAAGGAAGATGAATACTTTGCCTTGCAGTAAAGGAAGGCTTTTGCTTTAGCTGTACCCTTGTTTCTGGAAGTCAGCTAATGAGCTTATGAGAAGCATGCTGTGTGCTCCCAGGAATTAGCTGTGGCTCTCATCTGGGTTTTCTCTTGATGTGAGAAATCTTAGCCTTGTTTCTCATGGTCATACAGATTGCTTGACGTTTAATAGAGAGACCTTAAGAAATAAGGGACTGGATCAAAGCTGACCTGAGTTAACAGAAAGAATCCCAGAGCCTCTGGTAGCAGGTGTTAGATCTTGGTGATCAGGCTGAGTACACTCCTGGCTAGCTGGATTTCTGGCCTTCTCAAGTCAACAGTGAGGTCCTCCACTTCATTCTGAAGCCTCTGCTTGGTTTTCTCCATGTTGGCAGCCCAGGCTTGGACTGATCCCACTGTCTCCTCTGCCTTTGAAGCCTCACAGCCAACTTTTTCCTGAAGGAAAGATGGCAGAAATATCCTGGTGAGTAGTTCATGGATTTAAAGAGTGATGGAATCAGCAACCCTCACCTATCAGCAAACCACACCATCACTGTCTTCACTAAAGAAAAGATGGTAACTTGGCAGCAGTCTCAGAAAACAGATTGTAAAAATTTTGGTGTTTGCTTTATCCTTAGGAAATTATAGTGGCTTTTGTAGGGCTAATGGAAGAGTAAAGTCCTGTTGAAATAAAAAAAAGGCTACCCAAATTCAAGCTTTAATCATAAAGGTTTGTTTTGTGTTGTCAGTGTACCAATGTTGGGTCTCAGTAGTCTCTATTATTGCAAGTATTATTTTCCTTCTCTTGGCTGGGGCCCTTTGCTTTCTCTCTCTTACCAAATTACATCCCAACAGCTCACATCCATAAGCTGTGACTCAGCAGCCAAGCTAAATAATGAGACTGCCCCAAGCCCCAGCCTCCCTGAAAGCTGCGTGCTCACTTAGTTTCCTACAGCTTTTGCTTCTATCAAAGGCATCAATCCTCTGTTTGGTCCTCCAGATTTCAGTGTTGAGTTTAGAGAGCTGAACTGCAGCTTTGTTTTTCTCCTCTTCCTCCAGCTGCTCTTTCATCAGATCCAAATCCTGCTTGGTGTTGTTTGGGCTCCCACTGCAGCCATGCAGGACTCAAGGTGGCACAAGTTCCACTTGAACTGCTCAGTCCTGGACCATTTAGAAACACCTCAGCCTTCAAAATATCTTCCTGTTCAGGAGCTAAGGTTTTATTTTTCTCCTTACCTGTTTTTTTGCTGTATTGCAGTGAATTGAATTGAGCTCATACAACTGAAAACAGAACTTGGCATGTCACCATCACTTTGCTCTCAGTGTTTCAAAGAATTATGACAGTAAACCCATTTGGTGATTGTTCTGAACACAGAATCCTTGCCAGACTGGTGATATACAGGTGCAGCATTAGAATTACTCTTTGGAAATAAGCAGACATTTCCAACACACAGGTGTCAGACAGGAAGATGAAATGTTGATATATTTTGAGCCAGACTTTTGTGATCTCTGCAAATAAACTGCTGCACAATCCACTGAATGGACAGTGGACTGATAATCAGGAGGCTCTCTGTGCTCTGCTCTGCTGCCAGCTCATGAGAGATTCCATATCTTATTTCCATATCCACTCAAGGTTCATGTCCCCCACATCCCCTCCAAGACCAGCTGGTGACAAGCCCAGACATTAACTTGGATAAGGAAGTTCCTTGTGAGGGCTAACACAACAGATTTGTTACTCTGAAGTGGACAACGTTCAGAGGAGCAGGCAGTGCATGACCCATGATAGCAGCAGCCTCTGCAGGCAGCTGGTGTTCCCCAGCACCTTGGACTCCTCATCCAGCTGTCTCCTCAAGTCATCTGCATACAAAATCCTTAGTAGACAGTCTGGGTAAGCCTGTCCTGAGCTTCCTGGAGCTCCCAGCTCATCTGGCTGGTTTTGGCAGTGCAACAACTGTATAAAGAAGCAGTAGAGGAACTAATTCAATGTGACTGGAGTGAGAGAGAAGGATTGGGCAGATATGTGAGAGGAGACAGGGCAGGGCTGCCAGAGCTGGATGGAGTAGAGGGGAAGAGAAGGATCTGAGGGAGGTAACAGTGCACAAAGCTGTCAAAAATTTACCTTGGAGCCTGATGGCTTTATTTTCAGCTTGGCTCTCCCCCACCACAGCCAGCTGGGCACTGGCCTCAGCCAGGTTATCTTCCAGCCAGTGCACATGAGCATGGGAGTTCAGCTGGAAGAGAGAGGTCAGACATATGATGCTGAGTAAGGCTTCAAGGGCCAAGATAGCCTCCCTCCCTGGCAAACTCAGTTTATTCCAGTTGGTGATTGCACTGGGGTGACTGTAGTAGCCTGGGGTGTGCAGAGTGTCCTGGCCTTTGTGAGGGGGATGCCTCCTCCATCAGCCAGGATGGGCAGTGCTCAGCATCAGCTGCCAGCAGCTGCTTCCTGGCTTCAGCAGCTCCCACTGGAGAGCAGGATTCTGCTTTGCACTCATGGCTGCATTGGTTTGGTGAGGAATTCTCTGCTGGTCTCTCCCTTTGGATTTCTGCAAAGATTCCATGCTTAACACTGAGCTTACCCATTTCTGCCTTCATCTCCAGCTTTGCTTTCACTCTGGGGCATCTCCATGAGCTCTGCTATCCCAGCCAGGCAGCTGTTCTTCCTGTGGCCCTGCCCTGTCTGAACTGACCTTGCTGCTTTCTGTGCACTGGAAAAGCTCCTCTATCTGTTTTCCCTCTTGCAAGGTATCTGACAAAATGGACCTATCTCCTGATATGGATGAAAATTAATCAGCTCACATTTCTAAAGTGAATTGAAATCTAAATGTTCCTTATTATTGATGTTATCAATTTTTATTGGTCATTAGAACATATTCAGAGCATTCTATTCAAATATAGCCTCAGCTTCCAGGTCTTCTTCCAGCTCTTCACTGTCTGGAGTGACTGGAGTACACATACGAGCACAGCAGTGTCTGTGAGCAGGACATGTGAGAGAAATTTGTGGGAATATGAACACGAATCTTGATTTCTTCACTCCCTTCTCTATATGTTAGCTCAACTGGAGTTTATTTCTTGGGAGAGATGTATGGCTGGGAATACTGAGCCAAGAAAGCAGGAATGTCTGGCCAGGTGTCTCAGCAGACAGCTGATGTTATCTGCAGCATGACTGGCTTCCTGTACGATGTTGGAATTTGGCCTTCAGAAATATAATCAAGCTGATTCGGTTGCTAGAGGGAAATAGAGGCTTGTTCTTAGAAATAGCTGCAATTTAGGTCTGTGTGTCATGTTTTTGTTGAAATGCTGAGTGTTTAGTTAAATATTTGAACATTGAAATACTTGGATGAAATAAATATTTGAATTCAGAATGGTAACACCACACATCCTGCGAACTGTGGCCTCATTTCTTGTTTGATTTACCACCTTTCCTTCCAGAATGAGAGGGACAGTGCCTTGGAGGGCAGTAGAGTACATGGAAAAGTCTACTAGACATCTTTGCTGACTTCCTGAGGAGGATCCTGGAACACATCACCTTTCTCCTGGTCAGAGCAGCAAGGCAGGAGATCCCCAGGAGTTCCCCAGACTTCAAAGTGGAGTTTCCAGTGAGTGGATAATACACAAGACAAGCTGGATTCAGAGCTGGCTGAACTGTTCAGTCACTGGAAACTAAAAGGCAAATGTTTCCAAGCCCAAGGGTTTCATAAGCTCATAGAGAAGTCAGAATCTGCCGTAGAAAAAACATCAGCATCTGCCTGGGGAAAAATAAATACTAGATCTCAGCTGGTTCTGTTATTTAAGGGTTTAAAGAGAGATGGATCCAGACTCTATTTTAACAGGGTAGGTTTAAAGGGCTGTATTAATCTTTTATGCCAACTCAGTCTGATCAAAAACTGAAAGCTGCACAAGCTGCCTGTTGTGGGGTGGCAAAGGTAGGACATTACAGCAAATGAATTAAGCCAAATTAGTCTTTCTGCTCTGTAGTGAAATGTCTTGTCTCCTTAATGGGACTGGCAGGGCACTTAAGTCCCTTTTTCCTTTCTGGAAGCTTGTCTTACCCCATCATTAACTGGTCTGCACAGAAAGGTTCAAGCAGCCTGGGAAGCTGAACCTGTTTCCAGCTCTGAAAGACTAAAACATTTAATTTTATTTCTGTCACTTAAGTGTCCCAGTGGCCTTGCTCTGAAGCACAAGGATCTTGTATTCCCTGTGGAAAATTTGAATTAGCAAAGCTTGCAGTATGTATTAATGATTGTACACATTGCCTTTGCTACTTAGCTCATTAACTAGGTAAATTAGTGGTTTGGATAATATAGAGTTGGATATTTGTATTCCAGGAAGTTAATTTCTAAGGGGAGGTTTCTCAGAGCAGTCCTGGCAGACCATTCACTGAAGTAGTCAATAGTGAAACTAAAATAAAGTTCTAATTTGTGATAATATTTTGCAATTCTAAAACAGTTTTTTGTCTGAGGATCAGAAGGCCTTACATAAACATGAATCATTTAAGCCTCATAACTTCCCAGTGATTATACACACTTTATATGTGGGTGAGTATCAAAGATGAATTACAAATATCAGACAAGGAGTCAGAGAAAAACTTAGAAAACAAAATCTTGCATTTCTGAACTATACTTGTGCTTGTCATTGGGTTAATGCTGAAGAGATCTGGGATGACTGTGGATTTTCCCAGTGAATTTATGGTCAAGGGACATTTCAGCTGCAGCTGATGCTGTCAGAGCTGTGACGTAGCACAGCTGCACCCAGTAGGATTTTGTACTCTGGGAAATTCCACTCTAATTGACGCGTGAAGCCATGAAAATTCCTTAGAACATCTTTCAAGTTTTGCTCATTTCATCTCCTTGAGGTTGGCAGTTGTCGTTTTGAGGTCACGCTCTGCTTTAGGATGAGCCTTTTTCATCTTGCCATGAATTTTCTTTTCTTCTTCAAAGTTGTCCTACAGCTAGTTGAGAAAAAGAAGAATAAATGTGAAAAAAGACTTTTTAACAAGCATAAAAATCATAGGGTCATGGAATGATTGGGTTGGAAGGGACTTAAAGACTATCCCATTCCACCCCCCTGCCATGGGCAGGGACACCTTCCACTATCCCAGATTGCTCCAAGCTCCATCCAGGCTGGCCTTGAACATTCCAGGGATGGGGCAGCCACAGCAAACATATAGATGATGTTTGTCAGAGGGTCCAAGATGTTGAAACCAAAGCAAAGAGGGTCATCTAAAACAGAGACCGTGAGAACTGCCCCTCAGGTATCCGAGTAGCAGGCTGGCTGCTGTTCATGGGCAGGTGGTTCACCTTGTTCTCCTCGCCTTATTCTCCTCACCTTGCAGTTTTCCAAGAAGGGAGAGGCCAAGACTAGTGCACTGGGTTGAGTGAGAAGCTCAATCCTGTCCTGGCAACAGACTGAAAACCCAAAGAATTCATGCGAGGTGCTTCCGGAGAGCAGCCCGAGCTCCATGTGTGCTTTTCAATGGGGCCACGGGAGCTCGGTCCAGCAGTGACTCTTCCCAAAGCATCCTGCTCACCCTCAGAATTCACACAGCTCTTTTGGGCAGTGGCACAAGCTGGCAACACTTCAGTGTGCTGCCATGAGTTAATACCTAGAAAAACAGGGCCCCTTCCTGTTTGTGCAGCATGCTGAAATCTCACAGCATTGAACCAAGTAGATAATGGAGGTTTTTTTCCCTTTCCCCAGACCAGGAAAATGAGAATGGGAGAGAATAAAGAAAAATGAAACGGTTATTTCTGCTTGGTGAACTCCCTCCAAACCCCTTTTCTCCTTTTGGCATTTAGTGACTGAGTCATTCTGAGCAGAGAGATCTAAGTTTGAACCCCGTGGTCTAATGCCTGCAGACACGAAAAGGTTTTTGTGGATCACACAAGCCGTTAGCAGCAGCAGGACAAAATGTCACTGGAAACTTCTGCTTCTTTAGAAGGAATCTGAGCTTCAGTTAATAAATTCTGAGGCATATGAGGCATCTGTGAGTTTAACATCCTGTGGAAGTTAACACTGACTTCAGAAGAAGCAGCAGACAGCCACATGGCTGCTCTGGTGCAGATTTAAAACTTCTCCAATTACATTAAATAAAAACCAATTCAGGTGCAGGAGAGGGAGAAGCATTCCCCAAGGCTGGATGGAAAGGAGTTTCATGGCTGCAGAGGGAGACATGTTATAAGCAGAGGCCTATCAGCATCATTATGTAAAAGTGGGTCTAATTAATAAAGAATGTCGAGGAAATACAATGTCTTTATGTAGAGAGATCCCTAAAAATTCCTGTGAAATGACTATTGCTATCAGGTGGGAGGGTGAAGTGAATAATTAAATCCATCCCAGGTTGTATGAGATGCTAGAAGACAATATAAGAAACTGTGGGGGAGATGAGCTGAGTAAATGTGAGCATCCCAAAAGGTGTTCTGAGTGGAAGAGCTGTAATGGTTGACTGGGTTCATGTCCCTGAAGAATAAGGCAGAAAAAAAACCCTTGTTATGCTTCATACCCACTTCTCCTTCTTGGTTTTAGCCAGGGTATTTTCCAGCCCTTCCAAGTGCCATTTCAAATGTCTGAGCTAATCCTCCAGTATCCACTTGCTGGCCCTCCTGTCAGCTCCTTCACATCCAGGAGCTGCCTCAGGAGACCCATCTTTCATTTCATCCTTTGGGCCAGGCATTCCTCAGCATCCAACAAGTTCCCTTGTTCCTAATGAAGGGGTGGGAATCCAGTGTTCATCCTGTGAAAGGCTGCTAATAAGATTCTTTTAACAAGCCTATGTTACAGTTGATCTCTGTGACTCAGGCCATAGCTTCTTGAAGTTAAGCATCAAAAACTGTTTGTACACACACAGGTTCCCAAAGAAGAGTTTGCACTTTAAAAAGATGCCACCCCAACTTGCTGTGGCTCATACTGAATATCAGTGGTGGACCAGGAACAGAACCTGGCTGGGACTTGTGACAGCAGTTCCTTTGCTTTAACCAGGAGGCTTTTCAGTCTTTTGTTATCTAAGGACTTTATTTGAGTTACAGGCAGGCTGCCTGTGAAGCTCATGCATCATCCCCATGTGCTCTTTATTCATTCCATATTCTGAAAAGGAGCTCTTATGAGTCACCTGAGGGAGCTGATGCCCTGCCTCGATGAATCCTGAGCCTTTAACCATTTCCTGTGGATTACAGCCTGCAGATGGATGGGGAGGTCATCCTTCTCCTGGCTGAGGGTGGCTTGTCAGCTCCTCTGCTCTTTCGTGTCTTCTCTGAGCTCCCAAGTTTTTGACATTATTATTCTCACCTCCCATCCCTTCAGTTACATTTCCTCCTCCTACTGGGCCACATTCAGCAGCAGCTTCACCTGGAATTATGGAGTTCAAGCAGTGAGGCTCCCAAAACAAGACATTTCTGTTCTAATGGTTCCTGAAAGCCCTGAGGTGGTCATTTTATTATCAGATCCTAGAGGGTTTTGCATACCAGAGGGAGGCCTGGTGTTTCCTGAAATGCCTGTTCAGCGCAGTTTCATATCTCTGGTGTGAGTAATACAGCTCCTAGAAAAGGTTGTTATGGAGCACAGGAGCAGCTCTGTGTGCCAGCACAGAAGTCAGGTCTGTATGCCAAATTCTGAACTCATATAAATGCAGAATGATTCTTATCATAATCTAGATTCACACCAGTCCAAATGGGACCAGAACCCTTTGAAAGCTTTTCCTTTCTAAGCCTGTGCCTTAGCCTCATTTGGCTCACACTGGAGTTGGAAAGGTGTGTACTCAGATAAAAAGGCAGATTTTGGTTCAACCATATGTGGAAAATTTGGTTTAATATTTTTTTGCTTCACTTAAACTTTTATATCTTGGTCAGCACTTTCTATCCTCTCTTACCAGAAACCCAACTGATTTGTCCATCCTGGGCCTAAGTGAAGAGACTCTGAGCTGGAACTGCCCCTTTGTGATGGCTGTGTGATCCTTCTTAAGAGAAGTGAACCAAACATCTTTGTTTCAGCTTTTAAATGTTTATGCATAGTGAAATCTTGCATTCCCATGTTCATATCCTCACCCCTTTTCTCTGTGCTGATTTGAGAAGTGGGAAATCCAGGCCCTGAATTTTGAAGGCATTCTCTTTCCACTCCCTAGAGGCAGCAGGCATAGACTCAGATTTCAGGATTTTCTCCATTTACTAACTTTTCTGGCATTGATTTGGAAAGAAATTATTCAGGCCCCTTGGCCTATCAATAATTAACAAGAAAGTCACTGACTTTCTCAGTGTCTCTAACTGAACATGGCTGTTATTTTTTCTCCCAGCCCTTATCTTTCCTGCCCAGACATCCCAAGGTTCTCAGTGCCTGTAATTGCCACTGATTAATTCTGCAGAACAGGACAACCTCAGTTTATTTTCCTCATAATGTTTAATTTCTCCCAGAAAAGCAGCTGCAGAAAGTTGTGGCCATTTCTGTGGCCAAGCCTGTGGCAAACAAAACATGTGGGGCTTAGAAACAACTGAAGGGGTTAAAGTTTTGTCCTTGATAAAACCAAATACCTTGATGGACCTTGTGCCACCCTGTGACAGGAAATGCACTAAATAGTTTTAGTAGTAATGAAAAATAATACGAGTAATCTTTTAGCTATTGGCTTTAAAGTAATATTGAGGCAGTGATCTCCATCCATAAGTTGAAATCTAAGGATGGAGTAGGTTGGATGAGAGATGACTATTGTGTAACTATTATAAAAGTTGGGAAATGCAGATTTTAGATTCTTGGAAAGAACAGAATGCTCCCTTCTGCGTGGCTGTTACAATAGCTACTTTCATTATGTTATGACAAAAACATATGTGCAAAATTAATGATGCATGCTGCTAATATTAGATGACTACAACAATCTCTCTACATTTTACTTTCCAGTCTTAAATTGGATAAATGATCAGTTAGTAGGATTTTTGCCTGACTAAGGAATAGTAAAAGCAAGTGAGATTTATCACATAGCTGAAGGTGCACTTCATTTGTATTTTATTAACTGAACTGTCTGATTAAAAGTCAGTTGCAGGAGCGTGTGTAAGAGAGAATATTATATGCATGAGGAAGTGGGTTGCTGTAGAAACTCAAACTCTGCAGCTCTATCTAGACCAAAGGCATCCTGAGTCATAACTGCCATCAGTTTAGTCAGCCCAGTTTGGTTGGAGTAAATAGTACCCTTTTATATCCAATCTGCACTCCTTTTCCCCCAGGTCAGGAGAGCCAAGCAGCAACTCTGGTGCCTTCTTTATTGTCCACAGACCCTGGAGAGATCAAGCTGGGATTCAGGTTTTGGTATCTAACATGGAAATACAGGTATAATGACAGAAGAACTCAGCAGCAGTGCAGAATCCTCATCACTGCCTAAGGTATTCTCTGGTGTATCTTCCCAGCCCCACAAGCACTGAAATATTGCTATAAGGAAGCCTGTGGATATTCCTACCTGTGAAAGTTCTTGGAAGAAGCAGAAGCAATGGAAGCAGCCATTTCTAGCCACTCCCTCTGTGATTTCCCATCAGGGACAGGATCCCTGCACAGGATGCAGATCTCTGACATCTCCAAGTGGAAGATGTGCATTCAGTAATGGTGTTGGAATTCAAACAGCACAACTGCCTATTCATAGCACATTTATTTGCTGTTCACTGCTTTCCATTACTTGCCCTTCCATTTGATTATATATGTCATGGGTGAAAACTCATGTTGCTCTTCCCCCTCTGCAACTCCTTGTTTCTGTAGTTATCCTGAAAAAAAAAAAAGGAGAAAAAAAAGGGTCACAGGAGGCAATACAGGCCAGTAAAAAATGGTGCCAATTTGTCTACTTCCTGGTCGTGTATTTCCTAATACTTTGTGCTTCTCTCACAAAATGAGAGGCTTATTAGACATCCTGTCTCTGGCCCTGCCTCTTGGAAGTGTCTCTCAGCCTGACATTCCCCTGGGCACAAGGCAGCCTGGGAAGGGATGACCAAACTCTTTCATTCCTGCATGAGGATCTCCTCAGCCAGCCCCAGCTTGTGCAGGAGGCACTGTGTGCTTTGCCTGAGGATTGCTGTGCAGACTGTTTGAATCCATTTGGAGCAATGCAGTGGGTGAAATGCAGGGATGTGCTGTGCAAAGCAGCCCTCAGTTAGTCCAGCTGCCCCTGGAATGAGACAAAGAGGAGTGGAGTGAAAGAACTAACAGGAGTTACCAAGGCTAGAGAGAGAAAACCTTCTGGTTTATAAAGTCATTTGAATTTCCCAGCAGGAATCATAGCCCCCTATCAACTGGCATTAGCTTTGGATACACAGAAAAGTAACACAAGCCTTCCCCTGTAATCTATTTCCCATCTTCATTTGTGACTTTCAAGGCAAAATACTAACAGGATTCTTTGGAGCTTTCCTGTCCTGTTTCTAGCACTCCTGAGAGTTACTAGAAGTGCTGTGACAGCAGCCTCAGAACAAAACATCACATCCTCCAGGTGCTGGACTGCATCTCAAGAGTCAGTCTCCTCTTTTATGCTGATGCTATTTTATCAGTTTGGCAAAACCCAAAATGGAATTTCACAAGCGGGGTGTAGATGTAAGATGCAATCCTGTCCATTAGATAGCTCAAAATCTGAAAAGCAGTTCCCCATCTCTCCCATTCACCTCTCAACAGCAGAGTGCTGGGCTGAGCTGATGACAGTCCTGGTAGGCAGCGGGTTTTTCTGGTTGATGGAGACCTGACATTTGTCTGGGCAGCAGAAGGCCACTGACTGCCAGGGGGAGATTATGTAGCCTGTCATTAATCCAGGGCTGTGCTCACGCTTCCATCTGTGCAGGAATGTTTCTGGAGCAGCGCTCGTGGAGCCTTCCCGGAGCGCGCGGGCACCGTCTGCCTCCCGTGCTGGAGGGGCAGAAATTTCAAGGTCAGAGCAAGATTGTCTTTCAGCAGGGAAGAGAAGGACAGGGGCAGCCACAGGCTGTTACCTGGATGAAGGGAGTGTTACAGTAACAGGCTCTATTCTTTCCACAAAAGAACGATGGGGAAGCTGGGCACCAGAACGGGTGACATTTGTGTGCTGACACATCGAGCTGACAGAATTGATTGGACCCTGATGTTCACTCTACCTGCAGCCTCCTCTGCTTTAAGGAGGATCCAGAGTAGGACACTCTGGATTTCTGAAGCAAATCCACCACTGCTTGGTGGGATCCGTGTTCTTGTGTTACCACCCTGTGATGCTGTGTCACATCTGGAAAGGAGCAGGGGAGGAAAGGCACGACCAGTTCAGATACAGCAGGAGAACAGCCTGGTAGTGCATGAGAAAGCAGATTTATGATTGTTAACCTGTGCAGAGAGAGGCAGGAATCCTCCCTGTGGGTACAGGGAAAGGAAATGAGTTAATGCTGGCATGGGGATAGCATTAAAGCAATCCTTAGAGTCTCAGTCCTCACAGGGGGTCCTTTCCATGAAAAACCCATTTGCCCTGAATGAATGATTCTGCAGCACTGCCAAAGGAAAGCATGTTGTGGAGAGATTATATTTTTACCTTTTGGGCTCATACTTTGATACACTGACAGAGAGGACAATGTGGCTTATAGGCTGCTATAACCAAGCACAATCAGAACATATTTTGGCACAGTCAAATGTCACTTTCAGAAACCTACTTGGTAGCAAAGAAAGGAAATAGTTGCTGAGTGTAAAAAAGATAGACCAAAGGGCCTGTGATTCATGCTCTGATCATGTTCTGTCAGTGTGTCTGTGCAGTGGAGTATATGAATAACTGGTGGAGTTTGATAATATGCTTAAATACTGTTCCTGCTGCTAAGCATTAGCATGGCTGTGTGACAGCACAGCAGAGAGGCGAGGCACAGCCACCAGGAAAGGCAAGATAGGCTGCAGTGAGCTGCAGGGCTCTGGCTCTTCAGCAACATGCAAGCAAGGGAAGCAAATCTTGATTTCATCTTTGGTTGGTGTGCCTATAGCTTTCCTATAGCCCTGTGTTACTAGAAACAAGCCATGAATTTTGGTGGTTTTTTTTTCCCTTTTCAGAATTTCTGTAAGGATTGTATTTTTAATCAAAGCCAGTGGTGACTTGGTGGGGAGTTGTGGAATGGCCTTGCTGTTCTTTGTGCATTAAAATGCCCAACTGTCGCATCACAGGTCAGATATTTGCATAATCAGTGTTTTCAACTAATTGTCACTGGAAAGGATTTCTGAGATGCTCATTTCTGTATGGCAGAGCCACCTCTGCCTTTATGGCAACAGGCACACATTAATTTGGTTCAAGCTTGTGCTTTTCCCAGTGTCTCTGTATGTGAAAAACCAATGGAAGTTTGGGGTGATCTATTAATGCAGAGGGCTTGGGCTCATCTCTGACTTTGCTAAGAGCATGTTCCAGCTTACACAGGGTTAGAGAAGGGGCATGGCAGAAACAGAACTGCTCTGCATTGGTTGTGCTGATGTTCCCCTTCTCCTCCCTTGGGCTTGAGGAGGTTGGGTGATTTGCCCAGAGGCTGTTACAGAGGCAGCCTTCGATGGCCATCAGTGACCTGCTGGCCAAATCCTCCATTCTGGCACTATGATGCTGAGAGGATGCTCTTCCACTCCAGCTTGTTCCCTGCTTTTCCCCTGGGCCTGGTGGTGACCCCACTGGAACTCTCCAGACTGCAGCTGAGTCTCTTTGTCAGCCATTGTTGGAGGGAAGGTGAACACGTTAATCCGAATAACAGGGAGGAAATCCCTCATTGTCCCCATTCCCTTGCTGCATACTCAGTAAAATAGTTGCAGATCAGCCCTGCTGGGAGCAAACTGGGAAGGACAGAAGGGAAGCTCTCAGCTCCATCCCTTCTCTCACACACACAGGGCTGGGTGGCTGGAGCACAGCAATAATGCCTCAAACAAGGTGCTGCTGCCCCTGGGCTCCTGTAAGCTCTGGAGGGTCTGTGCCTGTGCTCCACCACGGCTCCAACCTCACCAGCAAGGCAGGGCTGTTGGACAAAGTAGGATCAAGTCCTTAGCTGACAGCTCAGCCATCTGCTAGACCTGCTGCCCTGTGGCAGCTGTGGATGCCAGCTCTGACTCTCAACAGCACATCTGTTCATTTAAAAAAAAAATCAGTGTGTTGTTTAAGGTCATTCTATATTCCCCAGACAGAAGAGTCTGGTTTTGGCAGCTTTTCCAATCTCAGTGAACTGGCTGAGCTCGTAGCACACTGGCTTTGTCCTGGTTTGTGTCACCAAGGGTGAGATCTCAGGCCAGGTCCATGTTCTCCACCTCTGCCTGATCCTCCTTGGCTTCTACTTGAATTTCTCCATAATATCCCAAGTCAGAAGTCTCTTCTTCTGGACCAGAGCCCAGAACATCAAAGGACAGAAGGGACACAGAACCCCACAAGGGAATTCTTAATCTGCACTATAAACTGGAAGCCAGGCCATGGTGTCAAACATCTAAAATAATTTTCCATCCCACTGAGATTTGAGCAGCCAGGTCCCATCAGATCAGCACTGTGCTTTGCTCTCCCATCCTGCCCAGAGCAGGGAGAGTGCACAGCTCCAAACACACCAGAGGATCTTGCAGTGTATTACTTTGAGCCATGATTTGGGACTGCCTATCTTTGTGGCCTATGAAAATCATATCTGCTTTGTACAAAAGGCTTGTTTGCAATGTATAAATCCTGGGAGCTGTAAAATACCAACAGCTGCTGGAAAGGGCACTGGAAGTTCAGCAGCTGGAGACTGTTTGATCTCTCTGTAGCTCAAGTCCTGCTTATAATAATAGTCTCAGAAGCCAGCAGATATTCTCAATAAGCTCTGCTCAGCAACAGATACTCTTCAAAATGATATTAAAAAGAAAAATATGTGTCAAAACTAGACAAAGGGTCAAGTCTTCTCCTCACAAAAGCTGCTCCTTGAGATTACACAGGTATGCGAAATGAGCAGGTTTTAACCTGTGGTCTCTGCCACAGCTTTTAGATCTGTCAGTTTTCAGGCTTCAAACAAACCCTGTTACAGCTCATCTGAAGTCCTGCAAAGCCCAGGCCACTGAATGTTAACCACACATTCCTACATCACGGTTGTTTGCTCTGGAGCAGATATTTTATCTTCAGGCTCACAATTTAACAAATCTTCAGGCTGTCCCCGCTGCTCCTCAGTTGCTTATTTACCCTCAGGTTGAAGCTGAATTTTATCCCTACAGGAAGCTCAGGCCAGGGGGGGAGCATCCTGTTTGCTGTATTTCCACTTTCACTGATGTTCCTCCAGGCTTCCAGTGAGAAGTGGCTCTTCCCCACCATCTGTGTTTTTTTGCTGTGATCACACCTTGATGCCACACTAAAAACTAGGATTGAACATAAGCAGAAGTTTCTGCAGCACAAGGCAGACCAAGAAGTAATTACAAAATTGCCATCAGTCCAAACAAGGCATAACAAGCAGGTTTTGGACTGGAGACTGAATGGTCTTCTAGGTTTCAATTCCTGAGCATTGAGTGTTTCACATAAAAAAAAAAAAGTAAAAGCCCTTAGTGGGATGAGTTGCTCAGGCTGCCCAGGAGATTTTTGACATAGCAGCCACATTGAAGTAAGTGGGATTGAACACCCAAACCTTTTCAAAAATATTGAAAAGCTTGTCCTTGTTGTGTTCCCTGTCCTGAGGAGATTCAAACAATTAGCATGAAGCAGCTCAACACTTCAGTTTGAAATGATCATTTTTACCTTCATGGCAGCCCTGCCAGATGAAGGGAGACCTCACCATGCATTGATCAAGATAAGGGAAGACAGCTTTCCTTTCTCACTGTGGCCTGCCTAAGGAAAAGTCACTTGCAATCCTCTTCTTCCTGGATAATTAGTAACAACCCCCCACTGCAAGAACCTATTTCAATCTCTGACCAAGCACAGTTCTGGTGAGTAGGTTTTTTATCCTAGAAACAGAGGATTGAGCAGGGATGTGAGCATTAAAGGCAGTGAATAATACACACAAAGTGCTGTACCGGTAAGTTCAAGGAAGAAATTATAATATGTCTTGGCTCATTCCTGAGAAATGACATATGACTTCTCCAGACAAGGAGCACATAAGGGAAAAATATCCAGATGTATCCAGCAGCCAGAGATTAAAAGTCACAGCCCTATTGTCAGTGACAATTTTGCTTTGGATATCAGTGAAAGCAGTATTTCACCAATATCCTTTGTAAGTCCTGTGAATGCAGCAAAAACCACAGAATCCTTCAGTGATGCTCCCAGAACATGCCTTTAACCTTTACAATGTTCCCACTAACACAAGATTTAGTACAGATATTTTAGCAGCAAGTGAAAGAGAGGCAGAAAATGCCATTGTTTTTCCAGTTATGTCATTGTTGGGTTCAGGAGCAGCTTTCAAGGATAACTCATCCTGCTTCTGAGCATCCTCTGAATTGCCAGTGCATGGTTTGTGAGGTTGTCCTGTGCATTGTGTCCTTGCACTGCCTTTTGTTTCAGTGAAGAGCTCTGGAGGAGGTGGTTTGTACCCTCAAATCACTCTGTCCATGCCTTCTGCCAGGCTCTAACACAGTTTGGCTTTTGGTCTCTAAACCTCACTGCACCAATTCACTCCAAAATCCCCAAAGGGATACCAAATCACCAGGAGGTCCTGCCTTGGCATTTTCATCCTTCCCTCTCAGCTGGAGTCTTCTCTCCATGTAAGTCTGCTTTGAGCTGAACTTCTTCAGGCTAGTTTAGGTTGACTCAAATCGCCTTTATTGCCACTTTTGGTTAGTCCAAGTGACTTTGGGGAGGAATCACAATCCCTTCTGCCCACAGAGCTCCAACCAAGGTGCAGGAGGACCTTGGACCTGCCCAGCAAAGGTGGCCATGCCAGGCAGGAGGAGGCTGAAAGCTGCCAGGAAACAACCTCAGCTTGCCTTGGCCTTGACCTGTCCACAGAGGCAAATCCAACATATGGTTGCTGGGTGTGATGCAAATCTGGGATGAGTTGAAAGTCGGAGGGATGCAGACAATCCCACATTAAAGAATGGCTGGTCCATATGTTTCCTCTCTCCTTTTTCTGGGTGTTGAAGGGCTTTAGTCAGGAAACGTGGTGGGGTCTTTTCACCTTGAGAGCTGAGATTTGTGGCTCTCAATTTAGTGTTGGATGCACGTGTGCAAGTACAGAACAATGCACCTTCCCTGCAGAGCTATTTTTAGGGTCTTGGTTGCAAGGCAATTACAGTGTTGTGCTGATGAGTGTTAGTAATGGTTGCAATATAATCATGGAGTGAAAAATGTACAGCTTTGGGGGAGGCATCGTGTCCTTTTTGTGTGCAGAATCTCACAGGCAAGTAAAGAAAGAAGAAATAAATTGTCATCTTCTAAAACATGTAACTTCACTGTAGAAGAAGAGACAGAGTTTGGTTTCATTTACAGCAGTGCAGATCCCTCCAATTCACAGAATTCATTTCAGATTTGCTCGTGTCTGATTTAATCAAAACATGGTCCATTCAACACAAGAAAAAAATCCGAAGCGAAGTTAATATGGAGAATTATCTGCTTACTTACAACTCCCAGTGTTAGCCCCAGCCAGCCTCCCTGTGCCACCACAGTCAATTCAGATAAATTTGCTTTGGATGAGAAAATAAAAGATGAGTCTGTTAATCAAGATTGCAATATCTGTAGGAAAACAGAAAGTAGCTGAGAGGTTCTGAGTGTTCATCAGGGACAGACAGCATTGCCTGTAGGGGCAAATTTGAAAGTCAGTGAGAGGAAATTTAATCTTTTCAAAGATCAGATCTATAAAAAACTGTCTTTCTTCTTAGATTCTGTATTAAAGCTTAAAGAAATCCTCCTTTCTCTGCAGCATATGGCAGAAGTATGTAGCACACAAAAACAGGAGTGAGGCTTCAGTTGAAATTCCCAATGTTTTACATGTTCACTGAGCATTCCAAAATTAAACTGCAGAAAATCTGCAAAATAATCTGAAAAAAACCTGTAAAATTAAAAATAATCTGTATTTTGAATCTTTGCAGCAGAGATCAGTTGAAAGGGCATTGATTTGAGGGGTTGTTCAAAACTATTTTTTTATTTGACATATAAAAATAGGAAGGCAAAACCCAAATTACAAACTCAGTTCAAGAAAATAGGAACCAATAATGCTCAGTGGGAAGTGTTAGCAAATATAAATTAACTTTACTGCTTGAGGAAGCATGTTAAATAGTTTTGGTTATATTTTTTTCTGAGGGAAGATCTTTGTATGATCTACAGTGACCTACAAGTAAAGGACTGCTATTTACAAATGAAAGGAATTGTTCTTTCTCCTATTTTTAGCATTATTAAGGGTCTCCAGAAGAGGATTCATCTGGATGACTTGATCCTGCAGGGATTCCTGCAAAAGCCAGCAGGATGCTCAATGCAGAAGCCTTGGGCTTTGAGCACAATGACCCCTCACCACCCAAACCAACCCGGGGAATGGATTTTCTGTCAGCCAGCTCCCACAAGAAGCTGAATTCCCGCTGTGAGCAGGAATTCCATTCAGGTTCAGCTCTCCACGGGGGTCCAGCCGTGTGGATTTGGGGCAGTCTGGCTAATCCCAGCTCCAAAAAGGAACACCAAATGCAAAGTGCACTGTGGGGTTTAGTACATCTGTGTTCTAGGAAAGTGGGTTTGGGGTTTTCCAGGACTGACACCCACAGGGAATGGCCGGGAAACGCTGGGATCTGCAGGCAGAAAGATGGGAAAGAGAAATGAGGTTTGTTGCTTGGAGTAGGAGGAAGGTTATTCCAAGGATAGAGGGCAGCATAAGACAGGCTAGGAATGCGTGTGGGATAGGGAGAGCCTGGGGGGAGAAGTTGTGGAGGAGGAAACCAGTGCAGGGACAAGCTGGGACTTGACAATCCAGAGGTCTGGCGGTGAGGAAGCTGGAAGGAGGAATAGGAAACCACCGAAGGAATCCCACAAGGCTTGAATAACAGGATTTCTGCTGCATGGCCAAATGTTGCTGCTATTTGTGTCTTTAAATTCAGAATTGTTTTAGTGACCCCCAACAGCAGAGTCGGAGGGGATGTGAGAAAGGAAGAAGGAGGGGAAGAGGGAGAGGGAGAGGGAGAGGGAGAGGAGCTGCCATCAGTATGGTGGAATTCTCTCTAGTTTATGCCAAACAACTTTCCTCATTGCTATCATGACAAAAAAGACTGGGTCTTCCTCCTTGATTATTGATGCTTATGTCTCCTTTCTTATTTGAATAACCTGCTCTTCACAATATTTTACCCAGATAAAACACTTTTTCCTCTGCTTTGGTTGTGCAGGTGGCAGGAAATAAAGTGCTGGGAAATCCCACCTGGCTGAGGATCCCCGAGGCTGCTCTATAGCACTGTTCTCTCAAGAATCTCTCTGCAAACACTGTGATTATTCCTCCCACTGCTATTTATTCCCATTTCCAGACCACCTGGGAGCCCCTGGAGCTCTGTGTGAGTGTGGATTCTTTGCAGCCACAGATCAAGATTCCCCCCTGTTTTATGAATGGGCAAAAAGAAGTGCAGGGAATTAATTTGTAGAGAGAGCAAAGGAAGGCAGAGAACTGAAATATTCTGGTGTTTTGCCATTTGCTTTCAACAAGGAAACCCTTTCTCTTCACCCAGAAGGAAAAATCTATTCCAGGGCTTGTTCATGTCCTCAGGTTTCTCTTTTGCAGGCAGAGTCAGGAGCTGCATGGGGTCAGTGTCATCCACACCCTCTTCCTTATAACCATCAGTCATTTTGGCTTCTCTTTTGGGAAGGTAAAATTAGAAGGAAAAGAGAAGGACAGCAGTGTTTCCCACATTCTTGAGAAGCAGATTGAAGAAAACATGGAATTTCCTGTGGTGGTGTCCTCTTCACACCAGTGATACCTTCCAGTTCAATGGGAACCTGCAGACGAAGGAAGATCCCAAATATGGGTGGGCAGCTCCTAAGAGGAGTCAGAAAACAAGAGATTGACTGGGAAAAAAATAGGGAGAATATTCCCAATTTCTCTTAGGCCCTCCTCACTAGGCCCAGGCCACTGGGAACCTGCCTATGGCTGAGAACAGGGAGCTTTTCTCCAATTGTTTTTTTTCCTGAAAACTGTTAGACCAGTTCTGGTGAGGGCAGTTTTTGGATGGGGGTTCAGAGGAAACCGAAAGGGAGGACCTGGTTCATCAGCTTCTGCCTTCAGCCACCAAAAACTACCAGAAGAGCCCACGGCACGTCCATTTCCCATGACCTGTGGTGGTTTTCACTCTTGTCACAACCTGAGTTGTGGCAAAGCCATTCCAGAGGAGGGAGCAGGGGAGTTCAAGGGTGTGACTCATGTCCCAAGGCTTTGCATTTTTTGGGAGCTGTTCCATGCTGGGAACAGACTGTGTCCCACACTCCAGGCAGTTTTCCTTCCCCCACCCACACATCTGCACCAGCTTTAAAGCTGCCAAGGCAACAGCTGATGGTGAGTGCTGTGTCAGTGTCCAGCAGCCAAAAATGTGCCCCTGGGGACCAGCCCTACCTGCTCAGCTGCTGCTCCCTGCAGAGGCGAGGCTGATTTCATCATTGCTATGATTAAAGGGAGCAGGGGCTGAGCTGTGGCTTTCCTTGGCAGCAGGGACACGCTGCCCATGCCGAGGGCTGCTCTCCATCCCACCTCTGCAGCCCCAAGCAATGCTGGGCGCCAGCCTGGCGACTCAGCCAGCTCAGGAGTCAGGATGGGCACAGAGGGAGAAGGCCCTGGGCTGGGGAGGGGAATTCTGGCCACCAGGGTCTGGTTTAGAGGCCACTGCTTGGGCTGCAGTCAGGACAGCTTGGCACTGGTGGGAAGCAGCAATGGCCCTGGCTGTCCTGGTGATCTCATTTCCCCACCATCCTCCTGAAAACCTTGATGGGCTAAAAATATACGTGTGCAAGGACTCCAAGGCAGCAGGGCTGTGCCCTTGGAAACCAGTTTCCCAGCTCTGAAAGATCCTGGTGTGACACCCTCAGCTGCAATCTGCTGCTCTGGGGTGAATTGCACCCGCAAAGCAAGAAGGAGAAATTTCCTCTGTCCGTTTCCGCTTTGATCAGTCAGAGATAAGGAATGTAACAGCTCAGCAGTCATTTCCCCTCTCAATCTACACAGCTAAATCTGTGGGCTGGCTGGGTTGAGATGCCTGGATTTGCAATGTATATTTGAGCCCTGGCTCAGGTCTGCACTTAATCCATCACCTCCCTGAAACACAGGGACTAAGGTGGTCCCAGGAACAGATCAGTGAAATGTTAAACCAAATGCCTACAGAAAATAAGTGTACAGCCCAAAACAGCTCATACGTGCATCAAACAGAGTTTCTTGGGTGCAGGGCTCAGACTCTTCTGGAACTTTAAATTCTTTATACCTCATCTTTTCACAGCTGGGGAAACTGAGGTAGGACATGAAGACAACTTACACCTTCAAAGTTGTGCATCCACCGTCAGCCCTTTTTTTGGCAGACAATCTACCTACAAAAAGTCTATTTGTTCTGATCTTTCAGCCTGAAGCCAGAAGGAGTGGTCTTTTTAAAAGCTTAGGTGTAAATGTAGACCCAAAAGTCAAGGAAGGGGTAAGGCCATGCCAACAGCTGGGGGTGAGTTAAAACTCTGAGATTTCATTTCCTCAAGATCATGTGGAATTTAATAAACTGGTGATTAAAATACCTGTGAATTCAAGTCTACCTGATATAAAACAGTGAATATAAATCCAGATGGGCTCCACACACAACTGCAGGCACCATCCTTTTCTCTCTCTGCATCTTCCTCCCATTGCTGCCACATGGCCCACCTCTTGCCAGCCACCACACACAGCAGGTTAAACCCAAGGTCCTGGAAGCTGTGTGTTTGCAAGGGCTGGCCAGGCTCTTTCAGAGCTGTCCAAAGGGCCTGAACAGCACATTCCTTATCTGTAAATCCAGGGGGGTGGCAATGCTGGGAGCCTGATTGGGAAGCTTTAATCCCTCAGGAGACCTCAAATAATGCTTTGTTTTGTGGCCATTTCTTCTTGTCTTGTCTTCTCTTGTAGGGTGTTCTATAAACTGAGCTGCTGGGGGGTAGGTGACAAGAGGCTGAAATAGAAAGATCATCTAAATAAACTCCTGTGCAAAGTCACATCACTGGCTGTATTTTCTTGCCAAGGTGAAATAGCAGATTTCATCAGACCTGATCTTTGGCAGGCAAACCTCAGGCTGAACCCTTGGCAGGAGCAGCCACGCTGGTGATGGAACTGAAGTTTCATTTTAAAATCATTTCTGTGTCCCCTGTTTATGATGAATAAACCCTGTGTGTTTGCTGGAAGCAGGGAGGATAAAGCTGTTGTTGTGCTAGCATCCTGCATGTTTCAGTCACTCAATGGGTATGAGCTGCCCTGAAAGACATGAAAGACAACAGCTCCTATATCAGCCCTAAGGATTTCTCTGCTATATTTGCCTCAGCTGGAGCGTTTGGGATGTGGTTACCCTGCCAGGATTGCCATTGTGGGTGTTGTGGGTGAACACGCTTGGGATTGAGTTTCCAAGCAGGAAGATTCAGATAAACAACTGCTTTGAGGTGAAAATTAGAGAGTTCATGTTACACCCACCTCTTGCATTTGTAACTTACTATTCACCCTGAAAATCTGATTCTAGGAACTCAGCATGTCCCGTCAGGAGCAGAATAATACCACAGAAACCATGACCAGCCAGAGTCCTGAATGCTGAGAACTGTGATTAACTCCTCAGGAATCTCTCTGGAGCAAGTCATATTTTCTGGGCTTTTTTAGGTAATTATTTCAAACCTTGAATCTGTGAATGGAGATTGTAAACAGTTCTCAACACAACATCTTAGAGAAGGATATGAAATGCTTAAAATAAGTAACGGGTTCTGACCTGTTTGCTCATGTGTAACTCGAAAAAATAAATGTTTCAACCGCACAGGAGGAGAGAGCTGCAAAGGCAGCTATTGGATCTCTCCACACAGTGATCCAAGGCAGAATGGTAAACCTGAAACAGCTGCTGGCCCACTCAGCTCACAGACACATCAGCAAGGGCCAGGACTCAGCCAAGCTGCTTTCTGCTCCCAAGGGTGCCTCTTGCTGAGTTTAATGACGTGTTGTAGCCGTGTCCACAGCCCAGGGCCTGTCCTGTGTCTCGCTGGCCACGCTCTGCTCCAGCACATCACCACACTCAAAACCTGCTGGGACAGCCTGGGCTGGGCTGCAGCTGCTTCCCCCAGCCATGTCCCCTTATGATTACATTATCTGGGAAGGGGGGTTGGAAGGTTCAGAGAACAGGGGAGAGATTGTGGAGTGACGTGTCCCGATAGCAGCACACAGCAAGGCCTGCAGACCACGCTTGGGGAGGGAGTTGTCTGCTAAGCAGGATGTTTGCCTTTGGTGTGGGCTCAGTTTCTTGCCCTGACACAGATTCCTTCATCATGTTAAAGTGAGACTGAGAGTCCAGCCCTCTTGCCTGAAGGGATGTGGAGCATAATTCTGTTTCAGGATGGAAAATGGCCTTCATTTAAAGGCAGGTCAGCCCATGTAGAATCCCAGAACGGTCTGGGTTGGAAGGACCTTAAAGCTCCTCTTGTTTCACCCCTGCTATGGACAGGGACACCTTCCACTATCCCAGGGTGCTCCAAGCCCTGTCCAACCTGGCCTTGGACACTTCCAGCAGCCACAGCTGCTCTGGGTACCTCACCACTCTCACGGGGAAGAATTTACTGCATGTACCTTACCTGCATTCCACCTCTCCAATACAGACCTCACATAAGAAAGGCTCTTGTCTCTTCCTCGGTGCTGCCAGGGATCCCAGGCTAAACACAGCAGCCCAGGTGTCCATAGTGACATTCCCAGTTAAAAAGAAGGAGGGTGTAAATGGAGGAGGACAAGGTGAGGAACAGGGAGTACAAAACCATTTATGACTGCTTGTTATAGAGCCTCAGCCTCTGTGCTGTTGTGATAAGTTTTGGAATAACAAGGAACTCAGCTTGGATGCTCCACTTTGGGGTGGTACTTCAGCAGCAGAAGCAAACTGATCTCTGGTGGTTTGGGGAGGAATGGAATCTGGACCAGAAAGCCCTGCTGAAGGATCACAGGGTTATATAAAGATCTGCCTCGGGAGACTGCAAGAAGTTCTTGCATTTATTAGTCATTTAGAAAATAATGAAAGCTGCAACCTCATTCTCAGCTGTTGTCTGTGCTTGCTTGGGGAGGATCAGTGTATTCCTGTGAGGGCTGCAGGGATGTTGTCTCTACAGAGACACGACCAAGCTCTAACCAAACAAGGGCAGATCAGTGCTCGTGGGACACAGAGGGCCTGATGGGGACAATGCCAAGGTCTTTCAAATCCCACCAGGTGCTCAGTGAGTCACAGATCCTGCAGGAGACAGTCTGTGCATTGTGATCAAAAGCTTCAGGGAAGGGTACACACAGGAAAGCAAAGTTCAAGTTTGTCTTCCTGTATCCAACTTTTCAGTGTCACATTTTCAATTGTAGCACTGAATGCAAGGAATTAAAGAATCAGAGAATCATGGAATGGCTTGGCTGGAAGGACACCTAAAACTCATCTCATTCAAGCCCCTGCCATGGGCAGGGACACCTTTCACTGTCTCAGGTTGCTCCAAGCCCCAGCCTGGCCTTGGACAATTCCAGGGATCCAGGGACAGCCACAGCTTCTCTGGGTACCCTGTGCCAGGGCCTCACCACCCTCACAGGGAAAAAATCCTTCCCAATATCCCATCCAACCCTGCCCTCTGGTACTGAAAAGCCATTCCCTGTATCCTGTCTGTCCATCCTCTGTCCAAAATCCCTCTCCAGCTCTCTTGGAGCCCTTTTAGGCAGTGGAAAGGGCTCTCAGCTCTCCCTGGAGTCTCCTCCTTTCCAGGTGAATATCCCCAGCTTTCCCAGCCTGGCTCCAGAGCAGCCCTTGGAGCATCTCTGTGTCATCCTCTGGGCTCACTCCAGCAACTCCTCATCCTTGTGATGAGGGACACCCCAGAGCTGGAAGTACCGTCCCAAGCAGGGTCTCAGAAAGTGAAGCTGAGGTGCAGAATCCCCCTCCCTGCTGCCCACGCTGTGGGACCAGCCCAGGACACTTGGTTTACATTTTTACATACAATTTGTCACATTTCCAGGACAGGCCTCGGAGCAGTGGAGTGGCAGGAAGGAGGTGGCACAAGGAGATGGAATTACCAGGGGAGTTCCCCAAAAACTCATTCCCAAATCAGTTTGTGTGACATGTGAAGCATTTGCAACAGAGAAGAACATCAACTCTGGGCTTAGCAAAAATTACCTGCAGCTCTTGGATCAGGTAATATATGCATGTCGAATCCTCTTTTTAGCATTTCCTAAGCATGGTTTTCAAAGGAAAGCCCTAAATACACATTTTAAACAAAGACACTAATTTCTGTTGAAATGCTGTCCTCAGCTGGGATAATCAGAGGCGCTGGAGCAAGATGAGCAGTGTCTGGCAGCAGAAAAGCTCATCCCCTCCTCTAATTAAGCTGCACATGGACTCCCTGACAGCAAAGAGGCATCCAGAGGCTCAAGACACCATGATTTATATGGATTTCCTGGTGTTTTCATGGAGTTTCTCTTTCCTGCATGATTTACAAGGCACTCCACTCCTTTAGAGAGCACCTTAGCCTTTCTCCTGGTAGGTGCTGTGGTGCAAGGCCATGCATGACTTATACAAAATTATGTGGGTTTTTGATTAATGCCAAGGTTTCTTCATCACTCCGTTGTGCCTCATCCCCAAATGCACTATAGATTTCTCTGCTTCAGCTCCTTGAGTTACAGAGTCAGGGACTAAAGGAATAATTATTGCTGGGCCCTGCTAAGGAAAAAAAAAAAAGGTAAGATTTTGGCCATAGGTGATTATAGTTTCTGCAGCTGAATCAGTGCCCCATAACTGACAGAGGATAATGGATTTAATAAATAACTCTGATTAAGTCTGATGTTATTTTTAAATAATTTCAAAAACTATTACTCTAATCCCTCCGTGGCTGGCAGAAAAGAGGATGCTCAGAAGTTAAAATTAGTTCCTTCACGTTCAGCCTGGTGTGGAGTTACAGGCGCTCCAGGGCTGTCCTGGTTTTCTGGGGCATCCACTTACAGTGGAGCCAAATGGACACAAACAGCTGCCTTTGGAAAGTGGGAATGAGCTCCCACAACTCACACAGCCCTGCTGCTGTTCTCCTTCCCAAAGCTCTGATAGCTCAGCAGGAGCTGCCAGCCCAGCTGATGGCACAATCAGTTGGTGTTATCCACAAGCTTTCTTCCTGCACACAAATCCTCTTTCCCTTGATTCACAGGGAATTCCCAACTCTCCCAGGCCTCTTTATCAATAAATATAAATCTCCTCTGTACAATGTCAATATGATTCATTTCCTTTTTGGTTTTCAGTGCCTACATTTCAGAGTGATCCCATTTCTTGGCTGGGAAGAGGAC
Source organism: Chloebia gouldiae (assembly GCA_003676055.1). Lineage (NCBI taxonomy): Eukaryota > Metazoa > Chordata > Aves > Passeriformes > Passeridae > Chloebia > Chloebia gouldiae. Next base: position 240,857 of record QUSF01000022.1, read on the forward strand.
CTGAAGAACACTTTGCCTTGAAAAGCACCACAGAATCCCACAGCCACAGCAGGAGCTGTTTCAGCTGAAACTATGGAAAATCATTCTTTCTCCTCCTCTTTTTCCTCCTCCTTCTTTTCTCTCCCATAGAGATGGGCTGACAGAGCTGTTCAGCCTGGAGAAGATAAGACTCTGGGGAGACCTGAGAGACTCTTCCAGTGCCTAAAGGGGCTCCAAGAGAGCTGGAGAAGGACTTGGGACAAGGGCCTGCAGGGATAGGACAAGGGGGAATGGCTTCCCACTGCCAGAGGGCAGGGTTGGATAGGATACTGGAAAGGAATTTTTCCCTGTGAGGCTCCTGAGGTCTTGGCAGAGGTGCTCAGAGAAGCTGTGACTGCCCCTGGATCCCTGGAAGTGTCCAAGGCCAGGTTGGCTGGGGCTTGGAGCAGCCTGGGAAGGGGAAGGTGTCCCTGCCCATGGCAGAGAGTTGGAATGAGATGAACTTTAGGGTCCTTCCAACCCAAACAATTTCATGATTCTCTGAACTGACACATGCCCATGGCTCCCTGGCTGAAGAGGAACAGAGGCAGAAAAGCAGGCCCACATTTTCGAGGCTACTCCACTAAATTAAAGGAAACCACAAACTGAACCTTGAGCCTCAGAAAATCCAGCTGCAGTGCTCGGCTTTGCCTCTGGCTCAGCAGTAAGGCAGAGATAACAATAAATCCCTTCTCCCACCTTCTGCATGTCCTGATTAGACAGACTGCAGCAGATGGGGGCTGTCATTGTTCCATGCCTGTTCCGTGCCTGGCACAAAGCGGCTCCGATCCCGGCTCCCGCCCGAGGTGCCTGCACCAACAATAGCTCTGACAAGGAGCTGGTGGTGCTGCTGGGGAGGTCACAAGCTGCCCAACCTCTGCCAGCTCAGGAGGGACCAGTGCAGCCTGTGGAGTTAGCAGTGCCTCCCTCACAGATTGTGTGCCAGGAGGATGGATCCCAACTGAACAAGGAGGAATTTCCAGCCTCCATCCCTGCCACACTTAGGAATGCTGCACATCCATGAAGGCATGAAGCTGTGTCAGGTGTTAGGCTGGATATCAGGAAAAGGTTCTTCCCCCAGAGGGTGCTGGGGCACTGACCAGGCTCCCCAGGGAATGGGCACAGCCCCAAGGCTGCCAGAGCTCCAGGAGCATTTGGAAAACACTCTCAGGCACAGGGTGGGATTGTTGGGGTGTCCTGGGCAGGGCCAGGAGCTGGATTCTGACCCTTGTGGGTCCCTTCCAGTCAGGATACATCATGATTTTATAGACCACCAGCAGTTACATCATCAGCTGTTTCAGGAACCCACATGGATATTTCCTTGGTGTTAGTATAACTAATAAGTAAAATTAATTTGTTGATGCTCATTTAATGGAACTATACTGTTGCTGGCAGAGAGCACATTGTGTGAGAGCAGCATTCAGGGGCTGGCAGGGACCCCTCCCTCTGCTTCCATTCATCCAGCTGAGGCTCTCCTCTCACAAAGGGGTTGCTCCAACCAGCAGCTGTGACTGTGCAGCACCCCAGGTGGACCCCAGGGCGTTCCTGCCTCGTCTCTCCCTGCCACAGAGATGCTGACAGTATCCTGACCAGTACCTTTCTCCACATGCAATGAAGGTAAATCCATGCAAGAAACATGAAAAACACAGGAGAGGAAATTGGGGCTTTTCTCTCAGGCCTTAAAATGAGTGTTTTCAAGTCTACCCCAGTCAGAGCCTCACTGAGGTGCAGTGTGGGGTGAAGGGTGGCAGGGTGGGGGAGAACAGCCTCAAAAAAAACCCTGCACTGGAACCACAGCTTCTCATACCTGTCACAATGTGGATTTTCAGCTTGAGCACACAAGGCTGAGCTCAGGGGACACTGTCATGTAGATTTAGGGGTTTATCTCCTTTCCTCTCCATTAGCTGTGATACCTTCTTATTATGCTGAAACCCAAAACTTTTCTTTCCTCCAGTGGTTGTTCCCTTCCCCATCTGGAAAATATTGATCTCTCTGTGTCCTCAGCATAGGTTCAAATCCACCCCCCTCATTCTCAGCCTGCTCCTGGGGTCAATTGTGTGGCAGTGCCACCTCTCATGACATCAGGGACCAGAGTGAAGGACAAGGAGAGGGATGTTCATCCATTACACGTGTTTCTCTCTCCCCATCCTCTCCCTCTGTGTGCTGGAAGTGACAGGGAACCGAAGAGGATGGGGCTGATTGTGCTTGGCAGGTGGAGAGGGAATGGAAGGAGCAGGGAGAAAAAGAGCAGCCTGGGATAGCCACAAACTTCTCCCAGCCTTGTTTCACATCCACATCCTGCAGCACCTTGGGCAAGAGCTCTCCAGGCAGGGGACCAAGAGCTGGGGGCCGGCCTGTGCAGGAGGCTGCCCCCACTTACCTTGGGGTGTGATTTTCAGCCAATTTAATTAAATTGCTTGGCAAGGTTGGAGGACTCATCTATTTCAGCTTGAGCCAGGCCTGTTTTGATTTAGTGTTGGCTGATTAGGAATTAGTGGAAACAAACCGCTCAGAAAACAGAATTAGAGGGTGCACGCTAACTTTTGCACCAGATTAAGTTGAATTAAAAAGCAATTGAAATGTAATTTTCCTGTCTCAAGCAGCCAAGAAACAAGATAATGCAACCAGTGGCACTTGAAGCTTAAAATCACAGCAGCCAGGATTAGCACAACTGGCTTTTTAATGCCTACAAACAACAGATTTATCTGAAGGTCTTTTCTCAAACCTCTCCTATCACCTTCCACATAAGGCTGTGTACAACTCATTTTATTTGCTTTGAAATGCAGAATTGGTGTGGCACCAGGACTTGAATCCAGGACTTTGAGCAGCCAGGATATTGCATAGTGTGTCTCCATAGATATTTCCATGCTGGGCAATACTAGTTGTTCCCAGAATTCCTATAATTTGGTTTGGAATGTTTCTGTGTGCACAGCTGGAAAGTGCACATCCCCTCCAGGGGTGTGGAGGGTGCAGTTCCCATCTGCATCCCAGCAACACCTTCCCACAGCTCTGAGTGTCTTTGTTCCACATCTCCCTCAGAAAAAGATGTCAAGTGGTTTAAAGTCAGGTTTTTATTAAATATTTTAATTGCTGTGTTCACTACCCATTGGGGAAACACTTGCTCCTCCCTTCCCCATCAGCTGGAGCAGGCTGGCACCCCTGCACACACCAAGAGGGTTTTATGAGGCTTTGCTAAAAAGGGTGATGGTGTGGAGGGGGTGCCAAGCCTGGAAATCTTCAGCACCTCTGAGTCCCCAGAAGTGCCCACAGTGCTGCAGCCAAGCCCTGCTGCCGTGGTTATCTGGGGGTCAGGGAGCTGCTGTCCCTGTTGGCCAGAGCAGCAAGAGCAGGACTGGGGCAAGGGCTCCATAAATAAAAATATCTCCTGACTGATGGAGACTGTCACGGGCACATAACACATTTTGTGAGCTGCCCAGCAGCTCCTGGCCAAAAGGACTCATGGAGATAATGGGTCCCTGCTGGGTTTCTCCCTGCTGTGCCAGCCAGCAGCTCAGTGCCTGATGATGCTCCAAGTTGCTTAATCCTGTCTTGGCTCACTTGGAACCTCTGTGCAGCTGATTCTGCCTGGCTCCCTGGTCCTGGGCCCCTGTGACTGGAGGAGGTGCTCTCCTGGCCTGCAGCACCACCCACGAGCTACCCAGACAAAACAAGGGGCACCCCAGACTACCAGGCAATGGGCTGGCAGAGCCCAGACTGTCCCCCACAGCCCAGGACACTGTACAGCTACAGGCTGGCATCACACACAAAGTGTCTTGGCCAAAAACAAGGCCAAAGCTGGCAAAGCATCACTGCAGGGAGGAGATCTGGGGGTTGAGTGGTGGCCCAGACAATAAGACAGGCACCACCATTCATCCTCCAGGTGCATCCAGGTGAGGCAGCAGGTGCAGATAACGGGGGCTGTCCTGGGAAGAGCCAATTGTGGAGGGGAACTGGGGGTGTGTGGTCCCATGGTGGGGATAAAAGAGGCAGTTGAGGGTAGTGAGGTATGAGACAGAGTTGCAGTAAGTAGTGGGGTTTTTTTGGTTTTTTTTTTTTTTTTTTCTTTTCTTCTTCTTCCTTTGGGGGTGCTGGGTGGTTGTTTATTCTCTTATACCCCATTGTGAGGTCCCTGGCTGTTTGGGGCTTGGCTGGGGTCAGTGGGTGGGCTGTGGTGCCTTTCTGCTGGGATGGGGTGGAGAAAACCTCTTCTGGGGAAGCTTTCTGGGGTGTTTGGCTCTCTTGAGGGAACAGAGGAGGGGAGGCTGGAGCAGATCTTGATGTTTGGGTGTTGGGATTAAGGCCATGGGGGATGGTGTTGAGCCAAAGGGTGGCTCAGCCTGGTCCTTCTGGAAGCTGGGGGAGGTCTGCAGCTGGATGCATGGGATAAGAGCTGATACTGCTGGTACCTGGCCTTGTTTACTGGGACAGGAAATAGGGAGAGAACTAGAAAAACACCAAAACCTTGAACTTAAAAGGGTGGTGTGAGGGAGTCCTTGGAAGCTGCTCTGAGCTGCAGGTGTTGGCTGTAAGCCTGCAGGGGAGGAGAGGAGGCACCATCTGCGTGGGATCAGCCCCTGCATGTGTTGATGCACAGCCTGGGTTTAGGGGTCCCATGATGGTGTCTGCTCTGAAAACACCTCCCTTAATGCTGGCTGGAAGCCTTGTTTTTCTGACAAAAGCTGTCTGAAAGCCAGATCTTGGTTTATTTGTGTGTATATCTCTGGCTTTTGCTAGGAGGTGCTTAGAAATTATTTTGACCTGTCTCTATTTCATGATGTTCCCCTGACAGCCTGTACTAGTTGCTGGATCTCCAGAACTTTTTATCAGCTGAACTTGGTTGCTTTGTGTCCCTGCATGTGACCGTGGGCCTTTCCTAGTTGAGGTGCAGCAGAGGAAGTCAGGTTGGGCTCTGTGGTGGAGTGGGAGGCTTAGATGTGGCTGTGTGTCCTTAAATCAGAACTTGAGCTGCTCCTTTTGGAGGCGAGAGGCTTTGCCAGGTTTGGGTTGTGTGTCAAAGTAAATGTAAAAGCCTCAGGATCAGGGCTGGAGGAAGGGGGTGTTCCTGTCACCGTGGGGTGTCTGTGTCTGGCTTCCTCCTGGGACTGCAGCAGCTGTAATTTTTGTAGCCTGATATTAAGTGGTAGTTTGTGCTTGTATTTAGTTCAGTGGCTCAGCTGCAGTGTGTGAGGATCCTACCAAGCCCTGCTTGGGGCAGGGGATCTCCAGTGTCTCCCTTGCACGGAGTGTGAGGTGGAAATGTGTGGCCCAGGCTGCTGGTGGGACTGGGGGGTCCCAGCCCCTTCAGTGGCTGGCAGGGGATGGTTTTGGGCACCTGTGACCTGACCCTGCTCTGTGCTGACCCCCAAGAGCACGTGAAGGTTCCAGCACCTCTCTCAGCTCTGCCAAGATGCCGGTCAGGAAGCACAGTGGGCACATGAAGTTGTTCAAGAACAAGGGCAAGGATCAAACTGTGAGTACCCACCTGCCTGTGCCAGCATTTTGGACCCCAGCAGAGCCCACTGTTGGCAGGAGCTGATGGAGGGGCTCCTCAAGGTCCATGGCCCCAAATCTGCCTGTGTGAGGGAGCTGGGGAATGGCTCTGGATTCCTTTAGCTGGGATGTTTGGGGGGGTTTTGGGATGTGATGTGGGGCTGGCTGGGCTGTAAGGAGCATGGTGGCACAGGGGGATGTGAGTTTTGGGTGTGTGGCTGTGGGCTGGGGAAGGGAGATGGCTCAGCCCCAGGCTGCTGAGCTCTCCACAGCTGTTATCCCCGTGGAGTTGGGGCTGGTATGGGATGTCAGATGTAGGATCTGTCAGCTTGATTTAAGCCAGTAGAGGTGATGAGGGTTTGCCTTTCAGGTTCAGAAAATCTACTTTTAAAAACACCTAGTGGTTGCTGGTTCATCCAGCAGCCCGTGTCCTTGGGAGGCACCGAGGGAGAGGCTTCCTCTGTCCCATCTCCTGCATCACCCTCCAGGCAGTGAGGAGATGCTGGCTCCCTGCTCCTGTGGGAAACGTGGGGCAGAGGGCTGCAGGGGTGAACTCCCTGGGGAATGGACAATGCAGATATCAGTGGGATGGTGTTCTTCTTCCCCCCAGACCCTGCGGAGGCAGAGGGTGGAGGTGAGCGTTGAGCTGAGAAAGGCCAAGAAGGATGAGCAGATCCTGAAGCGCAGAAACATTTCCATTACTTTGGAGAAGGAGAATCCCTCTCTGGGACAAGACAGAGCAGCTGAGGTGGTGAGTGCTTGGTGCCCTGCACCTGGGTAGGATCAGTGCAGCAGGAATCATCCCCTCCTTGGGCCACTATCAATTCCAGCTGGGGTGACCTGGGTTAAGTAGCTGGTGCCATTCCTGATCTCCATGCCCAGTGCTGGGGAGTGTTTCAGACTGCCTGGCCTTCGTCTGTGCAGTTTTTCATGGTGGTGATGTCCTGCTGGCCTCCCTTGATGGCAGGTAGAACAGGCTGGTGCTCTGGCTCGCTGGGAGCTGCTCCTGTCTGGCTCCCTGCACAGCCAGGGGTAATTACTGAGCTCACAGGCCCATTATGGTGTCAGTGACTCTTTCACTGCTTGATTACAAGCATTAGTTGCCTTGAAGGCTTTTGTGGATTGTCTTTCTCTGCCTCATCTTGAAACTGTGTTGCATAAAGAATAGACACTGCTTAGATATGAAGTGGTGACTGAGCTGGGTCTAGACAGCTGATTGACTGTTGAGATGAAACCAGAGGGAGTCCCAGTTCCCCGGCTGACTCTGAATCATTCCCTGTGACACAGATTATTCAGCCATCCTTGGAGGAGATCGTGGAAGCTGTGAATGGGGAAGACACCCAGCTGCAGCTGCTTGCCACCCAGGCCACCAGGTATGTGCCCAGCTGCTGGAGCTGTGCTGGGACCTGGGGGCAAAAGGCTGCAAGTTCCTGTTTGGGGAGCTCTCTAGGGAGATGGCAAAGGGAGAAGGAGCCTGGTAACCCCAAACTGCCTGTGGGAATCTCAGCTGATGCCTTTTCTGTGGCCTCTGTGCCATGCTTGGCTCATAGTCCTGCCCAGACCCAACCAAGGGCTTGGCTGTGCTGCCCCTTCCTGTGCTGTGCCAGGAATTATGTTGGATCCCACAAGAAACTGAGAGTCAGATGCTTGGGCAGGACAAGGACTGGAGAGCCTGGCTCTGTAAAGGGTTGATGCTGAGCAGGGCTGTCCCCACAAGGGTGGGGACACAAAGGACCACAGGGTGCCAGCTGGGTGACAATGGGTCAGCAGGGGTGTCTCCTGAGGGTCCAGTGCAGGCTGCATCCCTGCTGATGCTTCCTTGGCTGGCTCAAACTATTGAGCACCATGTCCAGTGAGTATGGCTGTGAGGATGTCAGGGCTATACTTCCAACAGACACCCTGCTCCTGCTTCAGCATCTTTAGCTGTGTCTTCCCTCTGTATGGCAGTGCCTCTGCAGAGGGTTGTACCTGGCCACGGGGCTATAGGCTGTGGTGGCACCATGCAGGGTTCCTCATGAATGGCTGTGCTGTGTCCTCTCTCACAGGAGGCTTCTGTCCAGGCACAAGGACCCCCCCATCAATGAGATCATCGAGCTGGGGATCATCCCCAGGATGGTGGAATTCCTGGGCCACGCTGACAATGCTGCCCTACAGTTTGAGGCAGCCTGGGCACTGACCAACATTGCCTCTGGCACCTCGGAGCACACCAGGGCTGTGGTGGAGGGAGGGGCCATCCCAGCCTTCATCTCCCTGCTGTCCTCCCCACACATGCACATCAGCGAGCAGTCGGTGTGGGCCCTGGGCAACATCGCAGGTGAGGGGACCTGGAGGGGCATTTGGAAGTCCCTGACTGAGAAAGGCACTTGATGGTCCTTGTGGGCCCCTTCCAATGTGGAATATTCTGTGATGCTGCTGGGGAGATAAAGCATTGGGCTCCAAGCTGCTGCCCCTATTGAACCCCTCAACTCTTCATCCCCTTAGTGTTGTCTGGCAGCCTTTAAGATCCTGTGTTGGCTGTGCAAGAGGATTTTGGCCAAAGCCGAGGGCAAGACTGTCCTGCTGGGGTGCTTGAACCCACTAATGTCACCATAGGGAGAAAAGAATGGGTCATGCCTGGTTGGCCTGCTGGCACTCCAGTCTGCCCAGTAAATCCTTCCCACCTGGAAATGCCTAGTGGTGTGTGGCTGGTGGGTCACCCAGCCCTGGCCCTGCGGGTCTGATTGCTGTTTGATGCTGACTGTCTTGTAACTTGGGCAGGTGCAGTGACCAACCCTTTTTATTTGTCCAGGGGATGGCCCTATCTACAGGGATGCTCTTATTGCTCATGATGTGATTCCTCCCTTGTTGGCTCTGGTGTCACCTGCAACTCCAGTAAATAACCTTCATTTTCTTGATTTAACAGCTCTTAATGCACTGGGTGGTGGGTGAGGCCACTGTCTGCCTTGTACACAACAAACTGTTTGTATAATTGAACGAGACCCCGCTCTAAACTACTTTTATGGCCCTGCCTATGCACAAAGCTGGGGCTGCCAAGCAGACAATCCAAGTCAATGTGATTTCTTCCAGCTTTGGCTTTCTTTTCCAGCTCTGACTCTCTCAGGCTAGGAATAAGATGGAACTGGTGCAAGGCAGACTTGCATATGCACGTGGAAGGGCTGAACTTGCTTCCTGCTGCTGCTCTGTGGTGTCTCTGCCCTTCTGCAGTGGTCCCTGCCCCACTGTTCTGTGTGTGTAAGAACCTTCACAGGATAACACCAACTGGGAGGCTCTGGGGGGCAGTGAGGACCTTACACCTGCCTTGTGTTTCAGGTTGGGTTCCTGAGGAACATCACCTGGACACTGTCAAACCTGTGCAGGAACAAGAACCCCTGCCCTCCCTTGGACGCTGTGCAGAAGATTTTGCCAGTCCTTGTCATCCTCCTGCAGCATGAGGATAAGGATGTCATCTCTGACTCCTGCTGGGCTGTCTCCTACCTGACTGACGGCTGCAATGATCGCATCCAAATTGTGGTGGAGACAGGGATTCTCCCAAGGCTCGTGGAACTCATGGACAGCCCATATTTGACTGTTATGGTAGGGAACAACTGAATTTCCACCCTGTGGTCCCTTAATTTAGAAAGGTCTGAGGAGAGGGGAGGCAAGTGCCCTTGTTCTATGTGGCAGCTGAGGTGTGCTGTCCCCTCAGCCCATGGAACTGACTGCCTGCTTGTCAAACCCCTTCTCTGTTCTGGAGGCTGGAGAGAGACTCTAAAGCTGCTCAGTGCAAATGAGGGACGACAGGGCCGTAAATAAACAGCCATCACCCACACTGCTCTCCTTGTGTGAAGGATCAAGCACTTAGGGAGGAATCTTGCTGGGCTTTCTGACATGTATCCCTTGAGGTAAGGACTCTCCTCATCTCTAATCTCTGTCTAGACTCCAGCTCTCCGTGCCATTGGGAATGTGGTCACAGGCACAGACCAGCAGACCCAGGAAGCCATCAATGCCGGTGCCCTGACTGTCCTGCCCCGGCTGCTGAGGCACACCAAGTCAGTGATCCAGAAGGAAGCAGCATGGACCCTCAGCAACATTGCAGCAGGGCCTTCCCACCAGATCCAACAGATCATCACCTGTGGGTTATTGCCACCTTTGGTGGAACTGCTCGACAAGGTAAGGGATGGGCACAAGGCTGCTGAGGGAGGAATGTGAGGTTCAGGAGGCCTGGGATGGCTCATTTGTGAAGCCCTTGGCCCCAGAGCCACCTGAGCAGGCTGTTTCAGAGGTGTTGAGATCCTTGGCACAGCCTGAGCATTCCAATTTGTCGGTCCACCTGCATGGAAACACATTCTGGAGCTGCCCTTGGCCCCTCTGCCAGGTGTCCATGCATCACCCAAAGGGGCTGGGAAAGCTGCAGATAAGGGAAATGGTTATCCTTGCTTCATGCCCATCCTAGAGCATACTAAAGCTTGGGAATGCCTTTGCTGTGCTGCTTTTCCAGGGTGATTTCAAGGCTCAGAAGGAGGCTGTGTGGGTAGTGGCCAACTTCACGACTGGAGCAACAGTGGATCAGGTGGTGGAGCTCGTCCGTTCCGGGGTCCTCAAACCTCTGCTCAACCTGCTTTTGGTCAAAGACAGCAAAACCATCCTGATCATCCTGGACACCATTTCAAATCTCTTCCTGGTGAGATCTTTTCATTCTGGATGACATTTTTTATCTCTTCCTGATAAGGTCTCATCTTTTGAATTCCTTCTCCCAAAGAGCAGCAAGGAGTGAGCCAAATGCTCACATTGTGTGGTGAGAACAATGACTGTTGATTTTTGGAGTAAGAGGGACTTTGTGTTGTCTAAATTTGTCCTGAATACCCTCAGGTTGTCTAAAGGGTATGGCAAGATTGAGTTCCCAGTGCTGCTCTTCATCCTCTGCTCACTGGTCTGGCTGGCAGCCCCCAGCAGAGACTGGTATTCCACAGGCACCACAGTCACATCCCTGGCATCAGGAAGGGATCATAAATTCAGGGACTGTGAGCCTTTGACTTGTAGATCAGGGTTGTAGCTACAGAAGAAGCATCTCAGACCTGTTACTGATGTTCTGTTTTCCTGCCTGGCTTTCCAATGTTACAGGCAGCTGAGAAGTTGGGAGAGACAGAGAAGTTGTGTCTGCTGGTGGAAGAACTTGATGGTCTGGAGAAAATTGAGGACTTGCAAAACCATGAGAATGACATGGTCTACAGAGCTGCCCTGGACATTATAGAGAAATACTTTTCTGGTGAGGTATGTGAGCCCTTGCTGTTTCTCAGCTGAAAATGTGAAGTTATTTTACACTGGAATAAAGCACTGAGTTTAAAGACACTGGAAGAGGTTTTTCAGAGGAGACTTCCACATGACCAGAGTAGTCCTTGCAGCTTCTTTCAGGTGTTTTTAAAGGTCTGTAAAAGCTCTGAGTTGTCAGCCAACAAGTTGGACAGCAGACATAGATGTCTTGATAGCATCTTGCTGCTGGAATTTAAACTGGCATCAGCTGGAGTTACTGCAGTTACTGATATGAATACCAAATGTGGAGAAGTTTCCTCCTTCAGAGCTGAGCTGGCTTGTCACTATGAATGGCAGCCTCCTACTCAGCTGATAACAGTGCTCAGGTTGCATTTGGATTACTTGACCCTTCTCATGGTAAGGAATCTATGGAAAAAGAGGATAGGACACCAGCTAGGAGCTGCAAGGGTCCAGTGACTGTCACAGAAGCCGTGTTTGGTCCTTGCCTTAGACTTGCAGGTGGGAAATCATCGGGGAAGAGGCTCAGAGGTCTGGCAGACCTTGGAACTGTGGCTCACTTTGGTTGTGAGCTGCAGCAGGGGGCAAAGGTCTGGTTTAGTCCTTTGCCAGAGCAGGGTCTGTGGGGTGTCCCTGTGAGAGGGTGTGAAGGAAATTCTCCACACCAGCTCCTGCTGGAGGGGCTGGATGCCAGGGGAACATCCCCCTGAGTAATCCTGGCTTGTTGCTGTTCCAAGCAGGCCATTTAATTTCAGTGAGCTCTACCACTGCAGCCACTTTTATTTCCTTTTGCTTCTGGTGTCTGAGCCCAAAGGCTTGGCTCCGTTTGTGTGGGCTGCAGGGACACTGCAGCTTCAGGGTGCTGCAAGGAGCAGGAAGGCTTGGCCTGGTCTCCAGGAGTTCTGTTACAGTCAAGCTGAGATTAACAGGATTTTTAAAGCAAGAATAAAACAGAGCTGCTGTAAAAAGCTTAGGTTTATTCAAATGCAGACACTATAAGTAATTTTTCATAATTTTCTGTCATTTTCCTCCTAGGAGAATATAAGCCTGGAGCCCCAGACTGGCCAAGATGGGCTGTATGACTTCTCAGTGAAGAAACAAGACTTCAACTTCTGAAGAAGAAGCATGACACAGCTCTAAACTGGTGGGTGGAGGTACCTTGGAAGAGCTCAGACATCCAAATCGTCAGGAGCAGAGATGTTGAGCCTTTTTACTTCTGAAACTTGTCAATAAATTGCACTTTTGGCTTTGTTCCTTTTGCCTTTAATTATTTCCCCCCTTCTTTAAGCTGCTGTTGCAAATGACATGGCTTTTTTTTTTTTCCCCAGTAGCATCTTAAGGTCTTGCAGGAGTGTTTTGGAGCCCCAGGGCAAGTTTTCTGGGTGGAATCTTTCTTCTGAGTACACTAAACTGCAGGAGAGCAGCATGCTGCCACCAAATCTTTGTGCTGAAACTTCTAGGCTTGACTTGGAGTGGCTGAAGTAGCTCTAAAAAACTGTTTGAGAGATGTTTCACCCCTCTGCAGGCACCATCATTGCTGTGGGAAAGGAGCTGAGCCAGGCCCAGGTGGGTGAGTGGCTTTGCTGTGTGTTACTTCACCTGGAAGAGTTGGAGTGTGGATGTGGGAGCTGCTGAGTAGATGCTGCTCCTTTGGAAGGAAAGTTGTTGGAGGCAGTGCAGGGGCAATGATTCACCTCTGCTGCAGCTTCCCTGTTGCCATCCATCAGCCTGCAGCCCATCGATCTGGCTCTGCCCTTTAATTCCAGGGACCTGTATTTCAGGTTTCCATGGTGTGTCCCTGGCTCTTGTTCTCCTTCTCTCCAAGCCCTCCAAGTGTGGTCTCCAGCAGAAGGTGAGGATGGAGTTGAGCCCATGGCACAAAGGTTTTGTGCTGTGGGCTCTCAACAAGCTGCTGGCCACTGCTCCATCCTTGCAGTGTTGATGATTCCCAGCAGACCCTTCCCCAATCCTTTGCTCCCCAGAGCTTGAAGCAGCTCAAAGGCTTTGCTTAAGGCAGGATGAGGGAGCAGCTTTCCCTCCCTGCTTTGGGGGTTTGGCTCTTCAAAGCGTCCCTGGGTGGGCTCAGGGCTCTGCTGCCTCAGGTGCAGTGGGAGGTGGTGTGACAGCTTAATCTGGAGGGAAAATCTCCTCTTCAGGAAACAGAAACTCTTCCTCTTCCCTGGATCTGTTCATCAGAGGATTTATGCACTTCTCCTGCAGGCCACCCAGGGAAAAGGGAGTTGGTAGTAAACGTGTTCTCTGGGAGGAGCTGGGCAGCCCCAGTTATGGGTAGCAGGGCTGAGTATCACTTATTAAATATTCAAATACTGGGAGCTGATGAAATGCAAAGTGTTTCTTGCATCCAGAACTATGGACTTAAAGACATGATACAGCACTGCCTGAGCATGTACCTGAACCAGGGCTGCTGCTGCCTGGGCTCTGGGGGCTTCCCACTGCTGATGAGGCACCTGGGAATGGCCACAGCTCCCTGGGTACAGGAATGTGAGGAAGGAAGCTCTTTCCTCAGAGACACAGAGCTGGGGCCTGTGTGCCGGCCCTGACTTTGGATTTTGGTCCTCTGTGGACCAGCCCAGTTGGCTTTTCCCATGACCAGGCTGCTCTTTGCTGATGATCTGATTAAGAGAGAAATAGGAAATCTCTTGGATTCTTTTTCCTGCAAGTGCTGGACATAAATCTGTGGTGGGTGGTGTTACACAGAGCCAGGGGCCCAGAGCTGCTCCTTTCCATCCTTGTGTCTGTAACTTAACAAAATACTGTCCTGAAGGCAGGGGCAGGACAATGTGTCCCTCTTGAAAAGGGTGTTGGGACGTGCCTGCTGTCTCCCCTGGCAGCTGGAGAGCTGGGCCCAGTGCCTGGGGCTCACCAAGGCTGTGTGGGTGTGTGAGTGACCTGCAGGCAGCTGCTTGCCTGGCCCGGGCAGCTGCCCTCCCCTGCCAGCCCCAGGCACAGGCAGCAGCTCTAGGGCATCCTATCCCCTAATCCCACCTCTATTCCCCCATTCACCCATCCTATTCCTTTACCCCCGTTCCCTCTCTATTCCCCACATTTCCCCCATCCCATCCTTACTCCCGAATTCCCCCTCTATGCCCCCCATTTCCCAACCCCATCGCTATTCCCGAATTCCCCCTCTATTCCCGAATTCCCCCTCCCGTCGCCAGGGGGCGCTCCCCGGACCCCTCCCGCGCATGCGCCGTACCCCGACCTTCCCCGCCGCGACCTTCTCCTCATGGCGTCCGCCCCGCGCGCTGACGTCACCGCCCTCCGCCGTGCGCGGGGGCGTGGCGGGGGCGTGGCCGCGGAGCTCCGCGGCCGGGCCGGGCGGGCGCGGCGGCGGCTGAGGCTGGGGCCGTGGCTGGGGCTGGGGCTGAGGGCGCCGAGCCTGCGGCGGCCACCGGAACGCGGATCCGGGCATTCCCGGCATCGTGACAAGCGGGCGGGCTCGCATGGCGGGGCTGCGCGGGGCCGCCGGTTGAGCTCGGCGCCGCCGCCTCCTCCTCCTCCTCCTGCTGCTGCTGCTGCTCCAGGCGCGATGTCGAATCCCGGTACCCGCCGGAACGGATCCAGCATCAAGATCCGCCTCACAGGTAGCGGGGCGGCAGCAGCGTGTGTGTCTGTGTGTTTGTGTGTGCGGCCGCGCACCCACGGCTGGGCCCGGGGTCCCCTCCCCTCCCCTGGCAGTGAGGGGAGGGCCGGCCGGGCCCGAGCTCCCAGCCTCGCTGAACTTTTATCCACCGTTTTTCTGTTCCGCTTCTCCCTCTGTGGCCCGACGGAGCCTCTCTGCGCTTTTGTGTATTTATATTTTTTCCCGCCCCTCCGGCGTGGGGTGCTTGAGCCCCCCTTGGGGTGACATAAACGGGAGGAGGGCGGGGGTTTGTCGCTGTGTCCCCCTCGTTCTCCAGCAGCTCGGGGCACGCTGCTCCTTCCTGGGGGCTTTCCTGCACCCTCCCCCATGGATGGTGGCACTCACCACCCCTCCAGCGTCCTCACCCTAACGGGGTCCCTCCCGCACTCTCGATGGGGGATCCCTGTTGATAACGCTCCCCTGCATCCTGCCCAATTTTGTGGTCTCTTCTGCACCTTCCCTGTCCGTGAGCATCCCTGTGACACTTTTCCCCCTTCCCAGCCCTTGCCCAGGGTTTTCCCTGTTCCCTCTCCCATGGGGTATCCCTGTGCTGTCCCTCCCTGGGGTCTCCACCTTTCCCAGCAGGATTCCCAGGGCCACCTCTCTCACTGACCAGAGCCTTTCATAATTTGCCTTACTCCACTTTAATTAGCAACTCCCCCAACCTTCTGTGTGCCAAGGGGGATAACTCAATTGCTAATAAGAAAATACCCTTTTAGTTGCTTTTAGCTGGGTGGTTTTGTTTGGGTTGTTTTTTAGTGTGTTTCTTTAATTTTCCCTCTTTCCTCTCAACTTGTTCTCACCTGGCACATTGTGGCATTCAGCTTTGGAATTTCCTTCCCAGTGCAGGAGGTGATACCCAGAGCTGTGTCTGTCCTGCCTCTGTGTGAGGCCTCTGGAGGGTTCATGGATGGATTAACCAATTTATGCTGGACCCTGAAAGATCTGGATTAAGTCTTTTGGAAGCTGCTCTGGTCGATGCCGAGCCTGCTTCTTTAATGAGAAGAGACGCAGTTCCTGCTTGTTGAGAGTGCTGTGTGAATTATTAAAAAATAAGGTCCAATCCATTCTTTCAAAGGCAACAAGTAGATGTTTGGCGGTCAGTTGGGCTGGAGAAGCCACAGTGCTGCTCTGGGTGACCAGAATTGGACCCTGGAGAGGGATCTTCTGTGTGTGGGTGCATAAAACATTGGCAAATAATGAGAAAACGGTGCTGGTGAAACTGCACTTACAGGTTAACTTGCTCCTGGCACATAACACACTCAGAGGCAGATCATCAAAAAATAAAAATCCTGGTGCTCTTTTAATCCTTTGATTCTGCACCGCTTGTGCTTCAGAAGACTAAAGTTTGTGAGGATAATGTAAATCTGAAAATCCTTTTCTTGGATGGGAGAAGGCTGGAAATATTTTTAGGTTGTATGAATGATGTTTGATCTGAAATGAGTTTTGTGGTGATGTATACCAAATGTCAGCTCAGTCCTTAATGTGGCTTATTTTTAATGCAAGTCAGTCAATAAAAATGTGAGTTAAGTAACTTAGGCCATGGTCATAGCCCTTCTGAGCTGGAGGAGATAATTTAAATAACAGAGAGAAGCTGTTGAGTTTAATTTTAAAGGCTGAATGCTGCAGCAAAATGCTTTTTTACTTTTAGCATACACTAGTCTTCTCTCTGAGCTGGGAATGTTTCCTGGAACAGACTGAAGTTTCAGTTTATTGAGCAACTTGGTAGATTTATTTTTTATTACTCCCCATTTTTAACTGCATTGAAGAAATCTCCTCCTTGCTCAAACACATCTTCTGTTTTTACAAGCAGAAAACCTGGGTGATGTGACAAAAACTGCTGTATTTAATCAACAAATAAATTGCTCTGGGAGAGGTTTAGCTCTGGAATTGTTGGGCAATGCCGAGGTCTTGGCTGGGACTGGGGTGCTGACTTACCTGTTTCAAATAGCTGCAGCCATCCTGGCTGTTGTTTTCTCATCTCCTTGGCTCTTGGGAGATTTGAGCACATTTAAATCAAGACAGAGAACCTCGTTTGTTATGATTTACTACCTGCATTGTGTTTCCTGTGATTAGGCACCATTGAAGTTTTGCAGTACTGAAAATAGCAGTGTAAATACCACTTAGTATGCCTGTGAGTGTCACTGGGTAAATGGCAAGGGAACAGTGGTTGAATCTGCTGTGATTTTTCTTTTTTTATCATAATTTTTTCCTCATTTGTTGTAAAGGTATTTGTGGTAGCAGAATGTTGGGGTTATTTATGTGAATATAAGCAAAAGTTCTCAGTCTGCTGATGATTAGCAGAAGTGGTCTCCCAGCTTATACAGAATGTACAAGGATGTCAGTCCTAGCCTGATGCAAATTGTAATGAAGTAAAATGGCAAATAATGCACCCTATGCAGAAATACTAAAAACTCAATGTAACAACAAGTTGCATGACAGGTTAAAATGACTCTGTGGCCTGTGGACCTCAAATATGTTAGTCTCTTGTCATATCTCAGTTTCTCCTCTTCTTTCCACTAAAGCCTTTACCCCTGCTGGTGATGCAACAGCCAGAGATATTCTGGCCTTTTCTCTTGTCCCTTTTAACAGTTCTAGGCCAAGTAAGAGAAAACTTCCTGTTAAATCTGTGGTTTCTTCCTATCTGTGCTGCCATCAGGGCAGCACAGTAGTGGCAGAATTGCCAGCACAAGGATGGAAAAATAAAGTGATCCTGTGAGTGCACATCCTTGCCAAAAGTGCTCAGGGTCTGCTGGGTCAAGGAGAAACACGATGCACAGCCCAAGAGATCTTCATGGACCACGTGTCCCTTTTTTACCCTCTGCTTCTCTGAAACCTTTGTTTGCTGCTGCTCTCTGGGGAGGTTCCTAAGGGTTCATCATCTCCAAGGCTTACACACACCTTGCTCACACTTGTATCTCCCACAAGCACTGGTGAAAACTGCAGTCTCATCGTGCTGGGTATGGCAGACACCCTGATCCAGGTAGCTTGTAGGGAAAGGTTGCAGATGGAACTGGAAAGGCCATGAAGAATGCACTAAACAATGGAATTTAACAAAAAAAGCTGCAGGTTGGGTTCTAGTTTCATTGATTCTGGCTTTTTCAGTGGGGTCACCAATGAAGTGTTAAAAGGCTGGCTGGCTTCTTGAGGCCATCATGGAGTGAGGAAAGTTAAACTTTAAGGATCACTTCCTAGCTGGATCTCACATACATGGTCAGATGGCTGTGTTGAGGACTGATGGCAAAATAACTTCTTTAACAGAACAGAAGGCCAGAGTTGGTGTCACAGGAGGATCCAAATAATCTGCTCCAAGCACCTCACTTCACTGTGGTCCTCAGTTCCTCCTTGGAAAACCTGGCCTGGGAAGGTTTGCTGCTCGTGGGAGCAGTTTTGGAAGGCGTGTGTAGGTGAGAATCCTCCCAGGTGTGAGGGGTAAGAAAGTGCAGTGTCAGAAGCATCAGGGAGGAGTGAGGAAGATGAAGATGAAGTGGGTGGTTGCTGTGAGGTGAGAAGGGAGCAACAGGGGATTTGTAGATAATAAGTCTGATTCCTCTAAGGAAGGTGGTTGTGCTTAGCAGCGCAAAGAAAGGGGAAGAGGGAAGAAGTGACACAGATGAGTATCCTGCACACACTTCCAGCTCAGTGTAGTCAGCCAGTTCAGGGAAGCCTCAGCCACAAAGTCTGGCCAGTTGATAGCTGGTAAATGGGTGGCTTTGGGACTTTCTGCATTTGTAATTCAAGGAATCCATAGAAGAGCACAGTGACTTCAAGTAGAAGATAAAACTTTATGTTGTCATTAGAGCAATGTTCACTTAGGATTGTTACAAAGGCACAGGCTAAAGCGTGTCCCAAATGTCAGGATGTTTTACTTCCCTTTCATGACTAGTGTATCGACCAGTGCAGAGTTAACTGGCTGATCAATAGCAACACTAATATTGGTGACCTGGACACTTTCCTGCCCCGTGTTCAGGAACAGTGAATATCTGTGTAGGGATCTCTCAATCAGACATGGTAAATACATCATGGGCTGGCTGTAGTTTTATGGTTGGGCATCAGGACCACTGGTTCCAGGTGAAGAGCGTGGGGGCAGGAAGGCAGGAAGAGCTGGCTGCTCATCCCAGCCTCCCTGGCAGTTGGTGTTTAATATCGAGCCAGCTTTGTGCCGTGGGGGACACAGTGAGGAGCAGCAGTTGGGTAGCTCCACATTTATTCAGTATGGTAAGCTGGGAGCGTGTCGAAATCCGTGTCTCGTTATTTTCTTCTCGTAAGGATTTTCTCTTCCCCACGTCTGCTGGGAGCGGGGCTGGAGCTCCGTGCGGAGCTTGGCCGCAGATTTCCTGTGTGATGCTGAGCCAGGCACTTCACCTCCCTCTGCCTCCCTTCCCCATTTGCCTTGGGAAGCAGCAGCAGCCTTTCGTGAAGGTAAATTTGTGGCTGTTCGGAGCCCTGTGGATAAGAATGGCAAAGAGGCTCGGGGCATGTAACTCTGGGGACACTGAAGAAAATAAAATTTTGCTTTCACAGGAGGAAGT
The DNA here is from genome assembly GCA_003676055.1 of Chloebia gouldiae. Lineage (NCBI taxonomy): Eukaryota > Metazoa > Chordata > Aves > Passeriformes > Passeridae > Chloebia > Chloebia gouldiae. The sequence continues at coordinate 259,787 of QUSF01000022.1, forward strand.
GGAGAGCACAGCCTTTGCAGTTGGCCGGCTGACATTTTTGGGCTGCCAAAGTGCGAATCCAAAGAGCAGCCTTTTCCTCTGGGCAGGCTATGGGGAGCAAATCTCCCTTTTTGCTTCTCCCAGTAAGTCAAATTTGTGCCAGCACCATTGTCCTGGTGGAAGTAAATTAAATCACCAAAAGGAGTTTTGTTTGAATATCCCCCTCAGGCGGAGAAAGTAGAAACAATAACTACTTTATTCCTGACTTAAAACTTTCTTTTGTCAAATTGAATGTCTTCATATAAAGAAATGCAATTTGGGATGTGGTTGTTCAGTTCATGATTTCTTTTTTATTCCATACTGCCCACCAGTCTAAGAACAGTTTTCTCATCTGTTTCTTGAAACAGCTTTATCACATTTCTAAGATTTTGTAGCATCATCCTTTCTGTTTGTGTTATAAAATTAATCATCAGTTCCAGGGAAATACAAGCAGTGTTGAATTTCTCAGTGAGGAGGTTGCTCTTGTACCACGATTTTCTGTGTGCTGGGTAGAGGAACTTTACTGACAGCAGCTCCAAGGCTGCTAAAATTGCCACTGTAAATAAAGATCAGCGAGCCCCCTCAGTTTTTCCTGAGCTGGCTGGAGGCTTGCTTGAAGGGTCACAGAATGGAGAAGAACATCATGTAAAAACCATCCATGTGTGTGGTTTTTGGAGGTTTACCTAGATTACTGCCCACCTTGAAGCCAGTCCAGTTGCCATGCTTAGAGCTGGCTTAATCTGGTTGGATTACTTGCTGCTATTTATGGTTCTTGAGTCAGCTCCTCACTGTCGTGTTGGTTTGGGCTGTCTTGGTGGAGGCAGCGGGACAGAGCAGAATGGTTGGATATGATGTGGATAAATCAGTTGGCTGGGTGTTAAGTTTAGGTATGTACCCAGCAGAGCAATGCATGTAAGAACTGAGTGAGGAGAAAATTTTAATAAAAGGGCTGGAAGAAATGTTCCTTCTGCCATCTTTTCCCCTAAGTTTGGAATGGAATCTTTGTTGTTGTTATGCTTGTCTATTCCTCTGGAAATAGTCAAAGTATTACTATGAGAAGAACTAAAGTCTGGACTATCACTGAAAGCTTTGGTATTTTTCATGTTTTTCATGGAAGCAGATGCTGATTTATTCCTCCAGAGTGAATTAAACTGTTACTGGAAAGGGTTTGCTCTTTCCTGTACCAACAGTTGTCAGGACAGAGAGGAGTCAGTGCAATCTTGGCTCTTGAAGTTGACAACCATTGTGTTGGGATCTGCTCAGCTTTTAGGGAATGTCTTCACTGAGGTCTAACTATGGTCCTTGCTGCTTTGCCATCCCTCTGTGAGGACAGTACTACAGTTGAACCACTTCCAGCTTTTTTCACCTGGATATCATCTCACATTCTCTCCCATGTCTGCTGGCAGGCTGCAGTTAAGCCTGCGGGTAGCTGACGTGGAGCACTTGTATTATTGTATTATGGCTGGTGGTGAGGAACCTGCAGCTCTGACATTGTGATGTTTCAGCTGCTTACAAGTGAGTTCCTGAAATACTGCTGCAGTAACTCAAGATGTTATCTCCTTCCTGGTCTGCTGACCCTCATTGCCAAAAATTTGTCACCTGCCCTGAGAAAGCTGGCAGAAGAAAACCTGTGCTCACACTTTCAGCTGCTTCAGTGCAAATTCAGCTTTCCTGTGTAAGTCTAGCTCTAGGATTTAGACTAAGGTGCTGAACATTGAAAAGCTCGGGTGTATGCAAGTCATGTGTTGGAAGTTTTTGGGAGAGAAAATCAGAGGAGACATTAGTGATTTTGTAAACCACGCAGCAAGTGTGTATATCTCAATTTAAAATTATTTCTATAAGTATTAATGTAATAAAAGAAGAAAGCTGCATATATGTTTGCTAAGTGAGGTAGTAGGTCAATTAGCATTAAGATGCTACGTGGTTTTAAACTTTGTTTCACATGTGTTTAAGGGGAAATTCAGTAATTTGTGAGAAGGGATCTCTGGGGATATTTTACAATTTTCTCTGTCTGGGAAAGTATAAAATATAATTGGAGAATGTAGCAGAAAGGATGGAACTTTGTCATGCTGTCTTACGAACTGGCAGCTACATGGTGAATATTTGGGGGTGTAGGATGATAAATCTGATGATGCTCTAGCTGAATTGGCAGAGTAAGCATCCATGCTGTTTCAGAAAGAATCTCTCCACAGGGCTGTAATAGCTTGATGCCTTCCTCTTCAGTAAGTCATTTTTGTCAAGTGAAAGGCCAAAATTCAAACTGGCTTGTTGTCAGGGACACTAAGCACAGCAGGCAAAAATCCCCAAGGCTACCCAATTCCCAGCATAGATGGATAAAGCTGGCAGAGCCCACTTTACTTGTCTTCCCCTCCCCTGGAAAAATCCCCTTCCCTGGGTGTTTTTTAGAGGATATGAGCACTATTCCGCATACTAATACCATTTAACAGAAAGTATTTAAATGGAAGGTTTGTTCATCTGTTTGTGGGTAAAACAATCCATTATTGTTTGGGAGGAATGGAAAAATAATGCACAATCCCTGCAGTGAGCTGGCCATGCTGCAGGCAGCCCTTCCAGCTGTGCTCACCTCGCCACAGCTGGAGAGAATTGTCCTGGGCTCTGGTGAGCACCTGCCCTGCCTTGGCCATTGTGTGATGGAGCAGTTCAAATGGGTTAAACTCATAATCCTAAACCATGAGAAATGATGGAAAATCCTGTGGAATTGGACTTTGTACCAGCTTGCCATTTGACACTCGGGGTGTTGATTCCTGAGGCTGCCCAGAGTTTGGGAATGAAGGGCAGTGTTAAACCACACTATTGACCACTGCACTGCAGGAGTGCTGAGTGTCCCTGAATGTCCTCACTAATGGGCAGTTTTACCCGTGGTTGGTTTTTTTGAATGGTGGATGTTTCTTTCCCAACTCATGATGAAGGAGGTCTGCTGAAGAAAATGCAATTTGTTTCTTTTTCTTTCATAGGTATCTTGCTATTATCCTTCTGTCGCAGGAGTTTTTGCTTTCGTAGGTAACCAGTGTCAGGAAAAGAAAATTTTTTTTATGGGATTCAGTCTTTTTTCCTCAAGTTGATGAGATCTTTGTAGATACATTTGATTATTTGGAGTAAAATGGCATTTCTGGATGAGTGAATTAGGAAAAATAGCATTTTCATTGACCTTTTAATATGTTTACAGTTTTGTCTTCCTTAAATATCTGCCTATTTCCTCTAATAATAAGACTAGAATAAAATGGTTATGTATTTGTCAATTTAAAGTTTCCATATCTTGTTTTCATCACAAAATAACAAATTAAATTTGCATGTGTTAAATTCTATGCTTATAATTTGTCTTCCTGATGTTTCCAGGACAATATCAAAAGCTCTCCTTTGTATTTTTCTCCTGAAAATAAAGGTTAAAACACTGAAGATAGTTGCCTTTCTTATTTATACTGGGAAATAATTTATTTATTTTGGCAACTCCTCACATCAGTCCGGACTTTCTTTTTTCATGGCCCTGACCTTTCTTCTTCACGTGCCAGATTTGGTCTGTGTTGCACCCCCAAAGCCAACTGGACATTGCAGCAGAAAATTCAATCCCTGTGGTCAGTGCTTTCACATTCTTTAGTACATGGGGTGTATGACCTGAAAAGTTTATTGGAAAGGAAACATCTTTAGAAATAATGTGCTCTGTTTTCCTGAAGAGCAAAAGGGAAAAAAAAAAAAACCAAAACTCCAGAAAATGAACTGAGTACATGGATTTTACTGTTGCTTTAACAAATTTTTTTGACTACACAAGAGCAGAATTTAGAAAAATTAAGAATTTCAGTTTGATTCAGGCTTGCAGTGATTGATGCATTTCCCAGGGAATCCGTGTTCTTTGTCCTTGTAGCTGATGTGTTGTGGTTCCTTTCCCATGTGCAGACATTTTTATAAGCATGTGTGAACTTCACTTTAATTCTGGATTAAAATACCATATTTTACAAGTGTAAATCTAATTAGCAGATACCTCATTGTTGCTCCTGTAACGTTAATGGGGAGAGAATCCATTACATTTGGTATATTTTGGGTTAGCAGTTGAGTGGGTGAGTGTAAGCTAAAAGTCTGATGTCAGCCTTTGAAAGAGAAATTGGGTGAATTTTCTGGGCTCTTCAAGTGATACTTACTTCAGTGCTTTATATTCCAAGGAATTCCGAGAAGTGTCTCTCATATCTCTTTCTTAAAAACATCTGCAGACAGGTAATGGCCACATTAAGTGCTGCAGTGGGCATGTTCATATCTCATGTGTCTGTAAATACCCAACTGAGCAGATCAGAGAGAGCAGAAATGGCTTAGAGAAAAAAAAATAATGCCTGAAATGTAGTGGAGTTTGGAACTGGCAGGGAATTGCTGTGTATCTAATTTTTCATCTCCCAGCTATCCCTTACGTAAAGCGTTTTTGTGCTGTGATTGCCTGATGCATTTAACCCATCCCTGAAATTGTTTTTAACCACAGTGAAATACTTCTGCTGAGGTCCCTTTTGCACAGATGAGTGGTGAAATAAGGTGAGATGAGGTTAAAAGGCGAAAGTGAAGTTAGGGAAGCCAGAAGGTGCCAGAGAATGGCTCAGCTGTGAAACTCAGCACAGTCCGTCAGCCTCTGAATGTTCTGGAGTCAGAGAAGGGCTTCAGTGCTGAACTCAGGCTTTAATGACTTTATACAACTTGGTAAGTGTGTGATATAACCAGGTTCTGTGATGTAACCGCACTCAGATTTAAATCTCAGCACCTTTTCCCAGAGATCCTGTAATTCATTCAATAACCCAACATTAAATTTACCTCTGGAAAAGTCCAGGGTGTAGGAATAAGTGTCTGGCCCTTTGTAAGAGTGACTTCTGCATATTGGGCAAAAATTAACTAAAAATAGTATGCTGTGTGTACAGCTAATATGCCATAATGGGAACATCTTTTATTCATTCTTTCCAAGAATTTTAGGGAATTCCATGTTAATAGACTTCTTTCAAGATTTATTAATTAATGTGTCTGTGCTCATTTATCGAGCTCTGTGTGAGACAGCCAGGCAGCCCAGCACTGGTCTGCAGCCCCTGGATCTGCTGAGGGTGATGGAATCAGCTCCAATAATCCTGCTGTCACCAGCTCTAGAAGGAGACTTTGGCAAACAGAAGAAGCATGCACATAGGTGCTTTTCTGTGTTGTGTTCTTTAGTTTAAAATTAAATACCTCCTTGGAGTTCCAGGTCTGTCTGATAACAGGATAAATAACACTTCACTATAACCCAGCAGCTTGACTTGGACTTCTAGTCACAGTTGTTTCTTTTAGAAATTTTTTTAATTTGTGCAATCACAGAAGTAATTTGACTTGTTACAAATAATGTTTTGATAAGCTTCAATAGAAATTAGCAAACCAGCCATCAAATGGGATTTATAAAAGTTGCTTGGGAAAATATGTTGTAAGTAGTCTGCAATTCAAAGCATTTCCTTTGCAGGATGCTTATCAAGTCTGCATGTGCTACTTCCAAATTGAACGAGAACGTAGATGAGAGCTATTTTTGATAGGAAGGGTGGGGGGGGAGAAAATAAAGCCCAGTTGGAAAGTAGTAACAGGTTTTTTTCTCATTGCCTTAGGATGTAAATCCTGCAAGTGTGCAGAGAGAAAACAGACTTTGAAACAGCCGAAGAAAACAGATTTATCTGTGATGTTTGAGATGATGCTGGTAGTGTAAACGTGATTGAAATAGTCATTGTAGGAGTGGTGAGTAAATATACCAGAAGCTTGTGGATAAACTGACTTCTCTTTGCTGCTGCATATGCCAAATAAAGGCAAAATATCCTGCCTGGTTCTGGGATGTTCCTTCCCCGGGGAGGCTGTATCAGGAGGAGCAGCTGCTGGTTTTAAGGATTGTCGTGCTCCCAGATGCCAGTGCAGAGCTCTTCTTTTATGCCCTGGATGTGGTTGGTGCTGTGGTTGTGTCTTCTGGGCTGTTGGAATTAAGATGTTGCAAGACCAAGTGGGAAATGATCCAGCAAATATTTTTGTGAGGATTTCTTGTAGATTAATCAGTTATTTAGCCTTTTGGTGTTTCACAAATCAGCAGTGAAACCTGGAATGTGGAAGCTGTCTACACTTTCCAGGACAAAGTGCTGCCTTATTTGACCATCAGGCTGATGGATAAACTTACAGGACAAGCTTAATCTTTTTTTCCAGACTGAAAAATTACCAGGCTGAAAAGGGATCTCACCTGTCATTCTCCTCTAACTAATTTTTGGCTTTTTATCTGACTTGAGTCAAATTTGATAAAGGCAGAGACATTAAGCAGACCGGGGCTCAAGAACTCATGGAGATGAGGAGCTTGGGAGAGCAAAGCCACCCTGCCATGGTCTGGCAGAGTGGTCCTGGTCCCAGCCCTGTGCACAGGAGATGTGGAAGGAGCAACCTGGGAAAGTGAGAGAGGAGCTCTGAGGTAGGAAGGGGAGGGACAGACTTGAATTAAGTCCCACACACCTACAGGTAAACCAAGATTCATTAACTACAGTGACAGTGTTTGGGGTTTTTGTTGCTTTTTTTTTTCCCCAGAATTTAACATTCTCTGAGACAAACTTCCAGATAACTTTATCAAGCACCTGTAATAACACTCCCTATATGTTTGTTTGGATTTAGGGGTTTTGTTTTGCCTTTTCACCCAGCTGAAACTGTGCCTTGATTCCTCACACAGAGCTTCAGCTGCGCCCTGCGAGCACGTCGCTTCCAGCACCAGCCACTGCATCAACCTCCTACTGGCATTTTTTAATTAAAAGAACAGCACTATCACTTCAAATTAATGCCACATAGCTCATTGGAGTAAGGAGTGAAATGGTGTTTAAAGGTTTTTCTCTCGTGGAAATTTTTTATTAAAACTTGCTCTCTTTTGGGTTTATCAGTAGTTTGTCATTCAGTGCTTGGACAATATCTGATTCTGAGGTGTGCAAGTCCTCTGTGATATGAATGCAAATAAAAGGCTGGCTTTTAATATCTTGACTGTTTGATAAATAAGAAGCACCTTCTTCATAAAAACAAAGCAACCAACATTATATTAGTTTATGATTCCCACAAAGCAAGTGTCAGCCTGCTTTTCAAGTGTATTCCCTGTGTGGAGAAGGTAGTGAAGAAATAGATATTTCTGGGAGTTTCTGTGCCATGAACTGTGAAGAGCTGTTTTTGTAATCCTGTTCAGTAAAATTGTTAGGGCTCCATTATACTAAATAACTGTGAGAGCAAGGAATATATCCAGGGGGAGGTAGCCCTAGTGAGAATTTTCCTTATACAGGATTTCAATTTGTCTGGAATATTAGCACTGTTAACCATCCATGCGAAATGTAATGTATTCAATCTATTTAATCAATTTAAAGTGGAAAGCAAACATCTTAGGCTTTGAATGAACCAGCTATCCTCATGTACTGGGTTTTTTAGATATTAAATTCTGGGCTTTGGATGTGCTAGTATAGTAGTTTGATAAAGAACTTTTTGTTCAAGACAACTTTCTTCATTTTTTTTTTTTGCAGGGTCCTGTGACTGAGTGGTGTCACTTGCATAATGTCCTGTTTCTGAATATGCATTAAGGTTGTATAGGAAGAGTCATCATGCTTTTTCCTTTAAGCTCCAGTTTATTTATGTAATATCTTTGATCAAGGTATCTCAGAGCAGTAGTGGGATTGTAATTTACTGATGTAATCAACACTGGCAATTTTTACAAGGAAAATGGCAAACAGGTGTTGTTGACAGGCAAGTGATGGATGTATGATGTTGAAAAAATTGTGACCAAACATCCTGGTCGGAATAATGCACTAAAACATTTTCACCCAGATCCCAAACTTTGTGACTGCAGATTTACTTGGGATTTGAAAGGGAGGTTTCTTTAGTGAGGAGCTTGCAAGTTGTTAATAAAAATTGCCAATGGGAGGAAAGTCCACATATATTATTGTTAAGCCACTATTGAGAAACTGATTTTGCAATGAAAATGTTTATTTGTTTTGAAAGAAAAATCTGTGCTAGAATGCTATGCGTGCTCTACTTATCTGTTTTCATTCTAAACTCTATTTTTATTTTGCTCTCTGCAGCCAGTCTGTAACTAAAACATTCCTAGCGTCCTTTGGCTGGAGATTCAGTCAAGGGCTTTTTTGTCCTGCTTTCAAGAAGATGATTCCAGTCTTTCTTGAAGCTTCTCCAAAGGAAATTTCCTTCTGCAGTGGATAAGGTGACAGTGAGGGAAGTCACTGCTTATGGGCCAAAGGCGTAATGACGTCCTCGTGCTCTTGTCATGTCCTGCCATGCTTAATCTAACAACAAATGGAAATATTTTAGCATAGCTACAATGGCACATGATAAGAGTTGGAGCCACTCTGATATTAATTCTGCTTGAGTTCACTCAGCTCACGAGCTGGCTGTTAGCAGAATAATGTGGATAAATGTTCTGTGGGCACAGAGGAGAGGGGTTGTGTCTGTGTCCGTGGGCAACAGGCCTCCCTCCCCACCTCCCCATTCAATTGAAGGGGATTTGCCATCATGGATTGGATTTTCTTGCTCAACCAGGGATTGGCTCTGACCAGTGTGTTTGTTTTGTTGTTCATCCCTGGTGACTGTCAGTAGCACTTGGCTGAATAAACAGAGACTATTGATCAAATTTGAAGTCATTAGCTTGGCAGTTTAAATAGATGCTGGCCTATATGATTAGAACAAGGGAATAACACATAGGCTGATACAGCTTTATTTGGAATAAAAGCCTTCTTTTCACAGAGTCCTGTTTGGGGCCATTCAGCTCCCAGTTTGGTGCCTCCCTTAGGTCATGCAAGAATGAGACATTTTGCTTAAAATACCTAAAGTGAAGAGGGTGGCTTTGCTTGTGTAAGAGGGCAATAACACGGATATAACAGGGATCTGCTGAACTTTGGTACTAATTGGAGATCAGGTTGGGAAGAAAGGGGTGCTGCCATGAGGTCATTGGTTAACCACATCCAGCAAGGGCATGTCCTGGGAGGAATCCTGCTCCAAAGTGTTGGATTGTCCATCATGCTGCTGCTCAGCTGAGACGTGGCTGTGAGATCTGGGTGTTTACACCCAAACACCATGGGTGATTAGTTACTTCTGAAGGAATTAGGTTCTCTTTAGTGGCTGCTGTTGTACCAAGTGCCTGACAGCCTTCTCCATCATTTGAACATTTTGAAGGAGCATTTTGCTGAGGGAGTTCTGGAGTGCTCTGAGATGCCATTCCAGAGGATGGGGAGTGCTGTGTGAACGCCCCAGCACGGAGCATCCCTGATTCCTTCCTGCCAGCTGCTGCTCCTGAGTCACAGAGCTCCTGTGTCCCTCGAGAGCGAGCACATCCAGCACCGGGACACAGGGATTGACCCACATTTCCTCGGGCACAGCAGCAGTCACATGCAGCTCACTGCCAGGAACTCAGATGAGAACTGATGTAACTCAGTTCATCCAGCATTTGCATGGCCCGAGCCAAAGTGCTTTTAGGGATTTACCACTTGTGTGACTAATAGGTGATGAGGTAGATTGGAAGGAGTGTGTCTACGTGCTTCGTGTAGACAAGACTTATCCTGTAACAATGGCAGCACCAAAAAAAGTCTCTTACACATCATTCTCTCATTGTAATTCTTAAATGGAACTTGTTATTAAATCACATTTTCTTCCTCTGCATAAAAGCTTTCGTACTAATTCCTTTGAAAGTTTGTTGCTTAGGGATGTTTTCCCTGCGACAGCTGGACAAATGTACTGTAGAAGAAAACAATAATTCAGTCCTGGGGTTAATAAAAGAACAAAAGTAGGTGAATGAATGATAAAAATTTGGCTTCACAAAGCTATTAATACCTCTGTAATTGTGGTCTTTTTTTGGAACAAGCCTTTTTTCTGTCCCATTCTCCTTCGCCTCTGCCACAGCTTCCTTATTCCTGCACATCCAGTTGCAGTCCCCCTCCTTCCCCAGTGCCACCACTGTCACCTCTCCATGTCCCTCCCCAGGCTCAGCAGGGCTGGCACCAGGCCCGGCCTAATCAGCCCAGACAAGTGAATTCCTTGGCAGGTGTCCAGGTGGCTGCTCACCTTTTAGCATCTGTGCCCTCCACAAACACGGGTGTTTGGGCTGCCTTGGGTTTTTCATTTGTAAACAAGGAGAGTTTGAGCTGAGTTCTCTGAACAAATGAAAAAATAGACATGAAGACAGTGGAGAGCGATTTGTAGCCTCTTAGGCAGATGTTGGAAGGAATTATAACGGGCAGAATAATCACAAAACAAATGACTGGAGACTGAAAAAATTTCCAGGAGTTAAAAGCAATATTGTAAAACATCTAATGTACCTGATTCAAAATGAGAAAGGACGCCAAGAATTTAATTTGGGCGAATACAGCTTGTCTTCTCTCTTCCTGTTTTTAAACTTGCTACCTTTATTTTAGATTTTGTATAGAAAATTAAAGCAATTGTTCCATTTTGTAGCTCAGCACTTAGCCTGAATTATTTTTTTAAATTTTACCTGGATGGTCAGGGTGTCGTTTTCCCCTTCTTTTTTTGCACATGCCTCTTGAATCGTCTGGAATCTGATGGATATAATTTGAATATGGAATGTTAATGAAGACAAAAATAGATGTGTGCAAGAGCTGGTAACAAGGAAACCATCAAGAAGAGAAGTCAGTGGAATGTTTAATTCCATCTAGTGTGGGCAGTTTTCCCCCTAAGACATTAAAAGCATTTATACCTCAGTACTAAGATCCAAGTTAGAATCAAGACTTCATTTATTATGGGCCATTAGGCTCTGCCACTTCTTTCCAACACCAACTCCATCTTGATGATCCATATGTTTGTTATCCTCAGGTTGATAACGACAGCCCAGGGAGCTCTGGGGAGAAAGAAGTACTTAGGAATGAATTCCAGCTGGTTCAGTTTTTGGCTGGCCACTCTAAGTAGCCTAGAACAAAATGAACTCATGGCTCTGGGCTTTTGTGCTCTCTTAACTCTCCACTGAATATGGACTTTCACTGCCCTGGTTTTTTAAGTCAGAGCTCACTCAGGGTCAGGTCAGAAAGAGCTGCTCCAGCTCATGTGTTTGTTACCGTCCTGACCACAAAGCAAACAGCAGGTCTGAGAATAAGGCAAAAGCTGTAAGAGCATGGAAATTTTTCTTTGGCACCAAGGCCCATGGCTTTGAAAAGCTTTACATGACAAGACTTGAGGCTTTTAATGTTTCTATCCAAACATGCCAAAAAGCACTCGGCATACCTCAGTTGAAATTCAAGCATGGAAAACAGCGAGAGGTGCTGGAAATCAGGGAAAGTGTCTGAGGCATTTGGTAACCTGAGGTATGTGGTGGTAAAGCAGTGATACGGTGCTGATGCCTTACATGAAAGAAAGAATGCTTTTCATTTACTTGCAAAAAAAAAATTGGGGTGTTGACTGTGCCTCTTGAAAAATCATCCAGTACCTGCTGAAATTTTTCCTGGTAGCAGTTACTGAAGTTAGTAGTGCCAGAAGAGATGCTTGGTAAGTGTTGTTCTTTGTAATAGATTTTGAGGAGCTGCTTGTTACAAGATTTTCAGTTATTAAAGAAATGCAAAATGAGTCTTGGTTATGCTGAATTAAGTTAAGCCCCATGCAGTGTTCTGAGATTTCTTATTTCTGTGTACACAGCAGCCTGTAAGACAGATTTTCCTGTGGAATTTCTGTATTGAAAATTCTTCATTCACTGTTTCCGTATGAATGAAGAAATGTGGATTCTTGAACAACAGTCCAGAGCCAAAGCTGTATATTGAGCACTAAGGCAACATTCCATGTGGATTGTTTAACTACAGCTCTTTCAATGATACATTTAAGCCTCATGGGATGAACTAATAGTTTACATAGTTTATAACTTGCACATAATGCCATTAATTTTTTGAATAACAATGTTCTTGCTTTTGAGCAGTCTACTTAGTACTTGATGAAAACCAGACATAAATTTTGTACTATTTATTATATACCCCAATTGGAACCTTCTGTTCTGAAAAGTTGATTTTATATCTTATTTAATTGACGTAAGATATCAAAGAAGTCAAATACTGGTTTTGTCTGTAAAAACAAATCTCAGTTTTAAATTGAGATTGCGAATGTGTTAAATTACATTTTTCTCCTCCTTTAAAATAATGCTTAACATTCAAATTGCTTTGTTGAAATGCTGACACTACCTGTATGTGAAGGAATGTAAATACCAGCCACTCTTTGGAGATAAAAACATATGTTTTATGTTTTAAACTGAGAAATCTGCTTCGTTTTAGCTTGGAAGTTGTAGACCTTTTGCTGTTTGACAAAAATTCAGTGTTTCTATTGAACTGCTACTTGGCTGTATCTACTCAAACTTTGCCAAGGTTTTTTTGTACCAAAGTTTCTTCTTTCACAGGTTTCACGTGTTCTCCAGCAGCAGGTCGGACTCCTTTCTGCTTTCTACATAACAAGCAGCTATTCTGAGGCAAGGCAATATTTATATATTGAGCTGGAGATAGTACTGGCTTAGAGAGTACAAAAGTTGTGTGTTGTGTTCCTGACATTTCAAGTGTTTTGCTCCTTGGACAGGACCCCAAGGCTGGGTCTGGTTTAATTGGTGTGAGTGCTTGTGCATTCTACAGATTGTAGTGCTCAGTTAAGTACCCACAAATGTATTGCTTCTGGTTTTGGTCTCTTGTTCTGCACTTTCTCCTCCATTACCAAGCAGAAGAGAGCAGTTGTGCAGGTTTTCCTCACGGAATTTCGAAGTCCATTAATTGGATGTTGTTTCGTGGGGGGAAAAAAAGCTGTTGTTAGTACAGAAAGATACTTGTAACTTGAATCTCACAAACTGCTTATAAAACATGAAATCGTAGTAGTGGTCTGGGTAGCCCCGGAGAGAATATCTGGGAAGAAGGAGAATCTAAATTTTTGTGTTTTATAGCGAACATAACATTTATTGGAAAAGACTTTTATGTACTGAATTAGTAAGCAAATGATCAGCTGCATAAGAGAGTCCTTCTAGGCTTTTTTTTGGTAATGAAAATAAGGTATTCAAGACTTTATACCTTGAACTTATGAAGATCAGAGACACCTTAAATGAAACACACCTCCCTGAAATGCTGACTGAGCACAGGCACTGCTCTCCTCTACAGGAATGTCAGCTAGTTCATACCTAATTTATGCCCCAGCAATATCTAAAGCATTCAGGGTTTATTTTCTGTATTTGATTTTTAATTTAATGGTGTTCGCCTCACATTTTTCAGAGAAAAAAAATCATATATCTGAACATTTGGATAGGATTTCTAGAAAGGACCTTTTGTTACTGGGACTTTAGGATTAGGGCTGGGTTTGAGCTGGGTTCAATCTCCAGCTCTGCCTGGGACCTGTTGGGATGAGAACAGGGTCCCATTAGGTGCTGACATTTTTAGGGATTTGAAAAAGAAACTTTGAAACGTCCTTGGTGTTGAAAGTACAAAATATTTTTGGCCATCTTAGTAAAATTCAGTTTGGAATCTGAGTTATGAGTGCATGTGGGTGGAGGAACATGTTTTTCATGCTTTAGGAATTTTTTTCCAGATGCTTTTGTGGTGCTTGGGTAACTGTAAAAGCAAAGTATTGAGATTTCAGCATGGATTTATTCCTTAGTTTTAATGCAATTTAAGGGAATTGAGCCACATAGTTTCCTGGTGTGTTTTTAGCTTCATTTTGGTGATGATGTCGCACAGCTCACGTTGTGTCTGATCCAAAGTGTGAGCACAAGAAGAATGTGCAAGGCGTGCAGATAAGTCTGTCTGGATAGACACCACTTGCTTGGAAATATGAATTATTCAATGCAAGTGCACGTGGTTAGAGATGCAAAAGATTGAATAAGGGATGAATTCCAGAGCTGTGTTGATCCCAGTAACTGTAAACTTGCACAGTGAAGTGTGGAGTAAATGAAAAGTCCATTTTGTATTTCCAGCGGGAATTTTTCCATTGAAATTGTTTTGTTTAGCTCTCAGCTAAGAAGTTGTATATGCCCTGAGAACAGCATGTTATCCTGTGTGGTTTTAACAGCAGATTTGAGGCTTTTACAGATATTCCTGTATCTTACTAGTGTATACTATACAGAAGCTGATGCTGTAGCTGAAGCCTGAGTGTATCCTTTGTTTTCAGGGAATCAGGAGACTTGTTTTTGGATACTTTAACAAAGCAAAATCTTGACTGAATTTGGGAAATCTCTCCTTACAAAATTTTCGTCCCACTTGGCTGTGCTCCTGGCAGAATTATTGGTGGGGGTGGATGACTGAGTTTTAGAAACCATACAGTAGGTATAAATTACATTATGTTCTGTTAACATATTTCCTGGTACAGCTGTGTAAATGATGGGCTGTTCTTGGGAATGGCTGTAAAAATGGTGATGGTTATAACTGACTTAGCTCTTAAATTCCAGTTCTCACAGAAACTGGTTGTGCTTTGGACATGTTTGGAGACAGTCAGCAAAGAGAAAGTGGAAGGGATGTGAGGGAAGACAGGACAAGGACATCTTGGTGACAGAGGAAGTGTCACCAGTTAGGGTCTCACTCTTGCCCCAGCATCTCTGGCTGCATTTCCTAAATCTGAGCAACCACTGCAGGGCCAAGAACAATTAGCTGAAGGTGGTGAAACAGAAGTTTGTGAAAGGTTTGCCCTAAAAAATAAACTTTTAAAAGAAAAAGCACCCATGGAAGTTCAATTTGAGTGGCACATGGACCAGATAAACCCTATGGGCAGCTTTTGCTTTCAGAGCTGTAAGACTCATGCGTTTGGGGATATTTGGGGTTTATGTCTGTCTAGGAAATGGGCAACTCTGGAGAGTATGACAATGCTCTTGGCCTGGATTAGAGGGAGACATTGCAAAGTCATAAGAAAACTGAGGCAACAGCTGGGATTTAATGAAAGATTTAATCTGAGAAACCTTTATCTTAGGTATTTGTTAGGGGTGAGCAGAGAGGGAAGAAGAGAGAAAAGTTGGTATGAGTAATAATTGATAAGCTTATTCCCACCTCTGATTTGTGTGCCTTTCTCAGATCCTCTACATCAACATCAATTCAGCTTCCTATTGATCTCCCTTTTTATCCCTGCAAAGTTCTTCAGCTGATTCCATAACTCTTCAGTGTTTCTCCAAGTTTTGCATCTCAGTCAGTTAATTTTTAAACTCGCTTTACTGGCCTTGTACTGTACACAGTCTGTTAAAAGGGAATTTAATGAGTCTTGTTCTTCCAAAAGCCCTGTGCTGGGTTCTTCAATGATTTATATTATTGAGGGCTAAGTCAGCCCTTGTTGGTTGTATGTGAATACTTATTGTTGGAGAATTTTTCAGTTTGAGTAATTCTTAGGAGCAGAGATGAAGCTCTTGTTTTGCTAACTTGGGTTTGGTTTTTTTTTTGCAGTAGAACTGCCTCTCATTCGTGACTGGGTTCTGCTTAGGTAGGATGGAATTTTGATTCCTGACTAAGTAGATACTTTAATGACATGTTAATGGACTAATAAAAATGGCTTTTTCTGGGTGTGTGGTTTTTTGAAGATCTCTTCAAAGTTGTCTAGTGTTTGCAACTGGCTACACGAAGCCAAGTTCCAACCCACGAGGAGATCATGCCTTGAAAAGAGGCTTTGATTTTTACTGCAGCCTACACAAAAGGGCCACAAAAAGGGTTCGTGTATCAACTCTACCGACTCTTTTGAGAATTGAGGGGTTTTATAATGAAGCCTTGCTTTAATCTGGTAGTCAAGGTCTGGTTTAGCATGAGTTCAGGCAGAGCCTTCCAGTGTCAGGGCATGAATGCAGGGCCTGAATTCAGAGGGGTCTAGTGGGTTTTTGGTTGGTTTGTGTCTCAGACTGCAAATCTTATTGGCACCACAATGCTGAGATCGTTAGTGAAGGCCACTCAGGGTGCATGTCAGGATGAAATTAGTTCCATACAGCTAATTGGCTTATTTGGCAAATGTCAGGGAAGGCTGGGGGTTTGTTTATCTCTTCGTGCTCGCCGGCGCTGCAGCGGTTCGGGTTCGGTTACTGAGAAGTTAAAGCAGTCTGGATTTTTGCATTTCAGTCTCGAGCAGACGAAGAGGAAGACCAAAAGTATTCCTAAAGCAAACAAAAAAATGACTAGAATAGAAACCTTGGCCTTTGTGGTGACAATTTAAAGTGCAATTTGTGAATAAAGTGGTGTATTTCAGTTCAGTGATGTGGCTAGCCATAGAGAAACTGCATTTTTACACACTTCAGCCATTTCTCCTTTCCCATCAAACCATTTTTTTGATCTCCACCACATATAAATTATTATCCTTTAAAAAAACAGATATGTGAAACCTTCATGGGTTGTCTGGTAGTAGAAATAAAACCAGACCTTATCTGCAGTGAAGTCTCATTTAAGGTTATGTGCAGAGAACACAACTCTAAGCAGAGTAATTCCTCAGGGCAGTTCAGAAGGGGTGGCTTGTGGTATTCAGAGTATTTTCCACAAAATCCACGGAACTGTTTAGACGAGACGTGATTTCACATGAGAGATTCAGCAAAGATTTTAATTGTGGGCCATGAGTTTTAGGGTGTTAGAGCAGCATGTGGTGAATAGCTGATGTTTGCTTTTTTCTCCTTTTTTGGAGGAGGCTTTTTTCTACTTCATGTACATTGTTTTTGCCATGCAGCCTTCCCAAAGCTGTTTTTCAGAATGGTGGGATTTCTGCTGTGGAAACCAGGCTGTGAGCTGGCACACACAGGGGACTGTCCTGCTGGGCCACCTCCAACACAGGCTACCAAGTTCACAAGTCAAAACCTACCCAGACTTTGAAGCATTAGCAGAGATATTTCTATTACTTGGATGTCTCAAATTTGATCTGCTTTGCAGCCTTTTTCATTTTCCTATTGTGTGCAGTAACTTTAGTTTCATTTTATGTCAAGATCTTTATTGCTTTCTATTCCAAAGCCTCATTGTTCTTCTTTGCTTCTATCTTAGAACAAACCAACCAACCTGTGGTACTTGTAATGATTATGCTGCATATCTCTATGATTAAAGATGGTCTATACAGAAGGAAATATTGAGTGAAATCCTTTCTACCCTGCCAGCCTGCTGGCCTATGTTTATCTTTTGTTACAAAGTAAAATGAATGTATCCTGGAATCTGGCTGCCTGTTTGTACAAGCATGAATAATTAACCTGAAATATCATGGGGAAGGCCAGAGATGGCTGAAAGTGGTATTTGCCAGCATGGTTCACTGTGACCTCCCCCCACCTTTCCTAAGGAAGATGTGGATGTCCTGCTGGTTTGTCTTGTCTTGTCTCCAGAATTAACTTGGGTACTGAGCTGAAGGCCGTGGTTAGCTCAGATCACATCCACATGTAAAGCTCCTTAATTTGAGCATGGAGGCTCCTACCTTTAACTTGCAAAGTGTGAATGAATGCAATCCCAGGTGCACATTTGCCTGCTGTTTTGCATTGGTACAGGTTGGGCCTATGGAATATTTTCATCACTTGCTTTATTTACTTTACTTTTCCCTCCAGGAAATTCTGTCCTTTGTACACTGTGCAGCTGGGAACACTTGTAACATCTTAGCAGCGTGCAGTGGGATGGGGTGTGTTGGGAGCTGGACTCTGTGATCCTTATGGGTCTCTTACAAACTGAGACATTCTGTGGTGTATGGGAATAAATGGTGCTGATGCAGAGTCAGGCTCTGTTTACTTGGGAATGTTTGAAATGGTTCCTTTCCCAGACTCTTTTTCTGTGCCTCCCTGCAAGTGCTGCTCTTGCTGCAGGATGGTGTCTCAGGGTGAATTAGCAGCTTTCTGATGCAATTCTCAGCTGGGTTGTTCAGACACTGGTGCCACTCTGTGCTCTCCTCACTGCACCAGTCCTGCTCCTGCAGCACCTCCTGAACCACAGCAGATGATTCATTTCTGTTTGGAGGCAGGGTGGACAACCAGGGCCTGGCAGAGGAACCTCTCAGCTCACTCAAGTTACATCCCCAGGGTAAATACTGACTTTGTCTAAGGCTCGTCCTTTCTTCACCTCCTGCCAAATGTGCTTTCACACTAGCACTTCACCCAGCTGGCTAATTTGGCCTTTGAAATTATCTCAATAATGTCAGGTACTTAAAAAAACATTCCCATCCCTTTATAAATATTATAATCTAGATGTAAAGACATTGTTTCAGTGTTGTTTGGGATCTGTTATATTAAAAAAAGAAGTTTTTTCAGAGCTGTGCAACAATCGGGAGTGGAGCATAAACAAATCCTGTGTCAGGCTGAAACAAGTTGGTTGACTTGGAGGAGGCAGAATGTAAATACCCAAGTCAGGAGAATTAGTACCTTTTGTAGTGTTGCAACAAATGCAGGGAGATCACTCCTGCTGACAAGCCCAGAACCTTTCCTGCTTAAAAGAAAGAAAAACTAAAAGAAAAAGCACTTTGGGAAATGGGCAAAGAGGGGATTTGGGCAAGGCCTGGGCAAAGAGCTTAGGGTCTGTCTCATTCTCCTAAAACCTCTCTGAACCAGGGATAAAATTAATAACTTTTTAAGCCTTTGTAGCTAAATCTACTCAAGTCCATGAATTTGGGGCTTGAAGTAGCAGCCATCAGGTCCTCTCCTGTTGGAGATGATGTCTTTAAGGAGGAAATGTGGCCCAGTCCCAGCTTTGCACGGCAGGGAGGGGCTGTCTGCTCTGCTGCTGGCATGGTTTCACATCCAAGTCTCCCGTTGCTGACCTTTGCCACCTGTTTTTTTACTGGAATTTAGAAATCTCTGGCTTTTAAGTGATACAGCTCTTGCAAATATTTTTTGCTCTAGTGGGTTTAACATGCAAATAGTGGAACAGAGCCAATGGTCCATCTCGGGCAGCCTGATTCTGGAGATTGCTCCACAAAGGTTTATTTCAGCTATTAGCTTTTGTGCCAATATTTTTCTTACAAGAAAGAGTAATAATTTTTGCAACTGAAAATTGAGGGTTTCACAGGCTGTGAGTGGAAAATTGGCAGCTGTGCTCATCTACTGTAGACTGAAAGGCTGGGGCAGAGGGAAAAGAGTTACATGAAAAATATAATTCTTCAAAAACAGCTTTAAAAATTTATGCTGCTATTTTGAAAGCACACCTGAAATATGGAATCAAGGTAATAATTATATGGACAAACCATATGCAGAAAGTTACAGATGTCATCCTTCTCCAGCTCAATAAATTATACTTAAAACTGGAGATGATTTTAAAAATCTCACAGAATTCTCGTTGACTGGTACTAGCATGCTAAAGTTCTTATTTTACTTGTACTTAGTCTCTCTTTCTTGAGTAGTTTTTCCCCTGAAACACTCTCAACAGGAAAAGGAAATTAAAGGTTGCTCTGTCGTGCTTCCACAGGCAGCGGATGGTGATTCTCTAACCCTGTGTTGTTTCAAATTGAATTGCTGCAGTCTGGCACACTTCTCTTTTTGGTCAGTTGTTTAAAAAAATGCAAGAGAAGCTTTCTCTGATTATAGTTTACCTGTGTAATAAATAAGTAATTTTTAATCCATTCTAAAAATACTTTCCTGGTGTGGCTGCTTTAATTATCACTTAAGAGGGAGGATTTGTATATTTTTTTCCATGAGTTTCTGGGTTAAATAGTGGATTTCTTTGGTCTGTTTGCTTGACACATGAGGTGAGGCAGTTTTTTCTCTGCTGCCTGTGTTACCTAGGGAATGTTTCTCTGGAGCTGAGAGGTGGAATTCTAGTAGAAGTATATAAAAATAAATAAATAAAGTATGTGTTCCTTTTCCAGTATAGAATTACAGTGAGACTAAGGGTAAGTCAGGAAGTAGGGGAGATGGAGATGAGAAGGGGAAATGGTCCATACCTGGGGAGTTGGCCATTGATTATCTTCTGAGCCTTCATTCTCATGCTGAAAGATTTCTTTTTTTTTCCCCACTGGGGAAAGAGACTCCCTCAACAGTAATTAGGTCTTTTATAGTTACCTTCCTTTCTTGGATCTTAGTTTGAGATAAGTTGGGCTCCAATATTTTCCTCTTTGGCTCTGGAGTTGTTTTTCCTGGCCTGTTAGAACAGTTTAATGGATACTAAACAACTTGGATTGCTGAGATCCTACTGAGCAGTCCTTATGGAAAAGCAAAATTAGACTTGTAGCTGGTAATAGACTTGGTAGAAATGGAGATTGATGTGAATTTCCTGATGTAATTTTTTCTTAAACTGCTGTGCTGGTGAGTAGATTTGGAGAGAGGGAAACGATGTCTCATTTGTGGCCCTTTCAAAGGAAAACATCTTGATGCAGATTTTTTTTTCAGTATATTTATTTTTCTCCCAAGTTTAAGCCCTATCACACTTATCCCCAAACCTTTGTGTATTTACAGATTGCTTCTGCTGTTGCAGAATTCCTGCCATGCTTTGTTTCACCATGTATCCACACTTTGTGTGCAAGGAGCAGGAGGTTGCACTACATTTGATGGGACTTAGTGAAGAGGTCTCTTCCAGGAATCCCAGCACTGTTCTTTGTTCAGAAAATGTTTAGCTGTTGTTCTAAAATGGATGGATTCTGAAACAACAATAAAAATCTGATTTAGCATTTGTATAAACATGAAATAAAGAAAATTAGGAGGTTTTAGTGCAAAGGGATGCTCATTAAATCTTCTGTGTGTTTTAACAATAGAATTAAAGCAGTAAATATAAAGCCAAATTTATATGCAAATATTCCAATCCCAGATAAAGAAAATAATGCCCACATTTAATATTTAGGTTTTTTTATGAATTACGATCAGATATTATTTTAGCTGATATGATTACCACAAAGCTTTTTTTTTTACACTTTTAAGATTTCTTTATCTGCTTTTTTTGTTTTGCAGTATTATGTGCCAAGAATCTCGCAAAGAAAGATTTCTTCAGTAAGTATGTCCTAATTGTGTAGCTTTCTGCTCTGGATTAATCAGATTTATTTGGAGATGGTGCATTACTGTGGAGGCTCATCTGTGTGTGTCATATGCAGTGCTTTACTACAGGAGTACACGTTACTCTGGGTTGTAGATTGTGTGCACTTCAGGGTTGGAAACACTGAGGGCTCACAAATTCCAGCTGGAAGTCTGACTGATGGAACCAAAGGCAGGCTGCTGCTCACAGCTCTGTGCCGGGGGTACCAGGAGCATCCACCTGAAACACAGGATTTACTAAAATACTTTTAGGATAATGGCAACTATTCTTTCTTGAGGGGGGAGCTTCTAATGGCATTGTCTTGGAAGCAGCAAAACAAAGGACTGTGTTTGACAGCACCTTTTCCTTTCCCCAGGACTTCCTGACCCATTTGCTAAAATAGTTGTGGATGGGTCAGGTCAGTGCCATTCCACTGACACTGTGAAGAACACGTTGGACCCCAAGTGGAACCAGCATTACGATCTGTGAGTTGTTTGTAAGGTCATAAGTAAACAGTATCCCAGAGATTTGTCTGGTGAATAAATAGTGCAGGGTTAGCACTGCAACTTCATTTTGTGTTAGCAAGAAGGGTCACGTTTCATAAAATCTTAGAACAATTTGTTTGGAAGGGACATTAAAGATGATCCAGTTCCACCCCTTGCCATGGTCAGAGACACCTTCCGCTAGATCTGGTTGCTCCCAGCCTGGCCTTGGACTTTTCCAGGAATTGGACAGTCCCAGCTTCTCTGGACAACCAGTGCCAGGGCCTCAGCACCCTCACAGGGAAGAATTTCTTCTCAATATCCCATCTAACCCTGCCCTCTCAGGGACTCATTTTTTCAAGAAGAAAATCCTTATTAATAAAAGAGTGGTACTTTGCTTTTAGGTATTTGAATTTGGAGATATTTGTATGGCAGGTACACAGCACAAGGGCTTAGTGAGCTCTCCTGGAGCAGTGCCATCCAGCTTTTTCAGAAAATTGTCCTTGTTGGAATGATTTATTTTCTTCAAATTATTAGAACCATAAATTCTGCAGTTTTGTGCGTTAATCGACTTGTTGTTTAGCTTTTAATGAGGCTGGCTGTAGTTAAATTCATGCTGAAGCAATATCAATTTCCCATGCTGTGTGAAATCACTGTGCAGTAATTCATTAATAACAGCATTTTTGGCATAAGCACTTGTGTACTTATAATAAAGAGGCATGACCGATGTACTAAAATGTGTCAGAATTTGTACCAATTACAGCATCAGTTCTGTGGAGTAAAGAGAGGTTATTATTTCTAAAATTACTCTTTTAATATGTATCTTTCTAGATACGTTGGGAAAACAGATTCCATAACCATCAGTGTATGGAACCATAAAAAAATCCATAAGAAACAGGGAGCTGGCTTCCTGGGGTGTGTCCGACTCCTCTCCAATGCCATCAGCAGGCTAAAAGATACTGGATGTAAGAGAATTCCTCCCTGGTCTGACCAAGAACCCTCCATACCTTGTTCTGAGTAGTGAATAGTGTTCCCACCCAGCCCTTCCCAGGGTTGATTTTTCCAATTCTCCTTTGCAGACCAGCGTTTGGATCTATGCAAACTCAACCCCACAGACACCGATGCTGTCCGAGGCCAAATAGTGGGTAAGAATGATCCCAGCTAAATTCCATCTGCTTGGTAAATATCCATAGGGAAAAACTCCTCTAGTCACTGCTTCTGTGCCTGTTCTGTGCTGTTTCTTCTTATTTTACTGGGATTAAATTACATAACCTGAAAATTTTCATTACACTCCTATGCAGGAGTTTGTTTTCTCTTAGTTGATGATGGGAAACAACATTAAAAACAGGGAGTGCATCTGGCAAGGCTTCTGCTGCATCTCTGGAAGGGTGAATGTCACTGTGAAATGATGCATTTGGGCAAGGTGACAAGCAGAGGGAATCTTCAGTGTTAAAAAGGGATCTGGAGGAGTTAAAAGACATTTTACAAGTTGCTGGTTTCATACCTTTGACTCATGCAAGCCGTTTCCAAATTTCAACAAGGCCGTGCTCATTTTACAGCAAATATACCCCACGTTTTACTGCCCCCAACCAACCCCAGCTTTTCAGTGATACATATTTGGCAAACTCCAAATTCTCACCCTAAGATGACATCTAGTGGTGACCAATTTTTTTCCAGCTTCCCTTTCTAGATCCTCCTGAAACCCAGATGTACAACTTGACATGTTTGATATTTATAGAAATAAACTCAAGTTTTGAGGGGATGACCCTCTGGTTTATCTTCTGCTTTTTAAAAAAATTAGTAATGCTTTAAGAGAATAGAGGGAATTTTGGTAAGTGATGTGTTCTTGTGCATAGGAGAGAGCTTTCCTTAATGTTTTTCCCTGTATAAATGTGGATTTTTTTTATTTTTGCTGTTTTTAAGAATGCAGTTTTTCTTTTATTGACCTGAGTTTGTGTTTTCTTCTTTCAGTCAGTTTACAAACACGGGACAGAATAGGCACAGGAGGTTCTGTAGTAGACTGCAGAGGGCTTTTGGAGAATGAAGGGTAAGGATTGTTTTCTTTACACTTAATTAGAAAAATGGTCTGTGTGTGGAAAGACTGTGACTAACATTGGAAACTTAAGTATCAGTGTGACTACTACATTTTCTGGGAATGTGTATCAGGCAGTAAGGGTATTAGGCTAAACTCGGTAAAACTTGATTTTTTTGTTACCGGTGCTGAGAAATTTGGCTATAAAAACATCAGGAAAATGGCACCTCTTGAGTTAAAAGTTGCAGCGCTAGAAGTTGTGAGGAGAGAAAAACAGTTATTTCTGCATTCACTTCTTTTGTGATGGAAACTCTTGAAGTTTCCCCATTTTCAGAACGGTTTATGAAGACTCCGGGCCGGGCAGGCCGCTGAGCTGCTTCATGGAGGAGCCGGCGCCGTACACGGACACGACGGGAGCGGCGGGAGGAGGCGGCTGCCGCTTCCTGGAGTCTCCCAGCCAGGAGCAGCGGCTCCAGGCCCAGCGGCTCCGCACCCCCGAGCTCAGAGCTCACCTACAGACGCCTCAGAACAGGCCCCACGGCCACCAGTCACCTGAGCTACCTGAAGGCTACGGTGAGTGTCCCCCAGCTGGAAAACTGCAAGGGTTTCCTTTATCCAAAGACGGCACAGAAATTTTCTCCCCTTTTAATGCGCCTGTTGGAACGAGCGGGGTCCACGTGTGCCTCATTCTGCCTTTTGGAAAAGGAACTAAGTGCAGATGGGAGTTTGAGATTGGCTAATTAGCAGTTGGCTACGCCAGGATACACTGAGGGGTTGATGGTAAATTAAACATGAGGTTGTGGTATGATGCTGTTACAGAAAATTCACTGCTAATCTTGGCTGTGTATCTAGGGAGAACGAATGTAAAGAGCTCTTTAAACTAGAGCAGTAATGCTATTTTTTTCCTTCCCCCTTGGCATGTTGTGTAGGATTGAGCCCACATTTGAGAAAAGATCAGGAAAATATATAAAAGCAACAAAGAAACCAGTAATACAGAAGATTAGGGAGGATGGGATTAAGGAGAATTTAAACCTCAGATAAGAGCACACCAAACCTAGGAGTAGAGAAATCTAGTTTAAGGGTTTGGGTTGTCTCAAAATCTAACACTGAAAATACAAACTAAAACATGCTGGTGCATGGGCCTGTGAGTTTCAAAAGAATGTTGAAATGTGTAGTCAGAGTAAATTTGTTAAGGGCAAAACAGTCCATGCTGCAAGAGATCAGTGTGATGGCTCCAGCACTTTCTTCTAGGATGAAAACACTAATGTTTTTACAGTGTTTATTTGGAATTTTTTAAAGATTTATAATTTAGAATAATCTTCCTTCTTTTTTTATAGAGCAAAGAACAACGGTACAGGGACAGGTTTATTTTTTGCACACACAGACTGGAGTGAGCACGTGGCACGACCCAAGGATACCAAGGTATGAATTTCGGGTTACAAGTCTGGGGGGTTTGGTGTGTATTTGTGTGGCAGGATGCTGGATTTATAAGAGCAAAAATCTATTAATTCTGTCTGAATTTAAAGGGAGAGCTCTCAGCAGAGGAATTGTTTGGGATGTTTCTACTTACTTTTTCACCAAACATGAAGGATTACTCTTTTTGAAAGAAAGAATTGTTTACTTGAGAATCATGTAAAACAAAAAAAGAAAAAAAAATGTAGCCCTTCAGGAATTTCTGAAGACAAATTCTTCCTAAAATATTGATATGGCTGTTTTTGGTGAAGCTACAAATTATTTTTTTTTTAACAGTTTGGACTGCAAATTGAAGAAAAAACTGACTTCTTAAAATAATCATTTCATGAATATTCAGTTCATAACTTTTGTTCTATTAGTGCTCACTTGTGTATAACTGAAGGAGAGATTACTTGTTATCTTTAAATTTGAAATGGTTTGAGGTTTTTATGCTTTAGGCCAGTACTTTGCAGCTAGAAAATTTGAATCCTTCACATGATTAATTTAGTAAAGCCTCTTTAAACCTTAACCTGCAGTTAATCCAGGTCTTTGGGAGTGAGGTCTGGTGCTCTTCCTGAGTAGCTCTGAATCGGGGCTGTTTCATGGGCCACCTGCACACCAGATTCAGGAGTGAAGTTTGTAACTCTCAGCTGCTGGATAATAGAGGAATGTGGTACAGGATATTAGAAAAATGATACAAAGTAGTGCAGGCAAAAGTGGTGATAAAAGCTCAGTGTATGGAAGGAAATGAAAAACAAAGCTGAGAGGGAGAGAAAATAGCTGATTTTAGATTAGCTGGTATTGTTGGAAGAAAAAATGAGTGGTTGTTCATTTGTGTCAGTCATGTCAGGCTTGCGTGCCCAAAGCCTTGTGTCTTCTTCAAGTGATGCTGGTCACCCTAACAGAGGGTGCTGCTGCTCCTTTCCCCAAATCCTTGAGCCAGGGTTTCAGGAGCAGCAGTGGAAGTGAACACAGCAGTGTTTTGTGAGTCACAGGTCACACCTATTTTTAGTTAAAGGTGACTTTTGTGCTACCAGCTTGTGGTGCAAAAACCTAACCTTGGCATGGGGCAGAGCTGTAGGTTAAAATTCGCTGTAATCAGATCTCTGCAGGACTTTCAGCTGCACAGCTGATCACAGCAAATGGTCCCAGCCATAATCTCCTTTAAGGAGCCTAACAAGGGCTTGTCTGTCTGCCTGTGTGTCCCCTTGGCTTATACTCACTGTGACACTGAGGCACCTTCAGTGTACAAAGCTCTTCTACCTTTCTAAAGCCTCTCAATTAACTCATTTATACAAATATTGCATGGATATATTTAGGTGAGGAATTGCATAGAGTGGTGTCTTCAACTCTGAATCCATGCCAGCTGGAATATTTAAAGAATGCTTTATTTAACAATAGGTTTTCTGCCTAAAAATAATCTTCATCTTTCCTTCCTTCCTTTTCTTGCCACTCTTGGTGTTTTTCTCAGTTAGGTGGCTGGAGCCTTAGGTATTTTCAATCTTTTTAGATGTAAATACATTCTATGTATTGAATTCAGATACTGCCTGGAAGTGAGTGACTGCCTTTAGCAGCACTTAGAGTGATACCTCAAATTTACCCAGGATCAAAGGGGTGAGTGAATGTCTCAAAAGACTTTCTCTCAGTGATTTTTCAGTCAAATAGTCAGGATTCTAACCTTAACCTAATTAAAGAGGTGATTTTAATTTTTTAAGTGATCTTGGTATTTGGTTGCTTAACTTCAAATGTGCATTAACATCTTGGTTTTTTTTTCACTTTAGAGACCTTAACAGTGTGAATTGTGATGAATTGGGACCTTTGCCTCCAGGTTGGGAAGTCAGAAGTACAGTTTCAGGAAGAATATATTTTGTAGATCATAACAACAGAACCACACAATTCACAGATCCACGACTACATCACATCATGAAGTAAGAGCTTTGCCTGATAAATAATTCCTGTCAGGTCTGGGAGTCATGAGGGGCTGAAACCTTGAATCATAATTAAGGAACAGATGCAGCCAGTGCTGTAGTCAGGGTCCAAGCATTGGTTCTTCATGCTGGTTTTATCCAAGTTTTTTGCTGAGACTCTTCAGAAGGGTTTTTACTCTGTCCTGCACAGTTCTGGAATTGCTGGGGTGTGGGGTAGAGAGTGTGCCAGGAGTTCCCCAGCAGTCAGCTCATGTGTGTCTTCATGAGCAGTTCTAGCTCTCTGCTGGCTGTTCTGGATCTGGACTAACTTCATGCTCCCTTGAGCTCCAGACAATGGGAAGATAAAGCCAGCTGGAGTCTGGTCAATGGGTGCTGTGCACATCCAGTTTGGGTTTAGCAGGATTTGGTAAGCTCAAGTTCTGCATCATGGAAAGGCAGCTGAAGTGTTGTGGAACTGACCCTGGAAGCAGCCTGGCAGTGCTGCTTATGCACAAGGCCAGACCTTTTCCTGTGCTTGAAGTCAGCCAGGGAATCTCTGCATCTAAAAAAATAAATGCTCTACAACCCAAATAAAGCATTGATGGATAATGATAGTTGAGTGTGTGAAGCTGCAGCTATTTGGGACAAGTATATCTTTATCTCTTAAAAATCATAGATGCAATATTTTTACAGTGTTAGGAATCCCCAGCCTCATTCTGTTTGAAGCTGGAATAAAATCAGTTGCAGCTGTTAGACAGTTTTATAAAGCTGTTGTTTGTTCCATTAGAGATCTGCTTCCATGTTGTACTCTTGAAAGTTCTCTCTGTGTGAGAGAATACCACACAAACTTTAATTACTGCTCAGTCAGCAGTCAGCAGTCATGCTCCAGAGCCTTCTACAGTGCTTTGCCATATAAAAACAGTTCAAAAATGCTGATACTCTTTAAATGTCTGTGTTCCTTACATCCTTGAATTTAATGTAAAGATGGTACAGAAGTATGCAGCTGAATACACATTTCATTCCATGTTCCTCTTAGAGAAGCTTAATAATTTCTTCTATCATTGTTTTACATAATCCTTATTGTTATGTATACAGAATAAATATTGTCCTTTTTTTCTCCAAGCCATCAATGCCAGCTAAAAGAGCCCACCCAACAGCCTCTACCAGCTCCAAATGAGGGGTCATTGGAAGAGGGTGAGGAGTTGCCTGCACAGAGATATGAAAGAGATTTGGTACAAAAGTTGAAAGTTCTTAGACATGAGCTCTCTCTTCAGCAACCTCAGGCTGGTCACTGTCGCATTGAAGTATCCAGAGAGGAAATATTTGAGGTATTTATTCAATGTTTTTTTACTGCTAACAGCAGCTTTTTGTCACTGAAGAGTTAAGGAAAACTGATCACTAATTATAGCAACTTTGCTTCACAAGGACCCACCACATTACACAGCTCTTGAAATTTGCTTCATGTTAGCACTCAAACAGTTTGAGCTGTGTTTTCTGTAGTTCAGTAACAATCTGTGTATTACAGAAATGCAGAAATCTTAATTACGGTATTAGAGAAATCTTCATAGACTTAATTATGGGAAGAAAATAAAACAGCTAATTGCAC
The DNA here is from genome assembly GCA_003676055.1 of Chloebia gouldiae. NCBI lineage: Eukaryota > Metazoa > Chordata > Aves > Passeriformes > Passeridae > Chloebia > Chloebia gouldiae. The sequence continues at coordinate 288,163 of QUSF01000022.1, forward strand.
AAATGCACTTACAGGAATCCTATCGTCAGATAATGAAGATGAGGCCAAAGGACTTGAAAAAGAGGCTTATGGTGAAATTCCGAGGAGAGGAGGGCCTGGACTATGGAGGAGTAGCAAGGTGAGATTTTGGGGATTTTCTGACACTTCTTAACTGTAAAATTGCCCTTTAAGTGCCCTATGGTTGCTACCATCCCCTTTCAAGTTACCTGTTAATGTCATATGTTAATTGTTTGTGGTCTAGTTTATAGACAGTGGCTGTAGCTTCACTCTTTATGTGGTATGCTGGAAAGTGGAAGCTTGTGATTTAACAGTTGTCCCACTGCTAGTTATGAAAGTGTGATCAGCTCAAATTGTGAGGTCTCTCAGGGAGTGTAGACCCTGAAGTCAGATCCAGATCACAGGAATGGTTTTGTTAAACACACCTCTCTGATTTCCCACAAATGGATTGCAGGAGGGTTCCTTTTTGTCATGTCTCAGCTGCATTCAGGAGAGTTCTCTGATCTGTTGGAGCAGGAGTGGAGATGAACTAATCCTAAACAAAAGCTAAAATTTCAGCGAGGACTTGCCTCTCTCTTAAAAATGACAATAATTCCCTGCGGGTCGCATCAGATCTGAAATTCAGGAGCTGATTTAGCATCACTGAAAAAACGCTCACCTGGTGGCTCAGAGTTGTGTAAATTCACAGAGAAATTTCTCAAATCCACAAAAGCTGCCCACTTAGGTGTCTTTCAGTGATCAATCCCTGGACAAAGGAAAGAAGCTGGAACATTCTGAGCTGCCTTACCCGAGCTAACCTTGGTTGTCTCCACTGTTGACATCCTGTTACCCTGATGCCTTTCATAATTGCCCATTAGTTGCAACTGACTCTTCCAGATCAGTACAGCTCCACTTCTAAGCATTACAATTGATAGTTCTCTCCAAATGTTTTGGACCTGGGAAGGGTGTCCAAATTTAACAACAAAGGGGTATTTGTCATGGTGACTTGAGAGGTCAGAAATAGCTTTGGTTCTGCTCCTGTCCTTGTGTGTTACCAAGGTGAGAGAATTTACCCAACCCCTCCTTTTAATGCACTTGGTCTCTGTTCCTTCTGGCCTCTGCTGAAAGCAGTCACCAAGCTGGCAGAAAAACAGCTTTTCTAAAGATCCCCAGCAATTGAGCTGATTCTAATCAACAGATTTTTTTTTTTTTAATATTTCCTTATACTGTACAGGTTGCAGAGAAGCAACCTGATGCAGAGATCTTGTGGGCTCCAAATAGCTGAACTCTACAAAGGCAGGATTTTTTTGGAAGTGAGGCCTGTTCAGACTCAATTAGTTGATGGCACTGTCTTAACAGGTTGCTGTAGCTTCTCTAATTGATGTTAATCCCTTCAGTGCTTCTGAACTAAACCAAGTCTGCACTGAGTGGAGTAGGACACTGTGAGGTTTTAATCACACCCTTTTGGTCTACAAATGGAGGGCAGCAAAAGAGGATCTGATTTTGACATAAGCATTCCATAACTGATCAATCACAATAATTGTGTTGTCTAAAACTTAAGTGCAGCTTGCTCTCTTCTAAATCTGTTGTTGGTTTGTTTGGTTTTTTATTGGCAGAGAGTGGTTGTATTTACTATGCCATGAAATGTTGAATCCCTACTATGGACTCTTCCAGTACTCCACAGATAATATTTACATGCTGCAAATCAATCCAGACTCTTCTATCAATCCTGTAAGTACTATTACTAGTAATTACTATTCTCAGTAATATTCCTACTTCAAGAGATGTCCTCTGCAGTTTCTTACAGCTGTTCTTCCACAAGAAGAGTCTAAACTGCAGGGTAAATTGGAATAAGAAGGTGTTAATGTCTTATATTTATACAGTAAGAAGCAGAGGGGTTTTATTCAGAAATTAAAAGTGTGACATAAATATCTGATTTCTGTGAGACTCCTCAATACTGATTGGCTTGCACAGTCATTCTGAGAAGACAAGACTGATGAATTTCATCTTCACTGTGAGCATAGGTTGTGCACACAGCATTATATTCCCAGCAGTGCCACCCCATGACTTTTAGGGATGTATCCCTTGCTTGCCCTTTCTTACTACCCTCCTGTGCTTACTTTTTCTCTTACTGGAGGATTTGTATTGATGCAGACCCTAAAAGGAGCAGCAGTTCTGTAATAGTAGAGGGAATTCTTCCTGACATGACATTTCCTGACATTTGCACTGGAAGATGAGGGAGGTGGATTGGAAGAATGTTAACCATAGGACTTACACCTCAGCTTTCAAAAGTTAGTTTAAAAGGAAGGTGAAAGAAATGAAGGAAACAAGCAAACTGCTTCTTCAAGGGTAGATACATTTGGATGGTTAAACAAAGAATAAACTAATTTGTGTGGAATCTTCATCTTCTTGGATTCTGGAGGTTTCATAGTGATTTTCGAAGTTTTTCCCTTTGAGAGGTCTAAAGACTTGAATCCAATTTATTAATCAGGTAATGCACAGAGACTTGTTCAAGGTTTTTAATGATTAAATGCTTTGGTTTTGGTTATGTTGTGAGGAAAAGTGGTGGCTGCTCTTGCCCAGAGGGCTGCAGGTAACTCACACAGAACAAACTACCGAGGGTGCCACAAGATGTCAGTGTCTTCCCAAGCCTGATTCTCCTCTCTCCCTGCAGGACCATTTGTCTTATTTCCATTTTGTTGGTCGGATAATGGGTTTGGCTGTGTTCCATGGACACTATATCAACGGGGGGTTCACAGTTCCCTTTTACAAACAGCTGCTGGGGAAGCCCATCCAGCTCTCCGATCTGGAATCTGTTGACCCAGAATTACACAAAAGTTTAGTCTGGATCTTGTAAGTACTGAACTTAGCAATTGTCTCACTGTAGAGAAAATGGGGTAGAGTTTGTTGGCAATAGTGAGATGCTTTAGACAAAAAAAGAGTTTGCAAAATCTTTTTATGATTGCTGTCTATACTAAGTCATTATAACTATTCTTAATATATCAAAGGTACTTGAGGAAAAGTTCTCATTGCAAACTCTCCTTGCAATAAAGTAGATACTAACTCATTAAAAGTTGAATGGGTATGGTGGACTATCACTATCAAAATCCAAAATCAGGACAGATGTCTGAGGGGAAGTAGAGCATCTTCAAAAGAAAGCTAACTCTGATTAAAATGAAAGTAAATGGAAGTAATTTGGGCTTCTGTATGCTTACAGAACAAGATCCAGCATTCAGTGTAGCTTTGGGACTCTTTGGAACTGCTTTGCATTATCTCAATTTCTTTTCCTAAATGCTATTTTGAATTTTGTATTTAAAGAAGTTACTGATGATGAAGTTCTATATGTGACAGCAGATCAGAGTCTTGCTGGATGTGTGTATATATATATGTGTGTGTGTGTGTGTGTGTGTGTGTGTATTTCTGTATATAGGGTTTTATCCAGTATCCTTAGTGCTGTTAGAATTAGATGAATATTCCATATCTGATCAGGCTCTTCAACATGCACGAAACCAAACAGAAACCGGTGATGGTGGCAATATTCCTCAAGTGTGTGAAATGCAGGTGGTAACTAAGATTTAGTCTCAAGACTACCTAGGTGTTCAAGTAACTGTCAGCATCACCACTGAGAGTTAGCAATATGCCAAAAATGCTGAGTTCACCCTCTGTGCATTGGCAGAGAGAACGACATCACACCAGTCCTGGACCATACGTTCTGTGTGGAACACAACGCCTTCGGGAGGATTTTACAGCATGAACTCAAACCAAATGGCAGGAATATTCCAGTGACAGAAGAGAACAAGAAGGAATATGTCAGGTATTGCAAACAGAAATATGTCCTGTAAATGGAGTGGGAAGAGGGTAGTAAATAGAATTTTTGTATAGTGAAACTAAGGAAGTAAGTATTTTGGGTGGGAACTCCTGAGTCATAAATGACATGAATGTTTTCACTGGAAGACCTGGGAGGATGAAGTTCTGAATGGTATTTTGGTTTTGCATTGATGGTGGAATAATTATTTGGTGAAGAAAAAGGAATGGATAAGCACTTCTTTCATAATCCAAAATGTGTGTATTAAAACAAAGTCCTCTGTAAAATGAGCATTTTTTCAAGTCTGCTGTGAAAATCCCAGTGCTGCCCAGTTCATCACCCCTGACTTCTTCCTTCCTCCCCCACAGGTTGTATGTGAACTGGCGGTTCATGAGAGGAATAGAGGCACAGTTCCTGGCTCTGCAGAAAGGTTTTAATGAACTTATTCCTCAACATCTCCTTAAACCTTTTGACCAGAAAGAACTTGAGGTATGTTTTATCCACATGGATTACTGTTCTGTAATTTGTTTGATCCACAGCCAAGCACTGATTTAAAAAACAAACATAAAGCAAGCAAAACAAACAAAACACAAAACTTATTCCCTTCTATGTACCAAAAAGCTGAGTATTTGTTTAACCAAACCCTCTTAGGTTTATTCTTGACATTCTTTGGGTTGATATTATTGAAAGGGCTACTTAAACAGGGAAAGACAAATACACCATGGTTACTATCCAAGGACTAATGCTCAAGGCAGGTGGTCTGAGAAGGAAGAAATACTGCAAGTTTGAGGAATTCTTGGCAAGACCAGACACGTTGTTTACCCCAGAACCTGTTTTGTTCAGTAACTTTTCATGCATGGCTGTTTCTGTTTGCACACAGGAATTGGTTTGCAGAAGTAGAAGAGTTGAGCATATAGAAAAAAAAAAATTTGTCTTATTATCAAATCCTGAGAAAGCTCCTTCTTAAAATAGTTCCTATTACAGCAATTTTTCCTCCTGTTTTGCTTCTAGAAAAAATAAGACAACCTGTGGAATATTCATCACTTGTGGTTTAGAAAGCACTAGCTTTGTGCTAGTCAGTCGTGCATTTTGGTTAATCCCACAAAGTTCTTGCATTCCATTTACTTCAAAAGGTAGATTAAAAATCCATTAAATATTTCAATACTCTCCACATCAGGACAGTCCCAACTCCCCTAATGATATGGCAGGTGTAAGTGGGTGCTATCTTGGTGGCACAACAAGGCAGCTGTTAAAGGGCAGCTCTCAGCAATGGTATCCTTACTGTGGAATATTATGGGAAATTTAAAATACAACACACATTTTGTTTTGAGGGGTGAACTTTGCTCTGTGCCATTTTTTTGTTGTTGCCAGAGGACGTGGTTAAAAGCATGGCCAGCAGCAACTTCCTTTTTGTAACCTGGTGTCATATGGAAAAGAGATTGAAGTGATATATCTGGTCTGTGTCAGAGATTCTCACAACTGGGGTCAAAAAACAGATGAAAAGTTTCCATAGTTTATTGTGGAACAACAGAGCAACTCAGATGTTCCCATAAGCTGAGCAGGATTCCATTGTTGCTGGTATTGGCACCTCTAGGACAATCCTGCAGCAGGACAATGATGCTGTGCCACAGCCTTATTCCAAATCAGTGCTGTGCCCTCATTAATCTGTGCTTCCAGGGAGCACAGATTTAATAAAGCAAATCTTGCATGGGCTTGACTCTTAGTTGCTTGTGAAAGTTCTAACGCAGGTAAAGCACTGCTTGGGGTCAGTTTCACTGCAGTCAAAGTGGAGAGATTTACTGCCAGTTCTGCACTGGTTTGGAAGGTTACCTTGCACCAAAAAGGTGGGTGAAGCACCTAAACAATGCCAGGCTTTGTGACGTGGATGGATTTGTTTTTATAACTGCAAACCTGAAATTACTGTGGACTTTAAAGCGCTTCCTAACCTTTTAACAGCTGATCATAGGAGGCCTGGATAAGATAGACCTGAATGACTGGAAGTCCAACACACGCCTAAAGCACTGCATGGCTGACAGCAACATTGTCAAGTGGTTCTGGCAAGCAGTGGAAACGTTTGATGAAGAAAGAAGGGCAAGGCTGCTGCAGTTCGTGACGGGCTCGACACGTGTCCCACTTCAAGGTTTCAAGGCTTTACAAGGTGACTGATGTGGAGGCTGAGTTAATCTGTGGTTGGAGAAAGGGATAAAAGTGGTGTGGTATTTACAGGCCTCTTGTAAAATATCAGCATATTACTGGATAAGTTAAGCACTTCCAAACTTTAGAGCTTGAGAGCAGTTTTACATTTGTCAGCAGCTCAGCTGCTGCTGAGCACTTTGGCTGTTGCTGATAGTGATGGAAGCTGGTGAATCTGTTAGTGAGCAGTGCTTTGACTGCTGTCAGTTTCCTACAGCTCTGTGCTCCGGGGTTCAAATCATTCCATGCAAATATGCACAGGGATATATGGCTGACTAGAGAACTTTTTCATGTGAGAATTGTATTCCCCTCAGTGTTCATCAACAAACCATTAGGCTTTAAAGCAAATTTCTGAAAATTGCAGGTTTTTATCAGAAATGTGGCAGTGTCCTCGGCCATTCTGATCTCCTGATCACATTCCATTTGTTGGCTGACAGTATATTGATGTTAAAAATGAAAATACTTGTTCTGTTTTACAAGGAAAACCTTTGTGCACTTAAGTATTTTCATTTTTGATGCTGCAGCTTCGTTAATATCAAATTTAGCAGCTTTCCAAAATACCAGTCTGTAAAATGATTGTCACAAACAGCCTTATCTCTTCTGCCATCCCTTCATCAGCTGCAAATATCTCTACAAATTTAGCCTAGGACATACTTAGGCTTGCAGCTGGAACTGTAATTTCCTCTCTTGCCTTTTTATACACAGCAAAATGTGTGTGTGTGAATGATGCTTTGTTGAAGTGCATTAACTAGAATGTCTGTCTAAGGTTCTACAGGCGCTGCAGGACCCAGACTGTTTACCATCCATTTAATAGATGCAAACACGGACAACCTTCCAAAAGCCCACACTTGGTAAGATGGAAACACTCTGCTTCCTCTCCCTTTGTCTTGATTTAAAGAAGTCAAAGCTCTGTCCTGGGCAGGGGTTAGGCATGTGATACACATGGATGACTCCAAGAGTGCTCTGTTAACTTGCATATATCTGTACTCTGCAGCCAACAAAATCATTTGTCTTTCTTAAAGCTTGTCTTCTATACTATCTGTGGTTTTCCAGAGGTGGTTATTCTGGGTAGTGAGACAATTGAAAGTTTATTTCTGTATTTCTTTATTACAAAGAAGTGTTGTCAGATGTCGAATGTTGTAAGCTCATGCTGTTGCTGCAGTATAGGCATAGCCTGAGCTCTCGCACGGAAATCTCACTCCATCAGAGGCAGGAAATGGTGTCAGCAGCAGCAGACTGTCTGCAGGCAGGGCAGGGAGTGGGCTTGCCTGATGTGTTGCTTTTTCTTTGCAAGTCTCCTGCATCTGCCTCCTCCTCCTCCTCATCCCAAACGCTGCCCTATTAAGCTGTGCATTCCTGCTGTAGAAATAGTTTTTCATCTTATCTCGTCACTGAGACAGCTGAGAGTTTTTACAATTTCTATCTATATATTTCCCCCAATAAGCACTTCAGATCCATCAGTGTTTTGTTACTTTCCCTGCAGCTTTAACCGGATCGACATTCCGCCTTATGAGTCATACGAGAAGCTTTATGAGAAGCTGTTGACAGCTGTGGAAGAGACGTGTGGGTTTGCTGTGGAATGAAAAAGCTACCAAAGGAAACAGATGCTAGCTCATGGACCACCAAATCAAAAGCTAGAAGAAGCTTGCTGTGAACTTCCTGCTAAGCTGTCTGAAACATCTGAACTCTGACAACTTAGAGATGGGGCTGTTTCCCTTAGGTCGCTGGTGGATTAGGGGGGGAGGGCCGGGGCTTTTCTTGGTGGTTCCCAACTCGATTTTCTCCCCTTTGTTACAATAACCCCTTCCCTCTTCTTCTATCCCCCCTGAAAAGAAATGCAGCCAAATTCAGCATTTGGCTTTGGTTACACAGGATATTCTGCTAGATTTGTAACACATATTGTGATAGAGTCAGCGACCTGTGGGGCTTTTTTAATAGGAGAATCAAAGTGTATTTGAGAATGAGCTTAATTTACTGAGGACTTGAAACTGGTAGGTGCACCTGGTTAGTCTGTCTTAAATCAAGGTTGAGCCTTTGTAGAATCCAGCAGGTGCAGAGTGTCTGACTGGCACCACAATTTGCATTGCACATTTTAAACATCTGTTTAAAAAGTAAACTTCTAGCGGAAAATACCTCCATATGAACACTTAACTGAAAGGTAAAGAAATCCAAGTTCTGCCTTAGCAGGAAGCTCCCAGTGGAAGCTGTGGCTCACCTTGAGAAAAGTGAAGGAATCTGGGACAGCTGAAATGGTATTGTATGATTTCTTTTTGGTTGTCCTGGCTGAAATCTAATTGTTTTGCACGTGAAAACAATTCTTTCCTCCAGCAGAATAACCTTCCATCATTTGTTCAGATGTAAGTACCTTGCAGAGAAGCCTTGTGAGGAGGACACAGAGGATAAAAATCCATTCAATCCCAAAGCTGTGATTTCTGTGCCACTGTTTTACCCAAGATGTGTTTGTGTGACTTTAAATCCTAAGACTCACATGGAAATCACTAAAAGTCAAGTTAACAGAGCAAACTCCTGCTTCAAATTTTTTGGCCTTGGGAAAGGTTTATTTGGAGATTGAGGTAAAAGGGGAACAATATAGTGAATACATTCTAAATGTTACAGAAAGCTATTGGAAGAATTTATGACTTCAGTTATGTAGGGATGAAAATTTCTCCAGAGAGCCATAAGGTATTTTTTCCAATATCTGAAACTAATATTAAAAGGTTTGTTCTCTAACACAGGAGTAACAGAAGCAAGTCCAATACCTGGATGTCGTGATTTGAAACACAGGTGTCTGCTAAGGAAGGCAGGAGCCTCCCTTGTAATGGAAAATGTAACCTCCTTCCCTCCAAATTATTATAAATTTGAAATTAAGGCGTTTTCAGGCAAAGATATGAGAAATAGGAATAATGGCTTTTTACTAGTATATATAACAAGGCAATAATGCAGAAACACTGGCTTAAAGTGACAGTCAGGATAGGACCTGACACTCTGTTGGTCAGGGTGGTGGTGGCAGCCCAAGTTAGTGGTGGCTGCAGTCCTGATGAAGTGATAAATGTGGTTCTGTTGAAGCAGTGGTCCTGTAGAAGGTTCTGGTCTTCCTTTGAAGGTCCAGTGGTGATTGTGTAGCTCTTGTCCTCTGGGCATGCAGTAGGTAAGGGCTGTCTGTGGTGGTCCAAATCTCAGATTATATCCAGGTAGGAATGTTTGGTTCCTCCCCCTGGGTGGAGCATCTCACAGTGGGTGATGTGATTTTATGAGTCATGCATTGAGGCTTAATGACCCATTAAAAGAAGATAATTCCCCCAGAGGGAGTTATCAGGGCTGTGTTATGGAAGAGATAAAGAACACTGTCCCAGTTGGTTTTAGGAGATTTTGACAGAATACATACCTTTGGTTACATCCTACATTGTAACCTAAGACACTCAATCACTAACATTTTTCCAGTTGGCACATCAAGATGAGACTGTATTTTAACAAATAACATGGCTTCAGAGAGACCCATGTATCTATCAAACATGTCTAAACTTAAACAGGCTTGCTTGTATAGGATTTTTTTCCTTTGGCAAGCCTGATTTTTGGAGAGATTAATGACTGAACCACTTAACAGATGTAACATTAATGGAATAGTGCATTGAAATTCAGCTGTGGGTAAGAGACTGTCTTTAGGAGATGTCTACTGGAATACTTCTATTTTGTCTTTTTATTTAATTGCATTTGGTAATAGCTTTAAACTGTGATAGGACAGAAAGTAGACACTTGTCAAAACCTGGCATCTTTCTCTGTTTTGTTTGTTTGTGGTTTTCTTTTTGCCATTTACCATAATTCTTGTGATTTATTGTCGGTAGTCGCATCGGAGGTGTAAAATTGTACCATAATGTGAGATTTGCACAGGGTGGCTAAAGATGGTCATCCTGTACAGGACTGTACAGGAGAGGCATGTTCAGCCCCTGTTCTGTGGGGATCTTTTGGCACTTGGAGACCAGTTTCTGCAGTTCTGGTTGTTGGGATGTGCAACAGTTGGCAGACAGCATCCCTACGGTCCCAGGCTGAGAAGCAGAGTTCCCACAACCCTGGATTTTCCAAATTGCTTTGAAGTCAAACCTGTTCATAGAGTGTATTTAATCCTTTCAGTACGTTTGAATGTGCAATAAACCAGTCAGATAGGAAAAATGCAAAACAGATTATTGCCCAAAAGCTTTGCATGCAGTCTCATGTGGGTTTTTCACTAAAAGAAGTGTAAAAAAACCCAAAAACCCAGATACTAAAGCCCACCCCTAATAAAAATCCTATCACACCTGCAGCACAACTGGCTCAATACAAACCAAGTGAGGTGAAGGGAAAGGCCCCTGATTTGGAGATCTATAGGTCAAGTAGCTTTATGTCAACGACCCAGTTGACATAAGATAGTTCCTAATGTCTTTGCTAGGTCAGTGTTTTATTGAATGCACAAAATAAGAATAGGCAAGGATTGTTGTTTTGAAAAGTCCGTCTGTTTTTTGCTGTATTTAAAAGCCCTTGTCAAGGTACCTCCTCCGTGCTGACAGTAACGAGAATAGGGCACTGTCTTTTAAATTATTTGAGTTCTCTTTTCAACAGCTTCACCACCTCTCCCGTTGTGTTGTCTTTGCAATTTTGTGCCACTTCAGTGACGATGAAGACATTTTTTGTCTTGTTCTGTACATGCATTTGAGGCAGGCCTTAAAGCTGGTTGGGTGGATGGAGGAACAGCAAGGAGTGAGGCAGAATGGCTTTGGAGCCATGGGCTGTTCTTCCTGTACCCACTTCCAAGGCCAGAGAAGGACAGAATGCCAACAGGAGTTAGCATGGCTCGAGCCAGTGGCTCTCAGAGGTCTGGGATAACCTCAGCTGTCTGAATTTGTGTCCATTCCCACTCGGTCTGCCAGCACTTGAACTTGGTTGTTACTTCTCAAACTTGCCCAAAGAAAACCACGGAGTCCCGTGTTCATGTTGTCATTCCACGTCCCACCGTGTGCGCGGACACTCTTGGATCTGACCCGAAGGAAAGACAAGGTACAGCGTGTCTGTCATTCCTGTCCCACGGCACAGCCCGCAGCTGCTCCATCAGCCGTGCCCTGGTTCTGCTCCTCAGCCTCTACTCTACGCTCAGGGATGTAGGAAACCACCACTCTGCTCGTGTGTTCCAGCGGGGAGGAACGAGACTGTTGGGTGGGTGTGAGTGTTCACTTGGGCATTATGTTAGACAAGACCCTGCTCCAAAAAAGGCTGCTCGAAGCTCAGCAGTTTGTCCTCAGTTCAAGTCGAGGTGGTTGTAAAATCCAACAGATTTTGTAAATTACTGATCAGCCACCAGGCCCTCTGGAGCCAGTGCCCAGGTTCAGGGCCGTGTGGCACAGCAAATTCCCAGAAACACAGTATGGATCTGGTTTTAATCTGTTAATTTTTTTTTTGTTGTTGTTGTTGTTGTTCCTCAACCACTTTATAATGTATTTTTTTAATTTATTATTTTGTAATGTCATGTTTAAGTATTGCTGCTATCCTTGTTATTCTTCCCACTGTTTTTATTGCAGATTTATTTTGTGGAAGTTGTACACTAATGTTTCATTTTATGTCTAAATCAAAGTATTTAAGGAAATACTAGTTCTATTTAATGTGGTTATGGAACCAGCTGGAATAAAACGTGATTGTATAGTAGGCTGGACCCAGGAGGTCATGTTCATTTTTGTTACATATGCAATAAACTCACAACTTTAAACTCTTGGTAGCCACTGTTTTGTTTGTTAAAATATTTGTGGGAATCAGAGGAAAAGAGTGGACAAAGTATCAAAATGCAACTGATTTAACAGATATGTATGGACTGCCCAGATGAAAGTCCTCCTCTGCAGGGAGAACATTTTGTTTCATTAATTCACCTTTTCCCCTTCTTTTCTCATTATTTGTCCTGGTGCTTTACTAAAACCTCAATTTGCAGAAAGAAATTGTAATCTCCCCCTGAATGAAAGCTGGAGAAAGATTCACTAATGTTGATAAATCCTTGCTTTCCTGTTTAGGTTTTTTTCCCTAATTACTGCTGCTTTGCAAGTGGAGAAGGACAGGAGCAAGTCCGAGGAGGGTGCTCAGTGTTGGTGTGTGCTGCAGCAGTGCCTTCCCTCCCTGATGCTGAAAGCTGGGCCGTAATTTGGTTTAATAAATAAATAGAAAAGGAGGGAGTACAAATAAAATGCTTTTTGTTCACTGAGTAATTTCACAATATGAACAAACGACCGGGGAGCTGCTGCAGCCCACCCCTCGTGTCAGCCAGCGGCAGGGACTGAACGATTTCATTACCTGGAGCAGGAGTTCGTGTCAGTCCTTCAGTGCTCTGTCACGCACTGCTGTTTTCTTTAATAACTACTTTTTGTGAAATTTTCCTGATTTCTGCTTTCCTTTTGGTGCTAAGGGAGAGGAGGATCCCTGGAGCCTGCTCCAGTAGGTGGGCTGTGCTGTAGAGGGGCTGCTCCAGGACTTCTCTACCACGTGAACCTCTTGAAAACGCAATTAAAATTTTCCCATTTCTCTTAGGAAATCATGCGAAGCTCAGCGAATCGGCTGTCTGCTTTTCTGGCAGCTTGGCAAACCACTTAAATTCCATCAAATTCCCTCAAATTCCATTTTCCACTCTTCCTGCAGGACGTCCCCAGCTGCAAACGCGGTGTCCGGGGGGCGGAAGGGGTTCCTTGCTACTCGCTTGGGCCTCCACGAGCACCCAGAGCCACGGTGGGGAGGAGATCCCATGCTGGGGTCCCGGACTCTCCAAAATTCCCGATTCCCCAAAAAAGTTCCGTCCCGGGCCCCGCCCCGCGCCCACGTGCGGCGCTGGCCACGCCCCCTCCCCCCGGGAGCACCGCCCGCCCGGCAGGGGGCGTGGCGCGGCGCCGCCCGCCCGGCCCCCCTCTCTATGGTAGGTTCGCCGTGCCGGGCCCGCCCGCGCCGCCCGGCCCCGCGCGCCGCTCTGGCTCTCCCTCGCCGGCTCTCTATGGTGCGGGGCGGCGCGGTCACGTGGCGCGGGCCGGGCGGAAGCGGCGGGAGCGGCGGTTAAATGAAGCGGGGCCGGTGAGTGCCGGGGGAGCC
>QUSF01000022.1:301232-394600 GCA_003676055.1 Chloebia gouldiae
GGAGCCCGGGCCGACCCCTCCGTCCCGCGGGGCCCGTGAGTGCCGGGACAGCCCTGCCGTCCCGCGGGGCCGTCCCTGGGCCTCGCCGGACTCCTCGCTGCGGGTCGGGCGCTGCTCCCGGCTGGGGCCTGTCCTCAGGGACGGGTCGTTCTCCCCGCGTCCCCTCAGGGCCCCGTGTCCGTTCCGTCCGTTTCTCTTCCCCCTTCGTCCCGTCAGGGCCGGTGCTTCCCGTCAGGGACGGTCCCCCGTGTCCGTCCTCCACTTTCATTTAGGGCCGATTTCTTCCTCCTCGCTTTCCCTCAGGAGCGGGGACACCCCCTCCCCCTCCAGCTCCCCTCAGGACTGGGTCCTTTCCCTCCGCCCTTGATGCCCTCAGGGCCGGTCCCGTGTCCCCCTCCCCGGTCCCGTGTCCCCCCGGGGGCTACCCCGGGCCCGGTGCTTGGAGCTGGTGGGGAGAGGAGGGTAAAAGATTGTTTTCTTCTGACCCCTGCTCAGTGTGGGAGCACTCGGTGCTGCTGGGACATCTCGACATTTCAGGTATCTGCTGTGGGAGCTGCTGCAGGAAAGAAACCCCAAACACAGCTGTCCTCGGAGCTGAGGGATCAGTGTAAGAGATACTCCTCTTCCTCCTCTTCTTTCCTTTCTCTATTGATCCAAGTGCCAGCCAGCCGTGGTAGAGCACAGCCTGGAAGTGTTAATGCACCCTGCGTTTATGTAATGAGTTTTTTTGCCCCTGGAGCTGACCTTGTTGCCCAGAAGGCTGGAGGCAGGTCGGGATCCCACCAAAGTCTTCTGAGGCTGAAGAGCTGTGGGGAGCTCCAGCGTGTGTGTGAAGAGAGGAGTGTGAGCTCGCCTGGGGCAGTGCTTTGGGGTGGGCAAAATGTGGATTGGCTTAAAGAGTCATCCCTGGGATCCCGGGATTTGCAGCTGTGCTGGCTGGAACCCTGGGTGGATAATGGCTGCTTGCACCTACCAGCCCAGCCTGGGGAGTTTTTCCTTTCATCTCACCTGTGCTTTATGATCTGGAGTGTTCTCTTTGAGTGTCCTCCAATACCTTACTTTAGAATCTTACTGACAGATGCTTAGAACAGTTTTCATACAAATAAGTTTAGTTGTTGATGTTTCTGTTCAGTTTGGTCACTGTCCTGAGACCTCTGATGCTTTGAAAGAGAATAGCTGATGTTGCTGCTGTGCACTTTTATTTCCATAATCCAGGCATGGTGCTAAGGGACTAAAGCTTGATGTCCATGTGCTTTCAGAGTATTCCCTCTTGTGTTTCTTTCCCTATGGAACAGGATTGCTTCAGGCAGCAGTTCTAGAGGGTCTCTTGGTGGCTGAGAGGCACAGCCAGTCCTGAGACCTATGGGCAGATCTCTGCTTCTCTATTCTGTCTCTGTGGAGCTCGATTCCTCTTTCTTAATCTCTGCTCTCCCACCTGATGCACTTTGGAGCTCTTGCAGGTTTCCAGTGGTAGCAGTGGAGGAAAAGGCAGCTGTCCCCTGTCAGGCATTGAAACTGGCCTTTGCTCAGCTAACATGGCCTCTCCTGCTTTCAGAAAGGATGGCATGAGGGTTTTTCCTCCAGCAACCTGCTTGGAAGGTGAGGCAGGAAATCTGAGACTCATCATTCTGCAGATCCAAATCTTGAGCAGGTTCTGGTACATCCCTGAACAGGTACAATGCCTGTGGTAGATGCTCAAACCATGTGGTAGACCCTGTTTTGTTTAGGACTAGTAGGATTCCAGGGACATCTTTTAATTCCAGAACTCTGGGATTTACAGCTTTAATGTGTGCTTTTAATTTCTAGGATGAATGCTGTGCAAAAATTCCACTGCCTTGCATCAGGCCTTCTGCAATTGTAAACACGTTAATAGATTTCATGTGCTGGGTGTCTTCGTGGTATGACTGGATGTTCATAAACCATCATCTTGACAGGAGTTTGTGCCTGGAACACCAAGACTTGGGAAGGGACTCAGACAGATTTCCTGAAGATCTGTAGACATTCAGCCTGCTTGGAGGTGCTGCATTGTGGTAACAGGCTTTCTTCCATCTCTTTTTCTTGCTTCCTAGGATGTTTTCCTTCTGGTTGGCCTGGCTGCAGGCAGTCAGGGCAGGAACTGCAGTTCCTAGAAGAACACTTGGGGCAGGTGTTGCTGGTGATAAGGTGCATCTAGATTCCAGCAGGGTGCCAGCAACCTGTTCTGGGCTGGAGTTTCAGGAGCTGCCTCGGAAGTCCAAATTCCGGGGTAGACCAGTGTTTTGTCTGCCTGAGAATGCGGTGGGCGTTCCTGCTGCTGGCGAGCCTTGTGCTTTGAAATTGGACACAAATCACTGAAAAGTCTTGTGGCAAGAATAGGTGGGGCAAACACACAATTCCGGCGGCTCCAGCGCAGCTGGAGAGAGGCAGGAAGCATATCCCAGGGGCCAGGAGCTGATCAGCAACCTGGAGTAGCACAAACCCAAGTGCAGGAGATGTGGAGCCCTTCGGGTGTTGTTTAGTGTCTGCTGGAAGAAGCTCCCATTCATTATTTTGGAATGAGTGTCTTATTTTTATTTGTACTTTCTAAAGCCATTGTGAGTGGTTTAGTGTGTGTGAGCGCCAGCAGTGCTGGGTGTTGGGGCTTGCCACTGGCTGCATTCTTTATGGGACAGTCAGAGCTGCACCACTCATTCCTCTCCTTGGAAGTTTGGAGATACTTTTTTTGTTGTTTTTTTTTTTTTTTTTTCAGATGGTTTTGATCCGGAGATATTTTAAGACTCCCTTTAAATTATTGAATTTGGACATTATTGTATCTACTTAAAGATGAGGCATTAATAGTCTCCAAAGCCTGTGTGTGCACTAAAGTGATGATGAGGGTTCAAGGTGCTTCATGTAACTGGGATTACTCTCAGTAGGACCTATCCCAGTGGGAGACAGGTGCCTTTTTAAATACAGCAGAAGGTGTTTCACACACAGCTGCCTCCCAGGAGATCAGGTCATTTGTGTACAGGCTGGGAGTTCCTGTGTTTGAAATGGAGCTGAATAATGGGCTAGTCAACATTACTCTGCAGTAGTTTTGTTTTTAAGCAGGTTACTGGGAGATGTGGGAAACTGGGGAGGAGTAGGCAGAGATAACAGGAAAAGAGGGGAGGAAAAAAGCCACTTAGCAGTGTCCTGATGGCTTGAATAAGTTATCCTTGCCAAAGCACTAAGATGAGAGATAATAAGGAGTGTCTCACTGAGCTGGAATAATCTCATTCTCACCAGCCTTCATGTCACTTTTATAGAATTTCAAGTTTATTTTGGACTATCTCAGGAGTGATGTTTTTCCTCTGGGTCAGTGCTTAAGGGCTTGCAATGGTTTTAAATTCATAACGATCCTTGAGAAAGCTTAATTCCTGAGGATGGGAAATGATATTCCTTCTGAATGACACCTCTCTCCTAATTACCAACCCTGCTGTGGTTCCCTGCCTGTGTTGATGAGGGGAACTGTCAGTGCCTGATTAAGTGGAAAAAGCATTGGGCTTTAGGGAAGGATTTCACTGAGGGGCAGCTGCTACCCCGAGCCACGCTGTCACCTCGCAGTGTTCCTGACCCCGGTCAGCAGGAATTTAAATTAAACGTGTGGCTTCCTCTCTGGCTTTAGGGTGCTCCACTCCTGTGCTGCTGGTGTCCAGCTGCTCTCAGGGTGAGTTTTGGAGGCTGTGGTTGCCCCTTGTAATGAGAAGCGAAGTTGATGAGCTGAAATAAAACTGGGAGTGTTTGTGGGTGGCAGGGTGACCTGAAATGCTTTCGGTTGGCCTCGGAGGCCAAGCGTGGTGTTGCTCCCTCAGCCTGCTCTCCCTTGCAAGGAGGCCAAGCTACTGTTTGCATTATTCAGAGAAACATTTGGATGGGATCTGTAGAGGCATCACGTGATGCTGCTCTGCGGTACAAGGTGGTCAGGATCTGCTCTAGCTGGAATTTCTTTTTGGGTGAATATAAGAATGAAAAATGGCCTCAAGTAATATGTTTTGTCCAAAGCACTCCTTGCACAAGGTTTCTGTACTGCTTTATCCAGACTGACGTGCTCTTACCAAGCTGTGGGCACTGTTCCTGTTATTCCTTGGAGGGAAGCAGGCAGGGGTTGGCTTTTTGCAGCCCTTGTGAAACCAGAGCGAGGAACAGATTTACACTTCTGCTTCCAAATCCCATCCCAAAGACATGATGCATTTTCGTGTGATGGGTGGGGAAGGAAAACCTCTCCCTGATGCTTCTTGCAGATCATTTTTGTTTGAAGGCCAGTCTTAGAAGGAGCACTGGCTCATGTACCCCTGGCAAGTACAGGCTCTGTTGGGCAAATACATTTCAGGGGGTTGGCAGAGGGAAGGGACGGCAGTGCTGACAAGATGCCTGTAACACAGCCATAACGCTGCTGAGGACTTTCCTCCTCTCCCTGCTCTGCTGTCATGTGCTGAAATGCAATTTGAGGGAGATGACAGCAGCAGCATAATGGGGAGGCAATAAAAGCAGCTCTTTTTTCCTTTCAGGAAACCAGCAGGGTAGGGCATTTAATGCCTCCAGTGCTGCTGGGATTTCCAGCTACGGATGAGCAAGACCTGGGAGCAGTAACTTGGCTAATGTAAATAGCTCCTTGTAGATTGTTAAAGCAGAATCCTTTTGTAGTGGAGCTTCATTGTGCATCAGCTGGGAGGTGCCCTTGGATCTGCCAGGACTAGCACAGACCAGCTCCCAAGGGCTGGAACACACCTCTGCCTCGGACACAGTGTCTGGAGAGTGCTCCTCAGCTCCATGTGTTTGTGTTTATTTAGCAGTTTGTGGCTGGTTTTACTGACTCTCCAGCCCAGGTAGTTAAATAATCTGTCTGATACTGCAACACCCAGGAAGAGGATTTCTGTTCTGCCTGGTGCTGGACACATGTGTTGACCAAGGGTGGGCACAGGATTCACTGCCTGAAACAGTCTGTCCCTAGAAACTGCTCTGAGTGCAGCCTGTGTAACGCCCTGGCTGTGGCCTGTGGTGGTTTTTGTAGTCCTGTGTCTGTGAAATGTTGGTTTGCCTTGGGATTAGTGTGTGGTACAGTCTCGTTAATCTACAGGACTATGGACCTGGACAGTTAACACGCAGCTCTTCTTTTCTTGATTTTTATCTCATAATTCATTCATTTGTGAACTTCAGTAGTCTCAGAAGGGATTCATGCTGGATGTGGAGCATCTCTAAATCCAGCCACCATCTAATTTCACTGTTTTCTCCTCTGATACAGTGGTGCTTACCTCAAATGCAGCCTCTTTGCTTTTCTGCTATTTTAACATACCCAAACTCCACAGTGGCCACTGCCACGTGACATAGATGAAGTCAGGCTGGACAACTGTCATGAGCCTGGAAGGCTGCCCTGGGTTTTCACTGCTAAGAGGTTGCTGGGCTGGAATTGGCTGCAAGGCTACACGTGGCTGTAAACAAAACTAAACCCAGTTTTACAAAGGCTGTTGCTGGCTGCCTGGAAAATCTTTTGACAAGTGGTCATCTGTGGTGCTGGAGCAGTAAGGAGGTAGTTGCGATAATGCTCCTCCTGCAACAGTTGTTGGGTGCAAAAGGCAGCTTATTTTTTACTCTTTCCAGCAGAAATTGGTGCAGAGCATGGATTTGTTGCTCAGGTGTTGGCATCTGTCTTACAAGGTTGGTATTTTACTCTGAGTAGGTAAGGCCATTTAAGACTTACCACTGTGAGCTTGGCCTGTTGGCCCAGTCTGGCTCTAAACTGGCTTTTGTGTGTATTTGAACCCTTAATTGATTGTGTAAAAGCATCTTTCAAAGTGCCTGACCTTGCAATAGGAGCATGTGTAATTTGAGTGTTAGGGATAGGCTGTGGCAGTATCAGCTTAAGCTGCAGTTTAAGATCTTCCCCCTTCTTGCAGTTTATTTTACCACTTTAAATCTGTTCTCCCAATTCCACCATGCTGGAAATGTGTGGGTATCTGATCTGAATCCTACAAAAAAATGTTTTCCAGAGCATTTCCTTTCAAATCTGTAAGAAATGCTGGAGGAGTTCAGTGTGAGAGGAGGAAACAAGGTATGGGAACATGGCTATCCTTAACAGGTATTGAAGTGAAACCTTTCTTAACACGAAGCCACAGCTTCTGGCTGCTGACCTTTGGAATTGTGGCAAGTGCAGATGCTGAATATGGCCCTAAAAAAGAGCATGGCTGTTGTAACCAGAAAATATGACCTGTGAAGTCATTCTTTTTGGAAGTCACTCACTCTGGGATGTTTGACACCTGGAAGGGTTGGTGGCAGGCTTTTAAGTCAATAGTTCTGAAAGTGCTGTGCAGATTGACAGAGACCTTCTTTTTGCCAAGGTGGGCTGCTGCAGTAAGTCAGGTTTTTTCCCTGTGTGCCACCTCAAGGTCAGGTCTCAGCTTTTGTGTTGTCAGCAGCTTTGTGAACCAGGTGAGGTATGCGGTGCTTGAAAGCAAAGTTTTTGGGATAAGTTCAGGTCACATATAAAATAAAATATAAAAATACCCCCTTTCTTTCCACATTTTTTCCTGGTGGTGCATTATGCTTGTAATTTTTTCTGGAGCACAGCTTCCCAAGTGCAGCTTAGGTGGCTTCTTGAGTGGGTCTGATGAGCAACTGCTCAACATCCAGGATGCCATCAGAGCCTGTCAGTTCCTTGTGGTTTTCAAATCCTCTGGTTGCTACTGGAACTAGACCTGACTGTGCTTTCCAGCCCTCTTGGTTTTGGTCTACTTAGCCCTCACTGCTGCTTTTTACAGCAGTTTCCTGGTTGTGTGCAGCCTGGTTCTCCCTGCTTTCAGTGCCCCTGCAGACAGGGCTGTGAGCTGAGCAGGCTGCTGGTTGCTCATCAGTGTGAATGTCAGTGCCACTGCCTGTCCCAGCAATCTTAAATCCTTTATTTCTGTTTCCTCTCCAGTGAAAACAGTGCTAAGATGGGAACCTGAATGCTCCTGAAGACATTCATCCAACTTGTTAAATAACTGCTTAAAAGGTTGCACTTGGATTTCTTTGTTCTGTTAAGCTCTTTAAAGTGACATTCAGGATGCCTTAAAAAAGAAAAGAAAAAAGGCAGGAAAACTACTGAGGATTTGGAGAGGAAATGCTCTGTCCTTTCTCCTGGAGGGATCTGTGAAGTACAAGTAACAGAGGAGCACTCTGCTAGATATCCTGGGGTTCACAGGGCATTTCTCCTGCTCTTTTCCATGTGGCTGCTGGGTTTCTGGAGAAGAGAAGGCAGCTGCAATTAATGCTGTGTGGAGCTGTGGCAGGTATGTGCAGTTCCTGGGGCTTTGTGGAGTCCAGCTCTTTAAACTGGTGCCTGAATCTTGGTGCTGATCAAAGCAGTGATCAACCCCTGGCTGTGAGTTCAGGGAAAGGAAACTGGAAGTAAAACTCACTCTGGAAGGAACAGAACTGCAAATCACATAGTTTCACATGCTCTTCCATTCATCCCCACCCTTATAGCATAAAATCAGAGCAAAACATTTCTTCCAAATGATGGTTTGGGAGATAGGCTGTGAGCAGAGCAAGGCTGGGTTTTTGTGTAGGTCTGTAGACAAGTGCTGAGCTCTGAATTGTTGCATCAACATGAAATGCCAAGCTGGCACCTGTGTTTGTGATGTGGGAGGGAGGTTTTGGATTTAGGGGATTACACTGGATGATTTTACACATGCCAGAAGTCTGAGGCAGGCAGAGTACTGCCCTTTACAGGAACCAACTCCAGGGACCTCTCTTTCTCCCTCAAAACCATGATTTTTCACTTCACTCTTAAAATGAGCCACTCAAGATAAAGGCATTAACTCTCCTTTCCAACTAGAATTTGTAGATTTATTTTTTTTTTCAGTACTCAGTTGAGGGGAGGGAGAATGTAAGATCCAAAGGTTTCTACCTCTTGTGCAGAGAGTGGTTTTTTGCATGCATCAAAACAAGGAGTCTTGTGCTGCTCAGGGAGATGGAACTCTGCTATTTGCCAGAGGGACTGATGGGGGTCGTGGGAAGTCACTGGTATGTCCAGAAGTTGACCTTGATGCCAAGCACCAGGGAATAGCTCAGAGGAATGGGAAACTTTCATTTGTGTTGCCCAGTTTTGGAAAATGAATGCAGCTGTTTCAAAATAGTCTTACATTTTAGAGAGTAGCTCACAGAGAAAATACTTTGCAGGTTTGGGAAGAAAAATTGGTGCCAATGTATGTGGCCAGCTGTTAGTGAATTAGGTAAATCTGGGTACATTTCCTTCCTCTTGTACTTTGTGTTTCAAATAAAACTGGTGATTGGGTACTTCAAACAATTATGATTAATAATTATGATATTGTGACCTTGATGAAATGAACTGCAAGTGAGATTGATGAGAAGTCTTGTGATGTACAGACAGCCAAGATATTTCCTGTAGGTCCTGAGCAGGCTTAAAAATGGGGAAAAATCTAGTTGGGGATTTGAAGCCAAGTGATCCCTAAATATCTGCTCTCTTGATTGCTCCTGAGTAAGCAATTTTCATTAGCCTGGAGCAGTGACATGGAGATGTAACCTGTCCTGTGCTAATCTGTAGCCTCTTTTTGGAGCATCTCCTGATGTGCTCTTGGTCACACTCCTGACTCTGCAGTTACCAGTGGTGAGCCTGGGGGGAGAGGGCATCACTCCCTTCAGTGCTTTTCTCCTTGGGTAAGAGAAGGTGAGCAGGCGACTTTTGGGAAGTAACTGGAAGCTGTGACTGCTGCCAAATTCATTCCTCATTTTCATCTTCATTCATGACCTGCCCTGGAGCTGCTGGAGTCAGTTACAGGCTGGTGTGGTTTTGGAAATAGTCACTGCTCTGCTGGGATACTTTCTGAACTGTTTATGTTGGGTGTCTTGTCTGTCAGGGGGAGGTGAGCATTCAGGTTGGATTTACTTGCCACAAAATACTTCTTGTATTATATTGTCTTATGTTTTGGTGTGGTTAAACCAGTTCTGTGGCTTTCTGCCTGGAAATGGTACCCGGCTCTTTCTTATTGTTCGTTTCAGTTTCTGTTCCTTGATTTTTCTCACATCTCAGGAATCCTGTCTTCCCCTTCTCTGAGAGTGTATATCTCTAAAATCCTGTGGTAAACCAAGCCAGCTGCTAATGTGGGAAACACTTGGGGAATACTTTATAACTCACCAGCCAGTTCTGTTATTAAATAATCTTCAGGTTTGTTGTTTCTCTTCAGCACATTCTACAGGTCCAAAAATTGGTGGCAGAGCTGCGTGGATGCTCTTGTCCTAAGTCTGCCTCTGGTCTGTGCTGCTGAGAGGAGCTTTTGGCCAATACCTGTAGCAGATTGTGCTGCTGGAAACCAGGTGGTCTTTCCTGCCAGCCACTGCCCACACACTCCTGCCTTCAGAGGCCAGGGTAAGGCTTTTGGGCTGGAATCAATGCTTTTTGTACTTTTCCCAGGCTTGGAACTGAGCAAACCTGCTGGCAGAAGCCCTGCTCCAGCCCCATGTGTTGCCCTCTGGCTCTGTCCCTTTGCAGCGTGTGAGGCAGTGGCAGTAGCTGCCCTGTGCATAGCAAATAGGATTTGTTTGTGCCCAGCAGTTCTTGTTTGGCTTATGATCAGGAGATTTCTAATTTTCAGTTGGGATGATGCTGCTTAACACGATCAACCACTGTTAAACTCCCCCTGCTTTTGCTCAGTGCCTGTTACAAGGAGCAGCCCCCAGCAAATGGTGAACCCTTTGAAATGTCTCAGTGAAATGCTTGACAGTAAGTCACACTGGTTTATTTCCCTTCTGTTGTGCTTTTTTTATTTTTTAAGACTGAATTTTTAGCTTTTCATTTTGGTGGTTGTCACAAGCCCTGCATTATTTAAGTAGCTTGTTTTAGCAGCTTGAAATAAGCCAGAAATTCACCTTGCTCGCAGGCTACCAGCAGACACGTTTGCTGCCCGCAGGCACAGAGTAGGAGTTGATGCTCTTCTGTCAGTGTAGGTGAGCAACAGTGGTGTTCTGTGTGGGGGAGAGGCTAAAACACAGTGATTTGATGTTGCTGACATCTCTTTCAAGTTGCTCTTTTTTTTTTTCCCTTCCCCCTGTTTGACTGGGACCTCAGTTCCTACCTCCCCTGCTTTCTGTCTAGTCCTGTTGCCTTGAGCTGGAGCCAGACAAGAGCACTTTGAGTCTAGTCCCATCTTGGGGATGTGGGAGTTTAAGATTTCAAATGCTGTAAGTGGGGGTGAAAAATACATTACACCATGTTGAGAAGGGGGGCTCTCCCCTTGACTGTCAGTTTAGATTCCAGCACCATCTGAAGATGCTCATCACAGCACAAATGTGGGGTGGAGGGAGCAGATTTGAGTTCTGCTCCAGTTACTGCAGTCCAGAAACGCCTTCATATATCAGGAGATTAAATATATGCACAGCACCGATGGTGGCTATTTTTAGGTTAAGCTAAAAATATGTCATGTGGTGTTTAAAAGGATTTTGAATGGGTTTTGGAAATCCTTGTGTAAGCATTCTGTGTGCTCCTGAGACCTGCTTCACCTCGTAGCAGCTGATCCCTTACCTCATAGTAGTGGTTGGAAGCAGTGGTTTTGTGGATGATATTTTTTGCATGTTTGAGGAGCTTGTCCGGGAAGTCCCTGTGACCTCAGCTGTCAGCCTGAGGTCTTGTCAGTTCAGAGAACTGTTAAACCCAAGTCCCTGGTGGGCTCTGCTTTTTCCAGTAGCTGTTATGTTCTTCTCTGAATTCACTGTAGGAAGAACCATAATGGGGAGGATTTTATTGCCTGCACAGTGAAACAACTTGGATGTGCTGTGTCAGAGGGTGCTGGGCACTGAACAGACTCCCCAGGGAATGATCATGGTCCCAAGGCTGCCAGAGCTCCAGGAGCATTTGGACACTGCTCTCAGGCACAGGGTGGGATTGTTGGGGTGTCTGTGCAGGGCCAGGAGTTGGATGGACTCTGATCCTTGTGGGTCCCTTCCAGCTCAGGATATTGTGTAACTGAGTTATGGAGTAATACAGAGGTGAAATTGGGTGGGACCACATCTTCAGTGTGGTGGGTCTTTCCTGCAGTCAGTTGGTGTCTTAGAAGTCATGATGAGAATTTTGTGTCACCTGGATTCTGCTGTAGGGATTCAAGTCCCAAATCCAGCTTGATGTGCTGTGGTGCAAGTGGGAGCCTTTTAAGAAAAGAAGAAAAATGAAAATGTTGGGAAAGTGTTTACCTGACTGCTTTGCTATTAAAACAGTTCAGGTTTCCTGTCCTTGACTGTATTGCAGGAAAGCTGATGGGCATGTTAGAGCCTGCTAATAGGTAGCCTTATTCTTTGCCTATAAATAGGCTCTGAAATCACTGAGGTAGTGTGGAATAGCTTCTTTCCATCTGTCTTCCTTGCTTTTTTATTATTGTTTATGTAGGGCAAGACCCCAGGGTGGCTTTGATCTTGTTACTTCACATTCTTGGCGGCCTGGTGCTATAAACATGAATAAACTTCTTATTAGTGCCACTAGATGGAACTGGCCCATGCTTATGGATATTTGTTTAAACTCTAGCTCTGTATTGAGTATTGACAAAATGAATTGCTAGCTCTTGGTGGAAGCTTGGCTTTTACCCTCAAAGCAGGGCTTTATTAAACTGCATGGGGTTTTATTCAGTCTGTTTTGAAGTAGGAAGAATTGCCAGTTCTTTCCAGCTTTGGGTTTTTTTTGTTGTGTCCTGGACTGTGTATTACAGCTAATGCTATTTATTATATTCATGATTTTAGTCTTTTGGTGATGTGTGCACACTTTCTTCTATGGAAGTGCAGATAGTTTTTTCTCCCAAATTTAATTTCAGATTATTCCCTGTACCTCTTTTCTTGCTGCTGAAGGTTGAAGTGTGCAAGTTCCTCTCTACAGGAACCGGAGTAGCCCGTAGAAAAGATGACCTTAGTTTTGTGGCTTATCCATCATTTGTGGATCTGAACAGCTGGGGTTTAGCCAGCACTGGACAAAGCACCATTTGAGCTATTTGGGAGATTTTTTTTTTGGTGGCTGTGCTGAGCATTTGCAGTGTAGTAGCCAGCCCTGCTAATGTACCACAAGTCCCTGGAGGGGAGAAATATTCAACCACTCAGCTTTGCTTGGAGCAGATCTGAGCAGACACCTGTCCACCCCTGTCTGCACCACTTGATGCTGCAAGGGCTGATTTGTGGCTCTCACAAATGTCCTCGTTCCTCCCCAGCCAGTCTCAGAGATCCTTTGCAGTGTTTGCTTGGTGACCTTGGCCACACTGGGCCTACCCCTGCTTTCGTTCCTCCACCTTTTAAAAGAAGTGAATTGATTTTGTTTGCTAAAGGAGTCAGGCAGCTAAGGATGGAAAAATGCTATGCAGGGTTAGGTGATTGCTATGCACAAGTACCAGGGAAAATACAGCTGTAATAATGTGGATGTGACCTTTTACAAAGGCCAGAGTTTGCACAAGTTTGCAGTGACCCAGCTCCTGAGCTGCAGCACCTACCTGGGATGGTGGAACAGCACTTGCATGCCACTCTGGCAAATAAAGATTTATTTCTCCTTATAAGGCAGAAAATGAAAAAGCTAGTGGATTTCCAAAATCTTGCTTTTCAGGTGTTTTAACAGCACCAGTATGCCCATGATAATCTTGGAGCTGCTTACTGGAATTAGGATGTGTTACTGAGATATCAGGGCTCAAATACAGGGGCAGTTGCATATTTATGGTAATGCTGGTTGGAAGAGGCCTCTTGCTGTTCCCTCATCCAATTTCCCACTCAAAATTGGAGCATCACCAGATCAAGGATCAGGTAAATGTGGATATTTGTAGGCAAGCCTTAAAATCTTTATGCTGGAGGTTCCCTCTGAAGAAGGTTCCCTCAGGCACTAAGCCCATGACACTGGGGTTTTATAAGTGCTAAATTATACGTTTTAATTTTTATTTTATCTTGTGCATCTGAATTAATTTCTTCATTTTACTGTCCTAGCTGCAAATCCTGTTCCCTGCAGAGGAAGTTAAGTAGAATTACTGAGGGGGAATTTATACTGCTCTTGTATACTAGCAAACAGAATTTTATAGCAGACCCACCATTTTCTTCCAGCTTCTGCATCAGTAAATATTTAATAGTACAGATTCCTCTGTGCTGCAGTGAGGAGAGGAATACTTTCCAATAAAAGGAAAAAACCTCCTTTCTCCTTTCAGTGATGAAATAGTGCTTGGAGTTCCTGTATGTGTTCAGCCTCTCTGTGATAGTGGGAATGGAGAGCTATAAGCTGACAGAGCATAAAATGGAAACCTCTTGTTTAGTGTGCAGTAATTCCTCTGGCCCCTAATCCTGTTTGGGAGCCTCTGGCCAGTTCTTTGTGCCTCTCTGAGAACAGGTGGGGGTAGCAAAGCTTAGCTTCAAAAAGCCCAGTCTTGTGAGGGAACCTGATTCCTGTCATGCTCCCCTTTTGGTGTGAGAGCAGATGGTGTTTCCTGGAATTTGTACCAAACCCTTGCTGTAAATCAGGGAAATCTCTTCTTTAAAATAGCAGATGGTGGTAAGGAAGTGTTCTCTGGAATGTTCCTGTGCTGTTTCACAGTGCAGGCACAAGCCACACACTGGCACTGCTCTGCCTGGGGTGCAGCTCCCTTCTGACACACCATAATGTGAGGATTATGGAAGAGAGCTTGGAGCATCTCTGGTGGCTCTGAAGTTGTGCCTCAGCTTGGCAGCACTCGTGGAATTCAGGTTGGGATGGTGGTATCCCTGTTGGCTGTTCCCCTCCAGGCTGTGTGTGACTTCCCTGGCATTGAGTGTGACAGGGATGGTTGCAGTGACACCAGCTGGGGGTGTGAGATGCAGGTGGATGTGGGGATGCCCTGGGACAGCTCGGGCAGGGGCATTCTGCCCCTCTCACCAATTGATGGTGACAGAAACTGGACTGTGTGGGTTGGTGCATTGGATTTTGGTTGGAAACAAGAGGAGGTCCACATACTGGGAGGGTTTGAGTCCTGCTTGGATGGAACTGCATCTCTCCTCCTTTTCTGTGATTGCATAGCTCCTCCAGAGAGACTTCTCAGCCTAATGGCACTCTTCAGTTGACTGTCTTAACAGTTGGAACACAAGATAACAAACATATCTCCTTTCAGGTCCTGAGAGGGGGACACAGAAAAATACTCATGTGGAGAGACTGCTGGGAGAGCCAGAAGAACCCCTAGCAGCTAAATCTTGAAATAACCCCCTTAGGATGAATCTGAGTTTGCCTGACTACCTTGTGGTTTTATTTTATCTTCCAGTTCCTCGTGTGAGCCTGACTGCCATGCTGGGGCATTGACACTCTGGGGTGTAGCTGTTTAAAATGGCAGAGAGAGATGGGAATGAAGAAGTGATTAACTTGAATAGCTTCAGCAATCACAGAGGGAAAGGTGAGTACTGATCTGAGCCTGTTTCCAAAATACTCCTGTGGAACTCTCCTGAGCAGGAGGATTCACAGAGACTGAACTTCCAGGGAACTGCTGGAGGTCACTTCTGTCACATCACACACTAGTGTTAACACTGACTTAGCCACCTACAGAAACTCTTTCATGTTATGCAGGCATGCAAAATATTTGGCTCTTGCCTTTCTCATGTTGTAGTGCCTCAAGGGAGATGGTTGACTTCTTGGGAGCACTGTGTAGAGGTGTTCCAGCAGGTCCAAGGAGGATCCATCCTTCTGAGACCCCCCATAGAAGACAGGCTGACCCTAAATTTATGCCCTCATAGGGCTGTGTGTATTGGCACCCGTTCCCTCAAGAGTGGAATTCAAAATGAGGCTTTCTCTCTGTGCCTGAAAGGTCATAAATGAACACTCACACTAAAAAATAAGCCAAAACATGTCAGATTTTAGGGAAAGCATAGTTCTAAGTTTTCTGTGCAGTACAGAAACCCTCTATTTCTGGCTTGACTATCCCTCCTGTGTTCCAGCAGCTGTTGAGCAGCATCTATGTTCCATTCTTGACAAACCTTGAGGCACAAGGTTGTCATTAATAGCAGGGTATCTTCTGCACCCACAGCCACCTTATCTTGGCCCTGCATAAGGTACTCCTGCAAAGTCTCACTCTTCCAGAAGAGGCTGAATTCCACAAAGACCCTTATCACTCTGCTAGAATACACTGCACTTTAACAAAGAAAATGCAATGTCCCTGAGATACTGAAAGTTCAGGATTTCTCTGCAAAAGTATTCCCTACATGCCTTATTTGTAATAAGTTTTGCAGCAGCTTGGCTTATGCTGAAGTTTAGGGTTGAAGATTCATTGTGAGTGTCAATGGCTGTCTCTGCAGTGCTATTGTGATGAGCTAAAGCTGTGCAGGTGTTTTGCTGGAGGCTGAGGGATGCAGGAGTGGTTGTAACAATGCCTTGCAGAGGAATTGGTGACCTCTGAATGCTTCTTCCTGCATTGCAAATAGGAAAATTGCTTTCTCAGCTGTTTCAGTGCTACATGTGCCCTGTAATTCTAGTTATTTACCTTGAGCCAACAGCTAACTGCAACTTTACTTACTGTTCTGCAGACTGGATAAACCACAGAGATGAAAGTCTTATCACAATATCAGATTCCTCAGATGAAGATTTGCCTTTGTTGCTGGAAATGCCAGAAAAGCAGCAGACTGAGGAAGAAGATTATGATGATATAATCATCTTAGCAGAGGTAACTTTTCATTGTTGCAGCTGCTGTGCTGTATTCATGGCCTGTATAGCCAAGTCTTGTACCAATTCCTGATGCATTCCTCTGAGTCCTGCCTGCTTATAGCACTCTACTTAATAGGTCTGAAATAACAGTGAAATGATGTCATTTTATTGGCATTAATTAATTGTCATATTTTGGGCACAGGAGGGGAGAAACAGTCCGTGGAACTGCATTGTGTAGTTTAAATTCTACTTATGAAGGTTGTAGCTCCCATAAAGTTGTCTGTTTGAATCCAGCAATATGGAGTGCTTTGCAAGAGGACTTGATCTTCCATAAAATGTTTTCAAACCACGCCTTGTTCGATTTATATATGTGCTCTGTATGCTTTGTATTTCTCTATGCTGTTTGCATTCACGTTGGGCTGTTGCAGGCACTGACATTTTTGCAGAATTTCATATCTATCTTATATTAAGAATATATTCCACTTTCCTGTGAAATTAACCAGAAGCACTGAGAAAATGGGTTGCAAAGCTGACCTTTCTGCTTCTTAGTTGAAAAACAGCAGCAGAGAACACTGAGGCTCTCTTGGCATACAGCAATCTGTCTGCCAGAGGCAAGAAGGCCAGAGATTAATATTTGGAGCTTTGGTTCCTGCCTGTTTAAATAAATTGGTGATAACACAAATATGTCATCAGTTAGCTCTTCCTTCCCAGACTATTGTACCTGAAGGGAAGTGGATACTGAGGTGAGCTTAGGAAATTATTCCACTTTGAAAGTCCTGTGCATCCCCAGTTCTGCCAAAGGTTCTCGTGGCACCTGGGGACAGGCTGATGACACAGATGTGTGGGTTGCAGTTCTGTGCTTTATTAAGCATCTTGCTGAACAGACTGCTTATCAGTTTCCTATCAGAAGTTTTCTTAGATGCAGAAGTATCTGGAGCAAAGATTCTGACATGCAGACAAGAATTCCTACTTTCTCTTGTTGGTGTCCTTTTCAGTCCCCAAAGCATCAGCAGCCTCTGCGTCCCAATGTCATCAGACCTGCTGCTCCATGGCAGGGTGCAGACGCTGTGGGAGAAGGAGGATCCAAAAGTGCTGTGGAGCCTTTGAGCACCGACCTGCAGGATTCAGCTCTGCCGTGTGAGGGAGATGGGAATAACCTCATGGTGGACAGCAATGCTGGACCAAGCAGGGAGGAGAGTGTGGATGTTGCCTTGCAGCAGCCAGGACCATCTGAGCTGAATGGCCCCAGATCTGAACTTACAGGTAACCAGGAGCCTGGCCCAAGTTTGCTGCCACTGATCAAGATGAGTCCACAGCCTGGTGATAACACAGAAATCATCAGTCTGGAGAACGCAGACCTTCCACCTCAACAGGAGGAAAAGATGGAAGCTCAAGAATGGCAAGGAGAGAACTCTGAGCCAGAGCAGAAACTTGAAGGAATAGCTGCTAAAACTACCACGGAGCAGGAGGAGATCCAGGAGAAGGGCCAGCAGGAGCCCCGGCACTTCCCACCGCCGGAAGATGAGCCCCGGGCTGTGGCGAATGGCCGCGCTCCTCAGCAAGGGCAGCCGGAGGCGAACCCGGCCTCTCTGAGGGCGTACGGAGGGAAGGCTCCAGGGCCAGCCTTCCCCCGGCCGGAGCCGCAGCAGGACGGCATTCCCGGCCCTGCCTCCCCGCAGCCGGCACACCCCCCCGAGGAAGCGGGGCAGGCAGGGAGCGACAACGAGCGGCCGGGGCCCGCCTTCCCCGCTCCGGCATCGCAGGAGCTCGGCTCGGGGGATGTGCCCGAGCAGGGAGCTGCTGGGCAGGAGCAGGACCTCACCGCGCTGCTCATCAGAGAGACAGTAAGTATTCCCAGGGCTCCTCTGCCTCCTGTGTGCCTGATGCTTTCAGACAGGTTTTTCAAGGTGTGTAGAGTCTCACATGCTCAGAACACACAGCTGCAAATCCTCTTTGCTTTGGCTGAGTCTCAGCCATGCACCAGGTGAGGAGCGTGTGATGAGCTGTCATGGAAAGCTTTCATTTAAGGTGAAATAATTTGTGTCTGTTCCCTGAAAGTGCTCTTGGATCTGGTCTGGTTTTATTTGGTTTCCTAACCCAAAACTGTAGAGCTGGTTTAGGATTGGATATAAAGCTAAATGAGCAAAGCTGGGACACTAAACAGTGGCAGAAGGATACAGGGTGGAGTAGAGAAGTTTTAGAGACACATGGCTGAGACCCAGGACTGCTTTCAGCTGCCTCTCCTACAGGAATGTGGTCCATGCCCATCTTAATGTCACCATGGTGGCCAAGGGTTAAGGGTTGCCCTTGCAGTGTGGATTTCCAAGCAGCAGCACCAAGGAGTAACTGGATAAGCACCATGAGGAATTGTGTACATAAACTCCACATGCTCCATGTGTGAAGCTTAGCATGAGGGACACGGGCTATGACAACAGCCACCAGGGACACTCCTTATCCTTTGGTATATTCAGCAGCTTGGGCAGCATGGTATATATGTGATAAGCTAAAAAAAATGTGGTGATTAATGTGTGTGATGTTTGCACACCCCTCCCCTTGATTGCTAGGTAGGGCTTGTTGAATATTTTTTCTTGCATATGGGCATGTTCTTATGTGTCTGTATCTTCTACCACCACCCCATCCCCTCCAGTCTTCTCTCCACTTGCCATATCTAATTCTACTTGGGAAAGCTGGAGCTGAGGAAAATATTTTTTTAAGTAGCAGTCTAACAAATTCAGTTCTTTCCAAGTAAGACCTTGTTGATCAGTGCCTTTGAGATGGGTAAGAGGCTATTCTTGCAGTCCAGTCTTGCAAAGCAAAATACCACATGGTAGCAGTACCCAGAGAGAACAGCAAACACTGGGAGAGCCTTCACAGAAATGCCACTAAAAGTTTGTTGTCTGTTCTGCTCTCATTGCTGGTGTGTCTGGGTTCATTGGGTGGGTGTACTTGCTGTTGGTTTATTTTCTTTGGCTTTGGAATGTTGTATTTCAGCACATAATCTGAACTCCTTGCAGAAGGTAAATATTCCCTTTCCTTGTGTTGTAGTTCATTCCTGCAGAGCCTGAATCTCTCTAGGCCATGTGCTCTTGGCTTTTCACATCCTGCCCTCACTCTTCCTTTGAGAAAGAGCTTATTAGCAGTTATCCTGTGGAGCAAGGCTGGATGGCTGTAAATGATCTCTTGACCATTTTGCCCCAAGTCTCAGGATTGTGTTGGTTAATTACATGTAATTATGCTGTGTCTGTTACACAGCTTCTCTAATACCTACATAACCTTTAGCTTTTCTTATTGTAGGAAGCAAGATTCCCAGATGTGAAGAAGGAATATATTGAAGAATTAATCATCATCAAGAACTGCTGTGACTTAAATGTGTAAGTATAGAGGCAAGAACCACAGTGTGTCATACAACGGCAGCACTTTGCCATGTCCCCCACCTGCCAGGGATCCTGCTTTAGAGCACATCTAGGCTGAGCCTTCAGCAGTACCTTGAGAGTGCCACAGAGCACAGATTCTTTTTTTTTTTTTGTTGTTCTTCTTCTTCTAATTAAGCTGGTTTCAAGTCCTTTCTAGTTCTATTGTGCTGTAGCTTCTCTGCTTTTAAGATAATTTACTTATTTAAAGGTAGTACATATAATTTTGTCTCACCAATTACTAGGGCTCTTAAAAAGAGTGAGTGTCAGGATTAAGGTGTTAAGATGACTGCTATAGGACATAGTATGGATATGGGTTGGTGAGCTTTGAGTTGGAGGAAATCATTCCCTCCTTCATTTTACTGGTTTTTGGACTTCTCCAGGTAAAGCTGACACTGGCTTGGAGTCTGTTATTTAGTGTCATGATGTTGGCTTTTATCCCATTTACTTGCTCAAGTAGCAGTGGTGCTGTTTGAATTCTCTGACATCACTTTTTGGGGATAGAATGGAGCAAACACATTTAAGGGCTGGTAGGATTGGTTCTAGAGATCTGATGAGGGACTGATTTTGTTCAAACTGAGCAGAGACATGAGCAAGAAAATGAAATAAAAAGAGAGGAAAACTAATGTGAGGACTTGCTTTCCAAATTGCCTTAAGAGCTCAGAAATACCTTAATATTCATTATGCTGAAGATTTCTGGGAGCCATGTTAGAGTCAGAAGTTTAAAAAAAAAAGTGATTAACCTTACAGCTGAGTTGCATCATCTCCCTGTGCTCTTCTGGGTAGAGCTGGGGAGCAGAGGATTGCGTGTGCTGGCAGCAGCAACACCGAGGGGAGATGGTTTGAAGCAAATCACTTGTGACTGGTGTCTGATGCTTGGTGGCCTCTCTTTCTCCCTCTACAACTGTCTCTGTTATCTCCAGCATGTCCAGTTTGGTTCCTGTATGATCCAAGAATGAGGAATAGGTGTTGCTTGCCAGAGTATTCATTTGTATAAATCCAATGCCCTTTCCAGCTAACTAGGGCACTAATTAAGCAGCATTTAAGTGCGTGAGGCTTAGAATTAGTCATTGGGCCACAAGTAAGTTAACTGGTGAGGAAGTAAGGATGATCCCATCCATTGGGCACAGATTTCCTATTCTGCTGCTTTGCCTGTGCTGGGAAGTTGTGTCTCCCAAGTAGGGCTTCTTGGTTAGAAAGTCAACAGACTAGAACTTCTTTCTGGTCTTTCAGAAGTGCTTTCCCGGCAGTGGTGGAGCAGCTTTGGGGTGCCCACACCATGGACTGGGTGCACCTCAGGGTGGATGGTTGTGGTGGGAATGTAGAAGACAAGCAGAGCCATTCCTTGGGGCAGTTAGGCTGTTGAAGGTGTGCATCTGGCTGCAGGATCCTCCCAGATTGTGTGAAAAAAACTCGGGTTTGTGTCCTGGGGGGATTTAGCAAAGCCTGATGGAATTAAATCCCACTATTGGCTTCTGTCAGTCTTAATGTGTTCCTTCCCTTTTTGCTCCCGAAATCTCTTCTCTCCCATTGTGTGCCACAGACCCAGTGAGATGAAAAGGTGCTTCCAGGCTTCCCTGTAGGCCAGCTACAGTGTCTGCTCAGTGGTGCGTTACCCACTTACTGGATGATAAAGATTTCTTCTCCATATTTTTATTCCTTTAACCAAACCATCTTTTGAGTTGTCACTGCAGCTTTTGTGTGAGAACAAATGGGTCAAAGCACTGGTCAGCCTTGCTGGCAGGGTCTTTTTGATCTCCATGGTGTGTCAGGCTGAATCAGGCTTGAAATATAATAACTAAGGGTGAGTGGTTTTGGGCAGGGGTGAGGCTTTTAACCAGCTCTGTGTCCTGTGGTGCAGATATTAATGAACAGTGCTGTGAGTGTGGGTGTGCTGTGCAGCAGGACCCACTTAACTAATTGTCACACACTGGAGGTCAACATCCCCCAAAATCCTCAGCGTTGAAATGGCAACATGCAGGAGAGTTCAAATGTACCCTGGCCATGCCCCAGCTGAAGCCCTTTCCTTACAGCCATGATCTGAGCTCCTTGAAGTTTCTGTTTTGTTGGATTAAAACAGTTATCTTTTACCAAAGGGATGGCAGGAGGTGGGAGCTGGAAGCTATTAAATGCTCAGTGCCAAGATATTTGTTGTTTTCCCCTGAAATGATCTTCTTAAAACTTTCAGCTGATGTGAAAGGTAAGATGTGGGAGCCCCGCTTAGCAGGGTATCATCTATTCAGCTTTTGTGTGCAGGAGCATTCACACTCAGTCAAAAGCTTCTGGCTCAATATGTCTATACCTGATTAAACAAAAAGAAATGCCCCTGCTTTGAATGTGAAAGCAGAGCTAAAGTAATCGTGCCTTGATATTTGGTTAATGCTTCAAGCCAGTTCAGATTTCTTAATTAGGGACTGATTTCTGACATCAGGAATGTAAATTAGTTGCAATTATGTCTTTGCTGCAGCCTAGCACCTTCTCATTCCAATAGTTTTACAAATGTTAATTGCTTGTCCAGGCTCTTTTCAGAAGGATCTTATTCTGCAGCTGGGGAAACTGAGGAACAGCTTGTGTTACTTGCTCCAGCCAGCACAGCTGCTTGGTGAGGGTTGAGAAAAAGCTGTGGGAGCCCAATTTAGATGCCCTTTCAGAAGGGTTTCTGGAGTATTTGTGGTTCTCCACCAATGGGGCATTTGAAAACCCCTTGCTGAGTCTTTCCTAAGCTAAAATACTCAGTTAAACTACACTTACCTGACAGTTAAGATTGTTTGTGGTAGAACCTCAGATATGCTGAATATACAGGCTATTAGGCAAATTTTCAGCAATTTTAGTGGTTATTTTCTAAGTGCTGTTCTCACCAGACCAGTTTCTAGTGGAATTTGGCTAATGCTGGTGTGATTGCAAGCTTTGTTACAATGAAACTGGTATTCGAGATTTTATTCCATGGAGACACACATCTTAAACATGCTTTTGCCTCTGCTTTAATCATGGAATCACAGAATATTTTGGGTTGGAAAGGCCATTTAAAATCACGTAGTTCCAGCCCCTCTTCCATGGTCAGGGACATCTTCCACTAAACCAGGTTGCTCTGGCTGCTTTAATTTAGTCTTTTAGACTGAGAATAGAGGCTTTGATTCAAGTTTGAATCTGTAATAGTTTGTTGAGGAAGACATGACCCTTGTATGAGTTTTGTAGGGATCTTTGTGGTGGTTTTTTTTCCATAGATGATTAGTAGTTCATCCATAAAAGCTTCATACATGTAAACTTAATTATTGAAATACAAACCTATTTGCTTTTCCTTCTGCAGCCACACAGCTGATTATTTTTCATTTAATGCTCAGTCATTTACTTGCATTTTGCTCTAGTCCAGGACCACCCTTGATCCTCACAGGGCAGGTTTTGATTGTGACCTCATAATTATCTGATACTAAAAACTGGACAAATGAGAAATGAACCTGAGCTCCCCAACCCTGAAGTAACTATATTTATCTTTTCAGACTTTGTAACTTTCTTCTGGAAAATCCAGATTACCCAAAGAAGGAAGGCAGAGTGGTTTTAAACCCCAGCAGCAGCCTGCTTGCCAGCCAAGATGAGACAAAGGCAAGTGAGAGTATCCACATCTCCTGCTGCCTCTGGGCAGTGTGTTCAGCCTGAGTGGACCTTGGGATGTCTGCTTTGATTAGTGTGTGTTTGCAGAGTGCTTGACTGAGCCTGGCTTTCACAGGAGGCCTCTGGGTATGTGTAAGGCAGTGTTAAATAGCAATAATTAGTTGCTTGCAAGATGACTTCCAAGCCTTTCCTGTTTGGCTGTGCCAGAGCTGCACAGTGTCTGCTCCTTTGCCTCCAGCAAGCCCCTCTGCCCTGCCTGCCTGTCACTGCCCCATCTCAAGTGTTCATTTTGATAACTGAGACAAGAATTCCGTGATCATTCTGTCACATGAAGTAGCCTTGGCCCTCGGGTCTCTCGTGAGGCCTTTAGGCATTGCCCTGCAGCCTCCTAACTGCAAATCTCCCTACAGGTGCTTGATTTTATTTATGTTTTAAAACATCCATTTAACAAAAAAATCTCTTTGATATGCTTTGAGGATGTTGTGTGGCCTGAGAGAGATGTTGAATACCTCTTTCTACTCTGGACCTTGTGCAGGTCACCTGCAGAGGTGCCTGGGCCAGTAGGCTTTGCACCCACACCGTGCTAAGGTACTCAGAGTTGGGTGCCACATACTCTGAATTTTGGATGGTCTTGCAGAATGTCCTGATCACTAAGAGAGCCATTTGTGTCATTCCTATGTGTATTTACAGCAGCCTTTTAATCCTTTTCATTTTTCCCTTAGGTGCCTAAAGTGGACTACTTTGACTTTTCCAAACTTGCCCCCCTTGACCAGCGGTGCTTTATTCAGGCAGCTGATCTCCTCATGGCAGATTTCAAAATGCTGAGCAGCCAGGACATCAAGTGGGCACTGCATGAGCTCAAGGGGCACTATGCAATCACAAGAAAGGTGCTCCAGTTCAAGTCTGTTTTCTTTCCTGGGCTTATCTCCCGTGTCTGCAGAGAACACTGTGATGACTTTGGCCTTACTGTACCATCTGCTGCTGTGTGGTTATGGGTTTTATAATAATCTTCCTATCCTTTTAAGAAGTTTTAATCCATTTAGTAGAGATTTTCAAAATTTATTAGCCAGACAGAATGCTGCAGGAAATTTTCACTTTCCCTAATAGGAGAGCTGAGGAAACAAGAGCTGGCTCATGGTGGGTGATAGATTAAACTGAGAAGTGTTCCTGTATGTCATCACTGAATGCAGTATAATTGCCAATAAACCCCTAACATTTGGTTAAAACATTTGACTGCTGCTGGTGGTTAACTGGCTGCATGGAATTAAGAAGTAGCCAGTCCTGCTTTGTCTTATTATAACTTGTGGCATGAGTCCTGTATTCTTTATAAAAGAGTTTCACTGTCATGGAGATGCAAAGACACTTCTTTGAAGTATCAGCAAACTGAATGTTATTGTGGGTTCAAGTTTTTGACTTAGATCTGCTCTCTGATATGCCCTTGCTGAGCTTGTTTCTCTACTGTTCCAGGACTTAACTAAAACACAAGTTGTTGTCTGTTCTCTTGATTGATTGAGCACTGAGTATTTGAACCTCACCTTTTTAAACAAAAAGCCAAACCCAGCAACAAAAAAAGAAGTCAAACCAGCTCTGTTTAATACAGCTGGTGCCCACTTTGATATTAACAGCTGAGCTGTTATGAAGTATCATTCACCTGCTTTGTTTTTATGGAATAATTACTTTGAGTACATAAAGCAGCAAGGTGAGCAGAAGAAAGGATATATATTTGCCTTCCTTTGGATTTGACTGATCCACTTTTGGATCAGTCCTATGCCTATGTTTGTACTGTGCTTCAGCTTGAATTAAGTGCTCCTTCTTTCTTCCAGACACAGGATTTAAGCCTGTATGTTGTTTTCTAGGCCTTCTCAGATGCTATCAAAAAGTGGCAGGAGCTGTCTCCTGAAACCAGCGGGAAACGAAAAAGGAGGAAAGAAATGAATCAATATTCCTATATAGACTTCAAATTTGAGCAAGGTAAATGCCAAGCTATGTATTGTACTCTCTGCATCATTATTGTAGGCAGAACTGGCTTGCAGCTGAAAGCAACTCTTGAAAGGGGATGTGATCCCAAAAGAGCTGAGTTTCTGCCACTGGTGTCTGTGCTCCTCATTAGCACCTCTGCCTGGTAGAGTGCTGTGTGAGCTGCTGAAAGTCTGCAGCTGGTGGTGTATACAGGAAGAAGGATTTAAACTTTGTTCTGGCTGCTCCATCCCTTTTTATTGAGCCTTTAATTCTGCTTCAGGGGATGTGAAAATTGAGAAGCGCATGTTCTTCCTGGAGAACAAGAGACGCCACTGGAGGACCTATGACAAACTCTCCCTTCTCCCACCCGTGCGACTGGAGCAGGAATTCTATGAGCAGAAAGTGAAAGAGATGGCAGAGGTGAGTGATAGGAGCTGCTTTGATCATGTGCAAATCTTCAACAACTGTTGAAGTTTTGGCCCTAAACATGAAAAAATCTGTCTCTTACAGACATTCAAACACTGAACCAAATATTGAGTAACTGTTTTCCCCTTCCCTACCTGTTACACATATGTCTCTTCCCAAGTAACTCAATTTTAAAGGAAAGAAGACAAGCACAGAATTTCATATTTACTTAAATATGCAGCTGCTGCTTGTGCAAACAGCATTCTGGATGGGGGGGTTTTGCTGTGAAGTGGTGAAAACTCTACTAATTAACTCTTTCCTCTAATTGTTAGCAGGCTTCTCTGCTGCTTTAGGGTTTGTAAGTGCAGCTCAGTGCTGGTGGTGAGTAATGGCCAGGCCCAAGGCAGTGTCCACTCACTCTGCCCTCCCTAGGCTGGCAGTCCTGTGGCTCCAGAAGGGTTTGTCCTGTGCTGAGAACTGGGTATTTTGAAGCAGAACTTGCAACACCTACTTGCTGTGTTGTCTTCCTCTCCTAGGCTGAGGAAAGTCTGAACTCACAGCTCTGCACCCACAGTCCTTTCTAAAGTAGCTCCTTAAAGATCCTTGTCTCTTAGGCAGATGGATAAGGTCTCCTTTGAAACAAAAAGCTCATGTTCTCTTGAGGGGCCCATTGGGTGAGATCATCTCTGCCCATGGAAACCTGAACCCCACAATACAGAATTTGGTTCTTTGCTCTTGCTGCCTTTGCTTCTCCCATCTGTTTTCGCTGAATCATAAATAGCTTAATGGATTGGAGGGATGGGCTGAGGGATGTTACAAGCAGACAGCAAGCCTTTTATGGTGGTTTGTGAGTCCTGAGATAATGTAAATGAGCAGAGAGTTTGGAAAATTGCTTTATCTGTTCTGTAAATACAGATGCACATGTTTCTTGCAGCATGCCGACTTCCTCCTGGCTCTGCAGATGAATGAGGAGCAGTATCAGAAGGTCAGTATCTATAATGTTGTAAGTTGAGTTCAGCTTATGCACAGGCACTGTTTTGCACTTCCTCCTTCACAGATCCTTTTATCTCTGGAATGGAGCTTTTCTGAAGCTGCATTTCACTGTGCTGCTTTTGCTGAGCTGACAAAACCTGTGTAATGTTTGTTGGCTGACTTTTAAGAAAGGTAGACAGGAGCTGAGGCCAGCAAGACAGTATTGATGCATGTAATGATCTGTAGTAATTCAGCTTGTATCTTCCCTGCTCAGAACAAACATTGCAACGGAATAGCATCAGGTTTGCTCTTGTTCTTGCCATTATGGCTGTTTAAAACAGATACTGTTGTTGGAGCTTGGCCAGTGGGAAGACCTTCCTTGTTTGCAGAAAGAATTCTCTAAAAACCTGAAAATCAGCTCTTCTGCTTCAGAGAGAATGTAGAGAACAGTTCAGCAGCTGTGCATTACATTTTGGTTTCAGTGCTCATTTCCTTTTCATACTTTGGAAAAGTGGGCTCTACTTACTTTTTAGCAGTGGCAAACTTCTCCACCCCCACAGTTAAGAGGCCAAGGCAGGGTCTGCCCAGGCAGATGGCAAGTGTTCCTTTAGAGGGTGATAGATCTGAATCTTGGTTTTCCCCATGAGACTGGTGTGTACACTCAAGCTGCTTCCCTGTGACTACAGCTTCCCAAACCCAAGATGCTGCTCTGCCTGTGAGCTAAGAATTATTAATCACTGCATGTTCTGTAGCTGTTTGGAACCTGTCAAGCAGGACATGTAGACACAAAGTGACTTAAACTCAATGAGTTTCTGATTGCACTTAGGGAATTTAGACCACCAAATAGGATATCTAATGGAATGGTGTATATCTGTAGCTGGTTTTTAGGATTAATGCTGGCAGTTTTTTCTGGCTTGCAGTTGTGTGTGTGTTGCTATAGCTGTTGATGTTTTGATGCTGATTCCTCTGGTGGCTGCAGGACGGGCAGATGATCGAGTGCCGCTGCTGCTACGGGGAGTTTGCCTTCGAAGAGTTGACTCAGTGTGCAGATGGTCACTTGTTCTGCAAGGAGTGCCTGATTAAATATGCTCAGGAGGCAGTTTTTGGCTCTGGGAAGGTAAGGATTTCACAAGTGGACAAGGGGGAAATGGGTAATTGCTGTTGGGAGGTAACATTGCTGTTTGTGTAGTGTTGTTACTTAAAACAGATGTAACTGCACTTCCCAGGAAATGTTTGAATGGAATGGTGTCCTGAAATCCAAGTCAGTCTTGCCATCAAGTGCAGCCAACTGCTTCACAATCTGATCTTTGCACAGGATTTCAGGGTTACTAACCTCCATTTTTTCTTTCCTTTGCTTAGCAGTTTAATTGTTATGAGAACGCTACACAGTGCTCATAGTAAAACAATAACTTGTTTGGCTTTTATTTTCTACTAAATAAACCTGTTGTATCTGCACAGAGACTAATCTCTGACTTGGCCTGTCTGCTTTTACCTAAGAGTGTGTGTCCTTCAGAATATCACTGTAATCCCAGTTTAATTGGGGGGTTGGTTCCTCTATGGTACTACTAACCTCCTTAGTCTCTGATTTAGCTAGCAATTATCCTGGTACTTAGCTGAGCTATAAACAAGTCATTAACCTGCTCTGAAGTGTGTCTGCTCCTTTGCCTCAGGATATGATGCTCAAACTGTGGGATGCTGTTGTACTCTGGGATCCATTTCATATAAATATATAAACTGGCAGCTATATTTTATATGACTTTATTGAAAAGAATGTAGTGTGTGAGTGCTGGTTCTCAACAGAGACTGAACAACAACAACGGGCTGACATACAGTCACAGTGGACTTGGAGTGAATTGTGATCCTAGCTGGCAACAGCATCTTCCTGCCCAGTGCTTGTTTGAGGCCTAGTTTGTTTAATTAGGCTTGATCTTTCCATAGCAAACCATTCTCTGGCAGTCATCTTAGGCAGATTTAGATGAGATATTGGGGGAAAAAATTTTATGGGGCACTGGCACATATTATCCAGAGAAGTTGCAGCTGCCCCATCCCTGGAAGTGTTAAAGGCCAAGCTGGACAGGACTTGGAGCAAGCTGTGGAAGCTGTCCCTGCCCATGACAGAGATTTAGAACTGGATGATTTTTACATCCCAAAACCCAAGTCATTCTGAGATCTGCTGCCTTTAGCTCTTACTCTGTCTGAGCAAGGCTCTACACTGATTTGCTTGGAAATGTTCTGGATCCTGAGCTGCTTTTTACTAGTGTCATACTGAACCTGAGCCCTCTTTCCAACCCTAGTCAGAGCTCAGCTGCATGGAAGGCAGTTGCACGTGTTCCTTCCCCACCAGTGAGCTGGAGAAAGTTCTTCCAGAGAACATCCTCTGCAAATACTACGAGAGGAAGGCCGAGGAGGAGGTGGCTGCTGCCTGTGCAGATGAGCTCGTCAGGTGAGTGTCCCACAGAGAATACTGCACTTACTGCTGTGGAAAATTGTTCCCTGGAACCTTAAGTTTGTGCTGACTCTGAGACAGGTAGCTTTTAAAGAGCTGGATTATAAATTCAGTCTTCTGCCTTCCCAGATCTGTTTTTATTCTGCCTTTGACTAGGAGCAGATTAAAATTCAATAGACTTGTCTCCCCCAAGACTTGCTTGCCAGCTCTGTGCTGATCCACTAAATTACATGGTCAAAAGCAGTGCTGAGCATATAGTATTTTGATTGCAAACAGGGAAGTGATTGAAGAAATATGAGCAAAAAGGCAATAGTCAGCACATCCTGGCAACAGGCACTGGGTTGGCAGCCTTAGCAACTTCCATGCAGCTATTTGACTAAATCAGCTTTCAGCAGAGCTATGTTTGGCACTCTGCATTAATGGCATCTTGTTCTGGGCTACAGGTGTCCCTTCTGTAACTTCCCAGCTCTACTGGACAGTGATGTGAAGCGGTTCAGCTGCCCCAATCCCCGCTGCAGAAAGGTAATTGGGGCCTACTTCTTATTTGGTCTCTTCTGGAATGCTGGGCAGGAGAGCTGGGAGGGCAACTCACCCTTCCTAGTGGCAGTATCTCATGTGGCTGCATAGGGCAATAAAGTGTTTGCTGGATCTGATCTTCTGTAAAACTGGGTGCCTCAACAGGTGAATTTCAGGGCACTGTTGACATAGGAGGTGTCCTGTCTGTTCTTGGAAGATGTTGGCTAAAAAAGCCTAATAGAATGTTAAATTTTGTTGTCTGGAGAAGTTGAAGTTGCCAGCACTGAACTTTGGTGTGAAAATTGAACTTACTTTGGGGGAGAAACCTGTTTGTGAAATATGCACAATTCCATTTTAGACTCTGATCTTCAGATAGGTTTTGTTATCATCTACCCTTTACAATGGGGAAGGGAATGTCCCAGTGTTAGGGCAAGGAGGTTTGCTAGGCACTAGGTGGCAATGTTGATTCACGTTTAAATCTCAATTTTTTCTAACTGTTTTTGCAAAAGCTGAGCTGTTTTCAAAATGTACATATGTCAGCACTAAAAAAACAGAATTTGGGCTTGAAAAACATGAATCTTTCAATGGGCAAAGTGAATTGAAGCTGCTTTTTCCCTAAAATGTGTAATGCATTAGAGTAACCGTTGTAAGAGGGATCAGTGCTGAAATGTTCCTTTCCTACTGCTTCACTGTTTCATTTCCTTCCTAGTGTACTGCCTGTTCCCCCCCCTCCCTGGGGTTACAGCATTCCAGTGGGCTGGATTTCTGGTTTCCTGGACAGCTTGTGTTGATTCATTAGCTGAAAATCTGCTGAGTAGCTTTGTGCTCTTCTTAGAAGTCTTTAACGACTTTAGGATTTGAAGTAGAGGGTGAGGAATTTGGATAGCAGGATGTGGTGTCTCAGCATCAGCTGCAGTGGTTCTTCATATTCCTGCTATCTCCTCTCTCTCCAGAATGAAGAATTTCAGTTAATGCTCTTGCTTGCAGGAAATGGTTGCCCTAAGGGAGGAAAGGGCTAATCTGGGGAACTCC
Organism: Chloebia gouldiae; assembly: GCA_003676055.1. Classification (NCBI taxonomy): domain Eukaryota; kingdom Metazoa; phylum Chordata; class Aves; order Passeriformes; family Passeridae; genus Chloebia; species Chloebia gouldiae. Next base: position 331,183 of record QUSF01000022.1, read on the forward strand.
ACAGAGCTTGGAGAGGATGCATTGGCTTTGCTAGCAGTGCCTCTGGCAGACTTGCTGGTGGTGATGACTGATCCTGGAAGGAGTCCCTCTCTGCCTGGAAGGACTGCACTCACACAGCTCAGCCTAAAGCAAGGGGAAGGTCAAAATGTGTCTCTCCCAAAATCTCAGAGCTCTTTTAGGGTGGGGAGAGGAAGACCAGATGGTGGACCTGTTGTATCCCTGTGCTCCATCACCTGAATCCTTTGTCTGGCTTTGGGAGTTTGTTTTGATACCCTCGGGGTCTCCATTAAATCTTGCAGGGAGGATCATTGATATCTGGGCCAGCTATGGATACGTTGTAAAGCAAGTGATGTGAACCAGCTGCAAGCCTTCACTTTGGCTGCATGTCTGTATGCTGGGCTCAGCAATAAGAGCTCTACACGTACCCAGGTCACTGTCTGTGCATCTCACCTGTAGTTCCAGTCATTTACACCTTGCAGGGGCCAAAATGTGGCAAATTGTAACTTGAGCAGTGGGCAGAGCTGCCCTGCCTCCTGTGAGTGCCCGGCTGCACGGGGAGCATGCAGATGAGCTGGCACCATCTGCCAGGGCCACTGTGGCTCCAGCTGTGTGGTGTCAAGTCTGGCTCCTGGTTAGGTGGCTGGGGCTTGAATCTTAATATGACAAACAGCAGGGTGGAGGAAAAGCTAAGTTAGCTAAGGGAAAAAAGACCACTTATCTCCAAGCCACCTACAATGCATTTTCTGTGTGTGCAGTCTGAGCTGGTGCTGGGGCAGAGGCAGCTTTCACTCAGATTTGGCTGAGTATTGGGGTTTTGCTCTGTAATATGCTGCTGATTGCACATTGAGCCAGGCTTCCTAGTGACAGGAGGATTTTCCAGGCCTCCATCTTGGAGGGATCCCTGCATGGGAGCAGCATTCAAATTTCTCACCTCTAAGGATGCACATTTCTCCTCCCAGCGCTATAGAGCAACCCAAAACTGGCAACTGTGGTAAAACAAGGAAAGGCACATGTTGCTGGTTGAGTTGTGCAGCACTGGGAGGTGAGGGTGTACTTCTGCATGGTGGGGGAAGTGCCCTTTTCCACCAGAAAAGGAAGTCCATCCTCTCTGCTCAGCCTCCCTCCTCCCAAGACCCCACAGTGTGGAAGACAAGGCTTTTGTTCCCAGCTGCTGCTGCCGGCCCTGGCGCCCTGTTGTGGGAGAGGGAGATGGTTTCCCTTCTTTGCAGTCTCAGCACAAAGCACTGCAGGGCTTTCAGCCAGCAAGAGATGGGGAGCTGAAAGCTGCTGTTGCCATGGAAATAATGCATGCACGGAGCAGCGGAGAGCTTGAAACACCCAGCACTCATTTCATAGCCAGGCCACATTGCAGGGACTTGCATTTCCAAGAGTTTTCCTTAGAACTCCTTCTCACAGCATGGAATTTTTATTGCTCTGTGGTACCCAGTTGTCTGGGTCAGTGCTGGCTGGGTGTAAGAGGTGATGGCATATGGCTGCATTGTGTGGGATGGCAATGTCCTTGGCCTGGGCAGCTGCCATTCCTGTGCATCCACAATGGGTTTGGGGAGTGCCTTGAGCACTGATGTGCCCATCTCAGATGGATAAAATTTCTGCTCTTTTGCCTTTCATCTTCAGCTTAGGCTCTCTGGCCACCAGCAATCCTCACGTTGTTTTAATTAGCAGCACTGGGACTTGATGTTTTAGGGCACGCCTTTTTAAGCTGTTCTGTGTCTTGGGATTGATTTGGAGGTGCTGGCTAGGAACAGATGCACCCAGCTGCTTTTAGCCTTCATTTTCTGCTGGTAGTGAGGCAGGTTTAAACTTGCACCGAGCTGTGCCTGAACACGACTGCTCTTAGCAGGGCACCACCAGCGCTGGTAACGAGCATGAGTCACGCTGAGCGGTTTGCATGGCTCTGAGAGGAGGGGTCTTGCTGAAATAAATTACTGCTTGATCAACAAGACCTGAAGTTGCAGAAGGAGGTGGGGGAGATGCTGTGACACCCGTGATCTCTGTGCCTGGTACAGCAAGGCACATGCAGCTGCTTGTGGTTCAGAGGTGGGTAAAAAGGCAATGATCTGGTTAGGAGTGTTTTATAGAGTGCAGGGGGAACTGTTTGTGTAATCCAGCACCCAGCAGCAGGGGATGTGTTCAGGATGACACAGCTGTCCAAGGATGTCATCCAGCACATACCACAGGGCCCATTACTTCTGTGCTAAAAGCTGAGCCATGCTGCACAGTCCTCCAGATGTGCTGTGGATTTAGGTTTAAACTGTATCAGGATTTGTAGTTGGCAGGGTGCGTGTGCAGCATGGAAAAAAAGATTGTCCTGGTTGGAGGAATTGAGCTTGTCCAGAATGCCTCAGAGTAGGATATACATACAGAGAATTACTTAATTCTCCTTGTTTTGCAACATGTTTTCCCAGCTGTTGAAGTCTGCTGTCTCATTCAGCTTCCTGACAGCAGTGCAAACATTTTGAAAGTCCCGTGGCCCCATCTCATTCTCTGTTCAGACATTCTTATTGCCGTTATCTGTATGTTTTTCCTTGAGCCTGTTTATTTGGATTTGATTGTTACTTGGAGCTTAGCCCCACAGCTTTAGTATGGAGCAGAGCCGAAGGTGGCATTTGCTGTGGCAGACCCCTCGCTAATTTCTTCTTGGTGGCAGTGACCTTAAGTCCCAACTCCTGTGTTTAAATTCCCATCCTCCTCTGTCTCCTAAGAAAATTTGCTGGGACAAGGAAGAGAAGGAAGTGTGGTGAGGATGACCTTGTTACCTGTCTTCATAGAACTACAGAATGGTTTGGGTTGAAAGGACCCTTAAAAACCATTCATTTTCATCCCCCCACCAAGGGCAGGGACATTTTCCAGTAGTCCAGGGGCTCTATCCTGGCCTTGAACACTTCCGGGGATAGGGCTTGGGAATAGAGCCCTTGGATCTGGAGACCTGTCTCACACATGTCCATGTCAGCAGAATTCTCCAAGCCATCTCTTCATGGCTCTGCCACCTTTCTCCTGAGCACTGCATCCCTGACACCTCCTGCTCTGGAGCTCTCCGCTGCGCCCTTTTTAAACTTGCACTGCGCATGGGAACTCTCTGGGCGCTCTCAGTGCCAAAACCACAACAAATGGCGAGTTTCCGTCTGTCAGCTCGGCTCAGCCCGGCTCAGGCTCTCCACGGCTGGGCAGGCAATTTTCATTTTTCTTCCATAAAAGGACATTGAAGCTTGGCTGCAGCAGCGGTGCCGGTGCCGAGCCGCAGGCAGGGCGAGCGCGATGCTATCGGAGCGCGGCTCATTCCCTATCTCCACAGAGGGATGGGCCGGAGGGAGGGACCAAGGTCGAAGGTGGGGTTGAGGTGATTGTAGGCAGCAGATACACCCCAGTAGGTTTTATTGCCAGGTTCTAAAGGGAGATAGATAACAGGAGAAAGCTCGTGGTAGAGCAAACCTTAAAAGTACAATCCTGTGGAGGACGGGCGCGTGTGCTGAACCGTGTGGGCTGTCCCGTCAAGGTGGGGAGGGTCAGAGTTGCTTGGGAAGTGCTGAGATCTTCTCATCCCAGATTTATACTGGGCAAGCTACTTATCCTGGGAGGAAACTGCAAGGGGATCAAGGGAATTCCAGGGGTGCTGTCTTACACCTTGATTTTTGCTGTGTGCTTGGACTGGGCAGGAGCTGTTGCAAGAATTGAGTGGTGTCAGCAGTAAGCTGGTCTTAAATTCCCCTTTCCGGAGAAGGAGGCACAATAATCAGTCCCAAATCACTGCTGCACAACTCATCATCCTTTGAGACACTTAGGAAAGGGCTGTAGAAGCTCTTAGAGTACCTCACCTGGAAAGAGGGTAGGAGTGGGCTGGGTTAATTGCTGTGGTGGGGTGGAGACACTCCATCAGTGGGAGCTCAGGTGCTGCTGCTGCTTTAACAAGGTCAAGTCTATTTATGCAGTGGTATGTGGAAATGCTTCACTTGATAAATGAGTCTGACAGGAGGAGAGGGTGAGGCCCAGCCTGGAAATGGACCTGAGGAAAGAGGTCAGATTAAATGGGGTATCTGTCTCTTGCAGGGAGAAAAAAAAAAGCTGCTGAAAGCAGGAACTCAGACTAGTCCCTTTAAAAATGGACTGTGCAATTTTGAGCAACAAAGCTTACTCCTTATAAAAAAAGCTTGCTTTCTGCCTTGTACAGCAATATCCAGTCAGTGAAAAGCCAATTGAAAAGGCTGTTCACTGACCAGTGAGTGCCTCTGTGTCAGGTCCATACGAGGTTGAAGTGCTACCTTCCATTCATAGCTTTGTCCTTTGCTGAGGAAAGGTTCAGAAGTAATAAACCGAGTACAGCTTCATGTGGAGATGGAAATTTAAGCTCCATCATCTTGTTTAGCCTTTTGTCCCTGGGCACAGAGAGCCTATAACTATTTAGGCAAAGGGAACACTGAGAGAAGCAGTGCACCTGTGGTGGTCAGTTCTGGTTTATGATGACTGTCTTTGGAGATAGACGATGGATTACATGAGGAATTGGATAAGAGTGGTTGTGAAAGACTGTTGGCTGCTTTCAATGTGGAGAATTGATAGAGTGGCCTCATAGCCACACTCCTGGGGCTGGAAGGACCCTGAAAGCTGTAGTTGTGCTGAGGCTGAGACCTGCTGCAGGCTGACATGAGCTGGCAGCTTTGCCTTTTCTTCCTCAATCCCTTTGAAACAAAAGGGACAAGAGAGTTTTCTTCCATCTCATGCAGACAAGAGTGGGAGTAATGTAACATGGTCACCCTAACATTAGGGAGAAACCCTAAATCTCCATATGGACCAAAGTGCTGAGATTCCTTCATTTGTTTGATTTTTACACAGTGAAGCAACTTTGCTCAGTCACTTGTGTGTCCCCACAGCAGGGTAGCAGTGCCACCGAGTGTTCTGGGACTGCTGTGAGCTTGGTACAGGTTCTTTCCACAGCAACTTAAGGTTAAAACCCTACCTAGTGTATTTGCAGAGTGTTGGAGCAGGGTTATCATTTTGCTGCTGCAGTGGAAATGGATGTTGGAGGGGATGGAAAAATGCTGTTCCCAAGGCAAATTAAAAACATTGTTCTGACCTTACTCAAGAAGCTGTATCTTCCTTCTCTTTCCTCCCCCTCACATTCCTGTCGTAGTAATCACTGATCTCTAACCTCAGTTTCATCTGCCACAGCTAACCACTTAAAAAATGCACTTAAAAAACCCCATACATCTAATTTTGCTGTACCTTAGTGCTTCCAGGACAGAGTTATCTGTGAGTCAGCAGCAGAGGTTTGGAATGACATCGAGTCAGGGCACTGATGACTCCTTGGGATGGCCTAACCTGGTGCAGGGAGTGTGGGGAGGTGTTTTGCTTCTCCTTTCTGTTTGCACATAAACAGATTTCAGCAGATGACACAGTCATCAGACTTCCTGAGCTAACACAAGGCTGCTGCAGATGATGGCCATTCTGGAGGCTGTCAGTGGAGTTTGTTTCCTAATTTGGTCACAGTGTGTTCAGGACTGGCCTGCTTTCCTTTTTTCTTTTTTCTTTTTTCTTTTTTTTTTCTTTTTAAAAACACCCATCCTTTTCTCTCATTGTTGTGGAGGGGAAGCTATTTGTATCTGAGAACCTCCAGCTCCTCTCACTTCCTCTCCATGGAGGAAGTGATACTTGAAAGGCCCAAACCACCATGCAGTTCTGAAGCTGATTTTTCCTTTTTTTTTTCCTTCCTTTGCTAATATTCTGAGTTCATCTCAATGAACCTGCTGGGATTTTATGCTTTCTGGGTAGTCATTCAAGCCGTTTATTCTGGAGGACTTTGGAGCAGCTCTCTGAAGTGTCAGAATGAGCTGTGCTGCAGTTAAATTATAACATTGATTAGCTTGATTTATTGAAATACATATTTCAAGAGGGAGTGAGGTGTGTCTTTTCAGGTAATGGAAAGAGGATGTTTGTTGCTTTGAACAGCATCACTCACAAGAGGCCTGGTACCATGTGGGAAGCTGTAAATGCCAAACAGGAGAGAAGACCTTTCAGAGTGAGTTCAATTTTCTTACAAATCTTCCTGTAGAAGATCCCTGCTTTTCAGTGTTGGAGCAGAATCAGCCCCAAAGCAGCTGCCTTCTGGGCATGCAGAGACATTTCAGCCCTTCCAGTCTTCATGTGAGTTTTCATTCAGCAATAGGAACAGCCAAGGAGTCATCACTAAACCTAGAGGCTCCTTTATTGCTTTGGTTCTCTGCTGGGCTTAGCAGGAAAAGGAGAACATAAAGGGGGGGGAAAAACCGAGTTCCAGGTGATGCAGTTGATGATGCAGTTCCAGCAGCTTTATTCAGTGTCATGGGGAGGATTGTGTGCCTTAGGTGGGGGTGAAGCTGTTGCTCTCGAGGGAGCTGCTGTCAGTTGGAGAAGATTCCTAAGCCTTGGAAGCCCAGGAAAATACTGGCTTACCTGTTCAAACCCAGCTTTATTTTAGGTTCACAGGACAAATCATAAACAGCTTCAGCAGAGCCTGGGGTTAAGGTGTGCCCGGAGCAGATGGATTAGTGGCATTAAAGGTTTGGCTGTAGATGGGCAGGTACAGGCTGGTCTCAGCAAAAATTCTCTGCAGAGAGGAAACTTCAGTGTGTGTCATGTGTGGGATGCCAGGTTACTCTGAAACATGAGTAACGGAGCAACGGGAACACCAAGGGGTGAGGCAGCAGGTTTAGAGGGGCAAAGAGAAGGTGAAACACAAGTTTACTTCTAATTTAGTAAAAATCACCTCTGTGTCTCATTCCTATTTGCATATTATCCTCTAATTAGCCATGACTGCCTCACCCACCACTTCCACCTGAAAGGAATGATGTGTTTTGAAGTGTAGGGTTTATAATCTCAGTAGGCCAGCAATTCTTCTCCTCTTCTCCTCTCCCCTTCCAATGTCCCCCAAAATGCATTCTCTTATTGCTTTTAACCTTCAAGCCTCTTTTCCTCTGTTCTCTCTCTGTTACTACTCTTGCATTATTAATGGACTGTAGCAACTCAGCCAGAACACTGACATTACTAATTACTACTTGTACCAGAGGAATGGGGAGCAAGATAGAAACTGGGTCAGTAAATGTTGTCATCATAAAATGATAGCATCAGAACAGGAGAGTAAACTGTGTGTATGGGCAGGTTTGCATTGGAAATGCCTCCTTCACCCTGGAGCACACCTGTGCACACTTACCATGCACTTCCTCTTTGCTTATTTGCTGCATGCAGTTGGGAAAAGCATCTCCCACACAGAGAAGGGTTAATGGATCTGTAATTTCCAGCAACAGAGAAATGGGTTGTGTTCTGCCTGGCAGCACTTCAAGCATCACAAAATTCACGTGCTCCTTGTTGCTGTAGTAGGAAGCCCCTTCCCCTGTTGGTGTCAAAGGCTGAGGAAGCAAAGTGGCTGCGTTTATTTTTGCATTCAGCAAGAGCCTGTCACGCTCGGTGCGTTCAGATTGTCCTTGGTAGCACCAAGGGCATCCTACAGCAGCAAACAGCTCACTCTGCTCCATGTGAGAGAATACGGCTGCTATTAAACCAGAACATTATTTTAGGGATGCAGCAATTAACCTGTGAATATTGGGCATGAGGAATTGCTTGCTTCTGGTTAATGGAGCTGTGCCTCTTCACACAATTGGGCAAAGCATCCACTTGGGAATGTGGCATTCCTTGGAGGCCTGGTGTGAACAGTTGTCTGTTGTGTTAGCTTTCCCTTTGAGAGGCAGGCACGTGTGAAGATGGGAGTGTCATTGACTGTAAAATGTGTCGACTCTTATGGTAAGTGACAGTCAGAGAAGGTCACGCCATCGTTTTTGAATAGTCAAAATAGCTAGAATGCATCGGTCAGCAGTAAACTACAAACCCAGAACTGATCAGCTTGTGCTGGCAAATGACAAGTCCCTCTCCCAAAAACATGCTTACAAAGAAAATAGACAAAGTGAAGGCTGATCCCTCCCAGAGGCATAACTTCGGTTGCTAGTGATGAGAGCACATCTCTGGATGAAATGTCTGGCTCGAGGTGGCAGATTCCCGAGAAGTCTCTTGGAGACAACAAAAGGACCATGTGTGTCTTCCCTCTCCGTGCTGCTGGTCCCAGAATGTGACTGCCTGCCCGTGCATCAGGTGGGGGCCCTGTTCTGGATGGATGTGGGGAAGCATCAAAGCATCGGAGCTCGGTCCCTGGCAGGCGGCCGCGCATCTCCGTGAACTCGAAGCTGCTTCATTGACATTCCCAGGAAGGCGGGAGGCCGGCGCAGGAGCAGCGTGACTCCCTCACAAGTCAGATGGGAACTCACACAAAGCCAGCTCGATATTTAGGCTGGGCAGACTTGACAATATCCCCTTTCAAAGATTATCCGTTAAACTGTCCTAGTCACACACCGCCCTTGGCGCCTCCTGAGCCTTTTGTAAGGATGAGCAGTATTTAAAAGAGAGGCTGCCTGCTCTAATCTCTGCTCTGTGGGCTGTAAAACCTATCCTGCTGTAGCTCGCCAACTTTATTTCTCTTACTGATGGTAATAAGTGTAGGGCTCTTAAATGCTAGTCCGTGTTTTATCCGTGGTGTTGGTGGGGCTGTCTGTTATCTTGAAGCGAGCCCAGAGCAGAGCTGTGCTGCTGCATTTGAGGGAGAGCAGACATTCCCATGAAGTGGGAGCTGGTGATAGGCAGTAATTTCCACTGTATTTAATAAAGCCATTCTGAAGCTGGAGAGGTCTAGAGTTTGCAATCCCAGTGTACTTTTTTTTTTTTTAAAAAAGGCAAGTACTGATTTGCCACTAAAATTGAGCATTGTCGGTGAGGCAAGTATTCTGTCCAAAATTTCATGTGCACGTATTTAATTAAAAGGCAGGAGGGTTAATGAAGCTTTGAATGCATAAGGCCTCATTCCCTGAATTATTTTCTTTAATTGCTCCAGAGATTGAAATTCCCAGCTGTGGTTGTCCCCTAACATGTGAATTAAGGAACCGGAAAGGGACAATTTTATTTGTCTTATTCAGTGCCAACTTCTTCCCCTTTGACTGAATTTTCATCTTTTTGGTTGAAAGGGGACAAAATAAAAATGCTTAACTTAGTATTTCAGCTTTGTGGTAGAATTGACAAAGCTATGACCTGCTGATACTTTGGACACTGGGGATGAGCTGAAAAACAGAATGTTTGTGCAGATTGTGTTACTCTTTCATTATGCATTGCAGACCACGAGCAAATACAGTTTTTATTATTTTCCCTCCCCAATACCTGTCATTGCATTCAGGATTGGTGGGGTTAAGTCAACAGAATTGCATGGCACAGCCCCAGTCAAACCAGGCTTCACTACTGTGCAGTTTCAAAATTTAAAAAATTTTAAAAGAGTGGTTGGAGGGTTTGTTGCTTGTTTATAGGATTGTTGGAATAGTGGTCTAAGCTTTCTGTGAGTATCAGGGTCTTTCTATGTGAGTTCATAGTCCAAGCTCTGTCCAAGGGCAAGGCAAAAATCTAAAATGCAGCAGATTCAAGGACTGTTGAGATAATCAGTGATGGGAAAAACCTGTTCCTGACTTCATTATAACAAAAGCTGATGTCCCTTGCTGCATGCCCTGTGTGTTGTGTGCTAAGCCTGTATTGTGGCAGTTGCTGTTGGATATTACAAGGCTGCTGTACATTTTTGTGTCCTAATGGGCTTGTTAGCAGCTATAGCCTTGACTGGGTGGTTAGTAGTAAAGGATGCTTCTGGCAGCAGCAGAGGACATCGGGGTTAATTTAATGCACACCTAACACTGGAACAACAGCAGCAACAAGTGTTTGGGGTTTGCCTTTTGGAGGTCTTAGCTGTTAGAAATTCTTTGGAAAATATGTAGTAACATCCCCCTTGATCTGGTGGAGACTTGCCCTAAGCCTCCAGCACATAGTACTGATAGATAAGCATCCCCTGCCTGAACAGGTATTTCAGAGCTGTTGGGCTCTCCCAGGTGGCTGCAGCTAAGCTGTAGTGTTTGTGGTGGTTCCTGCAGTGCTTTTGAACGGATTGGTTTGGATGAACTGTGCTTTGCTTTCAGGATGATAGCCTGTCCCTTCCTATTGCTGTGGGGCAAACCACCTTGCAGGGACCCCTGCCCTGGTCATGGAGCTGGAGGGATGTGAGTGTGGCCCATTTGATTAAGGTAGACCATTAACCATCCATATCCATTGAATCTCCACCTCAGTCTGTAAAACCATTTAGATTTTAAAAAATTTAATCATTTCCTGACATTCTTTCACCTATCCTTATTTCCAGTCAGCCTGGGTCTGACTGGAAATAAGGATGGGTGAAAGATCTGATCTGAAGATCTGATCTTCAGCTAGGGTCAGCACAAATTCCCCTCTCAGACTTGCACTTCTGGTCTGGAGGAATCCACCTTTTTTGCTGCTACCCAAAACCTCTGCTGTGCCTTGATGGTGTGAGTGCCCTCTGCCCTGCTGAATGACTAATGGCCAGGTTGGAGTGCCGGGGGTCGGGAGGTCCAGGGCCCGCCCCGTGCACGGCTGCTCCTCCCGCTGTGGGCTGGGGGAGCAGAGGTGATGCTTTAAGTGGTCTCTGTGCTGCTCCCAGTGTAAACAGAGCAGATGTTTCCCCGAGCCAGGGGAGCATTAATGGAATGCCTCGGCCCCGGCTGATGTAAAACATGGCAGCGAGTTTTGGGGATGAGGTCAGCGGGACTGAAAGCCGATGGGAGTTTAATGTTGAGGCTGCCTCTCCGAGCCCAGGGGTCAACTGAGAGAGCTGTGGCTAATGGAAAGGCAAGTACACTTGTCATAAATCAGTGCCAAAATGCTGAACAGGCATTGCTGTTGCTGGATGCCACAGCCAGGGATGGTTCTGTAACCACCCATGAGCTCTTGTTCCTCACTGGGTGTCCTTAGTGTCTGTGTTTGATTTTAGGAGGGAAAAAGAGGCTAAAAATGGAAGGTTTGGGGAAAGCTTTACCTCCGTGTACTGTGAGAGCCCTGCATGCCTCACCTGCTTCACTCTGCTGTTCATGGAATCCTGTGGTTGCTGCATCCCATCCATGTGGGGAATGCCAGGAGGGCAGCCAGGATATTGTTGGGATACCATTTTAAACAAGTTGTCCTCATGGTCAGAGGAAGATGGATCATGTTTCTGCTGTGAGGTTGCTAGGAAGTCCTGAGGCATCAGGAGGCAAAGCAGGTTTGGCACTGCTTAGAGATCATGTGTTTTTTTAAAAAACAAAGGAGTCTTGTGAAAAGTAAAGAGCAGCATTTTCCAAGACAATAAGAAATCAGTTGCTCTCCGACCAAGCAGCGCATTTCCCGTGAAGCTGGATGCTGTAATGTGCCATTTGCCAACAAGATAAGATGGCTGTATTTGTTCAGTGATTTATCCCCTGTGAAGCCAATCTGAAAGAATGCTTTATTGCTCTATTTATTTTTTCAAAAGAAGCTTCTTTGACCTCATTTTTGTGGAGGGAGCATGCATGCCTTTAAGCTAGATCTTAAAGCTTGGTCAAAATTGGGGTCTGTCTTCAGGGTTGCATCTTGAAACACAACATCCGTGTTGCCATTCAGAAGCCAAGAGGTGAGCAGCTCTCCCTGAGGCTTTTTCTGATTGAAAACCTCGTACACACCAACAAAGCCAGTCTGCAGCTTAAAGGGTTTGGGTTTTTTTCCTTTCTGGGTCCTCCTTTAAGGGCAGAGGTTGAAACAAAACAGATGCTCTTGGATGGTGTCTCTGCTCTTAGAGGCAGTTGCTGTACGAGGACTTGGCTCCTGACACGTGAGAGGAGGATGCTTGCTCCTATTTGTGAGCGGATGTCAGGCTTAATAAAAAACCCAGTCTGAAAGAGCCACATGATCCCCCTGAGTGAGAAGTATCAGTGCTGTTATTGCATTTCCTCCATCCCTTAGTTTGTTTGTGCAATTATCCATGTAAGTAAAACCTGAAAGTGCCTCCTTACAGCACGTTGTCCCCAAAGAAGGGAAAGGATCACAGCTATCCGAGTGGCCTGTGGAGAGAGGGATGGATTTTTCAGGTAGCTGGAAGCTGTGCCAGGTTGGGTGTTTGCTGGTAGCCTGCTGCTATATTTAGTTTTTCTTGGTCTCCTGGAATGAGTGCATTGAACCTTTCTAGATATGGAGATAGGCACAGCACCAGCCAGCCCTGAACACAGCCTGCCAACTTCTGAGCTTTATTTGTTGTTTAGAGCCTTGGTCTTCACTGTTCTGTGTCTGGGGTAGAGGACAGTGAGATGAGGTTATGTGAACAAAAGTTGGTTTTGTAGCTGTTCTGTCTGCAGGTAACAACTGGGGTGTTTTTTAAGAAGAGCTTCTCTTTTGGAATATTTTGTTGTCCTGTAGCTTTAACCCTTTGTGGTGTTTCAGGTGTGCAGAGTGAAGAACAGGTACTTTGCAGGAGTTATTAGTTGCTTTTTCCAGTTTTGTACCACAAACTAGCATGCAGATACTTTCAGACACAAATTTCTTACACTCTCAGATACTTTGAATAATTTTGACCTACTACCCATGTAGTTTAATAAAACATTTTTTTCTTCCTGGAACTTTATTCTGGTTGCAGATGTTGTACAAGCTATAGATTTCTGGATTTGTCAGAAAACCATGACTTCAGACCACTGGGATTTCGGTGGGTGGGTGAAAGTGCTAACAGATTAATGAGCCTCACTTAGCATCCCCATCTGCCAGACTGAACTGTGTTCTGCACAGGAGACTTAACACAGCTGGTTTGAGCTGGTCTCTGAAAGCAGAGCACCCTTTACCTGGTCCAGGCTGACCCCTGATATAAAAAACAAGCACTGCAGTGTCCTGGGTATAATTATATTTGCCCAGAGAAGTTGTGGATTCTCCATCCCTACAAGGCCAGGTTGGACAGGGCTTGGAGCAGCCTGGGACAGTGGAAGGTGTCCCTGCCCATGACAGGGGGTGGAACAAGGTAAGCTTTAAGGTCCTTTCCAACCCAAACCATTCTGTGATGTTTTTCTTTTCCTTTTCCTGATCCAAGCACTATGGTGAGCTCAAGGTGGGCAAATTAGTAAAAACAATGGAAAAATGCAGGGAATCCCCTGAGGACCAGGTAGAATTCCTGGGTCCTCACCAACACGTGGATCAGCTCCTTTCTCTGACACTTGAACTCTCACGTATTGCTGTGACACCTGCAATTACTTTCCCTCTGCCTTCCCTCCATAAGGAAATAAATTAAAATGTGTGGTATAAATGAGATACCTCGATCCCAACAAGGGTGGCTCATAGCAGGGGGAAATGCTAGGGAAGAGCCATGTGTGTAGCAGTGCTCCCACACTGCAGTTGGCTCCAATCTCCGTCGCTGCGAGGGGCAGCCTCAAGGTCCAGCTGTGAGCAGGAATGAGATGGCCTGATGAGGCAAGAGCTGCTGTGCATTAGCTGTAGCTGTTGGGTTTTCTGTTCCCTCCTGTGAGCTCTGAAAGTTAAATGGAAATGAAGTAGCTGCTGAATAAGAGACATGTTACCCCTCGCCTGCATCCGTTTATAGGTGGCGAGTTGCCATGGCTAAGACACTGATCAGTTGTTACTCTGAAATCTGGGGTTATTCTTCAGCTTTTTTTTCCTAGAGAAATGGGATCTCTGCCATCTTCAGTGCCCAGGAAGTATCTGCAAAAGTGAGTGTTGGTATCAGTGTGGATGCTGTGTGTGCCTGCACATACACACTCTCCTGCTGTTCCTGGACACCCGTTCTCTCATTTTTCCCGTGCCTGTGAGACTGGATAAACAGCCCAAAGGCACTGGGGAGCTCCAGGGTGTGGGGGAAAGGCTGGCCTGGCTGATTTGGTTATGTAAAACTAAAAGGCATTTACTCAGTGCATTGGGTGGACTGTTTTTGTGTGTAATGAGTTGTGCAACTGTACAGCCATACCAAAGCAGACTGAGATCCTCTGACAGTCTTCTGACTTGTCTCCCACATGGAATCATTACAGCTGCTTGTCAGGAATATGCAAAATTCCCGTGATCTGCTTGCATGTGTTACTCCAGATTGCTCTCTGCTCAGAGTGCCTTTGCAGTATCAGTGAACCTTCTTGCTGCTCTCTGTGGGTTTGATGACATGCTATCTCAAAAATTTGGACTGGATCGTTTTTCTGAAGTACCTCATCACTATGGAAAAGTGAAAGCAAGCAGTGCCAATTACCAGAAAAGCTGTTGTAGTCCTTGGACTTACATGTTGGGCATATGGAGTCACATCACATTTTCTTTATATTATGACATTAGTGACACCAAGTGTTTTGTTCTGGTTCTTAGTCAAGAATGACAGGAAGGGAGAAGACCCTTAGAAAAAGTTTAAAATTATTCTCTGCAGTCTAGAAATCTTCCTTACAGACAGTAAGATGTTAAAGTTAAGTCTCTGAGGAGAAATGTTGAGATCACTTGATGAGTCTGTCAGGGTACACCTCCAGAGATGTGTGTAACATTTTCAATGTAACAGATAATGAGAAGATAGTATTAAAAGTTAGTATCAAAAGTCTAAAAGGCAGAGCTGGCTGAAAACCTGTGCTTTGAGTCATCTTGGAGCTTTTGGATCAAGTTGGAGATCCTGATTAAGAAGGGGGAAGGGGACGACTTTGGTCTTAGCTGTAAATGGAATAAAAGGAATAGCTGCTTTTATAGGACACCCAATTTAAAGGTCACTTTTGGCTCATTCTGAGTTGAAATCTATTGCTGTAACATCATTAGTCTGCAGCCTCGCCATTTCCAGCTGTGATCCAGCTAGATTGGCCAGGCTGAGCCAACCTAGGTGTGAACACGTGGCTGCCTGAGAGCCATGGAGCTGAGGGACTGCAGGGAATGGGAGCCTGGATTCAGAAGGCAACACTTCTGGGAATCCTGATGTGTTAATTAGTGCTGCCAGGGGAGACAACCTCAGAACACATGTGCTTCAAAAGCCACAGTGCAAATTCAAGGAAGAATTTAGAGAGAGCTATTAGATAAAGTGCAGACTGTCCCTGGCCCGTGGGGAGCAGTGTGAGGAGCAGCATTCCTGCCCTGACCATAAGGAGCTTCCTCCTTGCCCTCCACAGGTCTAGGTGGACTTCTACTGACCCTACACTGGGCCGTGCTAATTATGCTGGTGAAGGAACTAAGTAGCATTTTAATATTCAGGAGTAAGAGGTCTGTGTGAAAAGGGCTGTCTTTCATCACTGCATCCAAAATTCTGATTTTGACCTGAACTCTGCAAAACAGCCTTTGTTTTTGTATGGTGCTTTGTTAAATGGCTGTTGTTCAGGCTGAGAGTAGTTGTTCCTGTGTGTGTGCACTGAGAGAAAGGCTATGCTATAAATTAGGGCTCCTGGATTTTTCCTGCTGCACCAATGCCTGTGGATCTGGGTGTGTGAGGAGGTCCTGCTCTGGGTTATTCTCTGCTCATTTCTGTTTGTGATTCTCCACTTGGCGCTGAATGCAGATGTTTATGCATATATTTAGAAAAGGCTGGTCTGGAAATAAACTTCTCTTTGCAACACTCCACCTCCCTCAGCTTCATATTTTAAGACTCTTTGTTCTCTCATAGTAATTTTCCAAGTGGATTAGTGCAGGTCACCAAGGCATCCACATCAGTGAAATACAGCAAGATGTTGCTGTCATCTCCCGAAACACTCCAGCACTCACCCCATTGCTTATCAACCCACACTCCAGTAATCCTAATAGCTATGTCAGAGCAAGATTAACAGAAAATCCAGGCAAATATTTATGGTTCCCTTCAAGGTATGTATTAATCAGAGAATGTGAAGCAGATGCTTTATGAGGAGAGCTTGGAAACCTTGTTCACGTGGGCCGAGGAGGGATTCTGCCAGGCTGGGTAAGCTGCTGCCAGCTTGGGGAAGAGGCATGGGGCAGACAGTGAAGGAGAGGATGCAAGATTTCCTAGTAGAATGGGGAGAGAAGCAACTACAAATGAAAAAAGAAGCATAAGGAGCTGTGTTTGTTCTTCTTGGTGTTATAGCAGCACTGTATGGCAGATCAGCAGTGAAAGCACAAGAAACAAAGACAAAGAAGAGGAGGAGCAGGTTGAGAAGAAAGAAGCAGAAGAACCGTGCAGCAGGGTGACATCTGGGAAATGCCTGGGGAAGCAGCACTGGTTAGGAGGTGGCAGTTTATATCCATGGTGAAAACTGGATCCCTTTTGTCTATGGGGCTGGGCAGGTTCATGGAGTGATATGAGAGGGCTGGTGAGATGCAGCTTCCTCCTGCAGTGTACAGCTAGTTCCAGGAGGATTGGGTGCCTGACCTCAGTCTTGTCATGGTGAGGATACTTCCCCAGTTCTAAAACATCTCATAAAAATATCTAAATTAATACTTTAACACAGGCATGTCAATGCTGACCAGAAGTAAAGCAAAATCTAACGAGGAGCGTGGTGGATGCTTCAGTTGAGCTGAAGTCAGGCAGAGAGCAGTCTCTGAAGGAAGAACTGGGAGAAAAGAGATCCACTCCTGGCTGTAGCTCTAAGCTTTTGGAGATGTCTGTACTGTCCTTAGTGTGCTATAGTCAAAGACTGCTTTGTGCCCAGGAAGGGTAATCACTAATGGTTATAAATATGGCTTGCTCTTTTCCTGAGGGGAGAAAAAAAAAAGCAGGATTCCTTGCTTTTTATGAGTTTAGGGGGTGTTTTGTTCTGGCTCAGCTGCAGAGCTGTGACACCAGAGGGAGTAGGTGAGCCTCGAATAGCTGCTTTCAACAAAAACCAGCAGCAAATAATCACAGCCTTTGCAAGAGGTAAATTAAAACCATCTCCAGCCTGGAAAACATGCACAGCTCAGCATCTTTTCTCCATAAATATTTCCCTGCTGTTGAATCTCTGTAACCCCTTCGGAGCCCAGCAGCTGTGCTCTTCCCAGCTTTAGGTGAGCCCCCTCCTCCCCGTGTGCTCCCTGAGTGGCTGCTGGGCAGGGAGTTTGGAGCTGAGCTCTGTGGCTCTGTCAGAACTTACTGACTTGGAGAAGTGAAGAACGTGTTGGTATGAAACCAGCCTGTCTTTCCTGCATGGCATTAGTCAGCCTGACATCCCCGTGGAGCAGTTGTTAGCACTGGAGCAGTGAATTTGATTTTTTCCTTACATGTTTCTGTTGCTGAAGCAGCACTTTAGAGATTGGTCTCAGTGTCTTCTGTCCCACTTTAAACATGGGGCTTGTCCAGTCTTTGCATATTTATCAGGACCACTGAAGGAGCTGGAAGTGTGGGGTTTTAAAAAACATTTGTGTGCTCAAAGCCAGAAGATGTTCTTTCCCACCCTGTCTTGTTGGCATTGCATCCTTGCCCTTACAGACACTGCGAGGTGTATGTGGAATTCTGCTCTGAGGAAGCTGAGAGTGAGCTGCCATAAGAGGGCTCCAGAGCCCTGTTCTTGGCCGTGTTCCTTTGTGGAGTGATCTTCCCCTTTTTTATCAGTGTGTCCAAGATGCCTTAGCAAAGCCCTCTTACACCTGCTCTAAATGTTCTTTTCTATTGCACTGCTCAGACAGGTTATGAGCCCGTGTCTCTTCATTTTAACCAGCAAAACAAAAGTGTGCCTACTACAGAAATGCCTTGAGTAACACTTATTTCTTTGAATAGAGGGAATTTGACTTAGGAAGACTCTTTGCTTTCTTCTGGTGCAACCAAAACCCCCTAGCAGGAGCTGTGTCAGTCCAGCTGCAGTCCAGCAGCCCACGTTGAGAGGTTCATCTGTATGCAGGGTGCTGCCTGCCAGTCTGCTAATGAGCACAATGAGCCTGGGGATGGGCTTTGGGCAGGGGAGGGAGTCCTGTTGCCATGACAATAAAAATTGCAATGGATGACTCTTCAGATAAAAGCATCACATTTTTAAAGGAGAAAAAAAAATAGTGTGAAACAATAGCAGGAAGATATGGTGTAAGGGAAAAAACAGTATTAAATAATAGAAAGATGTGGTGTGAGTTCAAGCACTGAGATGCAGCTTGGGGGAGAAGAAGATGGGGCTGTAGATACTAATTCTGGAAATGTTCTTCCCCTCAGGGTGTGAGGAGCATTAAGAAAATCAGGCAGGAGCCAGGCCTCCTATGAATAAGCATCTAGCAAGTTTTCCTTGCAAATATTTGGCTGTGCAGTAATGAGTTCCAGTAACAGCTGAGTGCTGACTGCACCACGGGAGGCTCTGGGGCCTGCAGTGACAGCCTGGTCACCACGAGGGTCCAGCTGGAATGGCTGGCCATGGTGCAGATGGACAACTCTCCACATTTCTGTTGTGCCTCGAGCAGATTCCTCTGTGTTACCACTCTCTGGAGCAAAGTCAACGTGCCCTGGAAGCCAGAGGCAGTGAGGAGGTATTTACAGGAAAGACAGAGAAGTCCAATAGACTTGTGCTGCTCTAGGGGCTTTTTAGGAATCTGCCAATCTGCCTGCTGATCCCATTTAGGTGGAACATTTCTAATCCTGCTGTGAATCCTTGTAACAGACAGGTTTTGTTTTCAGTCATGGCCAGTGTAAGATCTGTTTCTACTTTGAACTAGCACCTTTTTAACACAGACTCCAAAGATCACAGTAAAATGGGCTTTTTTTAACTGTCACTCTCTCAAAGCTGTTCTCAAGGTGAAATTAAACTTACCCAGTTGCCTGTGATCCAGGATGTGTTATGATTCCAATGGTGTCACAGCCAGTTGTGTTGAGCACAAATAGACATTCCAAGGAAGGATGGGATAATTAGAAGCAATCCAGTGATTCTTGTGACTGTATAAAAATAACTGGACTTTTTTAAGGATGAGTTATTTTTAGGAGCCTCGTGTCAAAAAGGGCTTGTGGGGTTTTGCATTCAAGAACAGTAAAGTCAGATGTTATAAGTCAGATGCTATACATGCTTGGGGGTTTTTTTTGTGGTTGTTTTTTTTTCCTCTGAGTAAGATCTCTGCTGAGGGTCTTGCTTTATAAAATAAATTGGCACTGGAAGTTGTTGGGATAAGTAACACAGGCCACTGGTTTGCTGGCAAAGGAACATCAGCCTCAGGTTTAGCAGTGGGACCCCAGCGGCCCAACAGTAGGTAGTGAAATTCAGATTTAATAAGACTTTTTTAGACAATACACCCAAAGAAAGCTTGCAGCTGGGTGAGGCCTCGCTGACCTGTATTTATTTTGGTGATTTATTGTGACTTGGGGACAACATTCTCCTGTCCTGTAATGAGACTGATGTAAGCCAGGGTGTTTTTCAAGCTACTACTGGAAAGCTGCTTTAACAAGGGAGAGGCTCTAGGTTGATGGTCAAAGCCAAAAAGTGAAGTTTTTGTGTTTCCTGTTGCAATATATCTTCTTTGTGCTTCTGGGAAGTCAAGCAATAGTGTTTATGTATTAAAAAATGGGGAGAGGGTTGAGGGTCTTTCTCTGGCTGCTGGGCAGCATACACCTAGCACACCAAACCCTTTCACAAAGGTACTGGGTTGTAGAATGTGTTACCAAAGGTTCAGCTCATGTACCTGAAGGTGGATAAATGGAATTGTAGATAAATCTTGGAATATGCTCTACTAGTGGGACTTCCTGGAGATCAGTGGGAGACTTTGCCCAGGGTGAAGCAGTTTGTTCTAAGATCTGATGTGGGACAGAGCAGTATTTTCTTTGATGTAAAGGGGAAGAGGACATCTTGTGTTGTTTGATTCCCTTTGGACTGGAACTCTTTTTGTTTAAGAGGCTGGTGCTGGGAAATGGGGGAGGCACCATTCATGCATTTGGGAACCACTGCAAGGAGGAGACTTGGAGCCACTGCAACTACAAAGCAGTGATTCTTTGGCTTACCCTAAAATTATGAAGCTACAACTTACGTAGTTTCCTCAGAAATAAAAAGCTCCCTCCCCACCCAAAAAAAAAAAAAAAAAAAAAAAACCCTACAACAAACAATGTTTTGGGATTTTAAGATGCCTTGTGAGCATCACACTGACTTTTCTCCCCACGCACCATTGTGCTGTTAAGACATGACAAACAAGCTCAGGTTAACTTTTACTTCTGGGCTCATAATCAGTTTTGTGGTTTCCACCCAATACTGCTGCATTGTTTAATGTGATTCTGAAAGTGAAACAAAAATGAAATTGTCCTGTCAGCTTTTCTTGTTGATATAGCTGAAAGACAAGGTCCTGTGTGCTGCTGGCGACTGACTTTCAGTGCAGGGGCATCTCACCTTCATCTGTGTGTTTAGGGAGTTTAAGTGTGGTTAGTGGTGTAAATGTAAAAGAATGCTATTTCATTTTTTTAAAAAAAGCAAAGTTAATGTTCTTGATTGAAATAACTTCTTACTCCCCTTATTTTTGGATTGAGCATGCCCGTAGTTGAGGCTAGGAAATCAGAATAATATCTGATGGAAGAAACATAGAGGTTTGTTAAGCAAACATAAACATGCCACAACTAAAAGGCCAAATGCATTCCTGATGTAAATGAAATTTTCAGCTTGTTAATTCCAGCAGATAGTTCAGTAGGATTGTGTGGAAAGGGGCATATTGGGTCACCAAGGGAAAGGCTGCATCTGCAGCGCCCTCGCAGAACAGGGGAGCTTGGGGCAGAACTCCCTAAACTGCTGCTGCTTTTTTTCTTTCCCTTCCCTTTTGTCTTTCTTCAGAATGAGACATCTGTGCTCCTGCACTGTCTGGAGCTGGTGCCCACGTGCATCCCTGACGGAAGCGGGAGAAAAGCCCTTTAATCCTTATAAGGGGACACGGCAGTGGCCTCTGGTGCTTCCGGAGTTTTAAGGAAGTCACTGAAGTTCCTCTTGGTTGACTCCCCTCCGCAGAAATGTGACAGATGGGTCTTTTCCTTTTATGGCCAATAACCCTGGTTTCCCTTTGCTATAAAATCCTGGGTCAGAAGTGGAAGCGAGAATTCGGGCAGGAGGAAGGGGCTGGTCTTACCAGAGCTCGATGGGTGGGGATGGAATTTGCAACATAGTAAATTCTAGGCTAAAATAAACCAAGTTACAACATCGACCCTGAGGTGATGGGTTTGTTTGTTTGAAGGGTGCCATAGATTTTCAGTCTTGTTGCTTAAGACAGCAATTAGGAATTGTGACTCTCCTTAATTTCATGGGGAGAGGTTGATCTGGTTCAAACCCAAGATGGTTTTCATGTCTGATTGAGTTTAGATAACTTTGATTGAGTCTAGATAAGCATAGGAGAACAATACACACTTCTTCTCTACAATCTCCTTTACACCAAGTGAAATGTCTTGGCTTGTTATGGATGTCTCAGAATAGATTTCTTCCTGAACTCTAAAGAGGCATTTTCTGCCCCAGTTAATGTCTGTGCCTGATGTTTGGCACTGGTGTCACTCATTAGCTTAGAAGAGGTAATGTCCCTCCGGGTGGTAATTGCTGATGGCTTGGACAGCCAAAAACCAACTTTGTCAGTCAATAATGTCTTTTACAAATCATCCCTGGCTACAAGTAGTTTGATGAATTTGAACCTTAAAAGTATTTTTCTAATAAAGTCAATCTCCTGTTTCTTGCTAAAAGTGCTTCACATCCTGTTTCACGAGGTTAATGCAAATGGTTCATTTGGCACTTGGTTAAACTGCTGCTTTTTTAAGTGGTACTGCTCGTGTTTCTTCCATGCAAAACCTATTGGCTGACACTTTTTGTTCTTATGTGGCACTTGAGCTCTGAAATCAGGATAAAAAAAGGGCAGTAACTAGTTAGGAGAGTCTCTAATGATGCTCCTGGGATTGCTTCATTCCAGCCACCCTCATGAGATCACAGCGTCCAGTTGCAGGGGTGCAGTTGGGACTTCTCTCTTGGAGAAAGGTATCTCCATTCCTTGATGGGTGACAGTGGCTGCCATGGAAAGCCTCTTCCCCAGGGTCACTGACTGGTCAGCAGGAGCTAAACACTTCCCCACGTGCTGGGGAACCACTTTGGAAGTGGTTTTCAGTCGCATCCGCATATTCTTCAACTCTGTTTTAATGGTGGTGTGTTTGTGATTGTGCTTTTTCCTTTTTTCCTTCCTCTCCTTGTCTTTACAATAGACATCCTGGGAAAATGAGAACAGGATCTGGAAGTTGCTCTGGGGCTGGGGAAATGGCCGAAACCTGTCTGTGTCTAAATACCTCATTTGTGCTGCCAAAATGGTTGATTAAATCTTTGGGTATCCCATCCTCTGTGTTCTCTGTGGCTCGTACCCCTGTGAGGTTGTTGGACTCAATCTTTTCAAAGGAACTGCATGTACAACATAGTTTAATAATCCACCCTTTGGATAATGTAACCCCACAACACCAGTTTTGATCCTTTCTTACATCCAGCCATGCCAAAGCTCTCTGTACACTGTATGGGTGTAGGAGGAGGGAGATGGTCTGTGTGGTAAAGGTGACCAGTGGATTCCCATCCTGCACCAGGATCATCATTCCTTTGTGGCCTGGGGTGTTAGGATGGCTTTTCTTCTCCTGAGCTAGCCAGTATTCTCCCCTCAAAATCAAATTGTCATCAGCAACATGAAATATTCCAGTTTGTTTTGCTGTTGTAGTTGGGTCATGGCAGAAATTACTGTTGCTGCTTGGGAATGAGCTGGGTCTCAAACGGAGATGAGGTGACTTGTGCTTTTTGGGTGTTTTGAGGGTTTTTCTGTTTTTACAGATAACAGGCTTGCAACATCTCTGGTTTGTAGGCAAGTCATGCCATGCAAATCGTTTAACAGCGTGCTTAATTAAACTCGTGTGCTCATGCAGGGGAAGAGGGGAACCGGTCTTTCCGATGGGTGTCTGTGAGAGTGGCAGAAAGGGAACTCTTCACTTGGGATTTCACAACTCCAGTGTTGCAGGGTGCTGTTCCAGTCCCACTCCTGCTGTGTAGGGCTGTCTCTCACACAGCTCTGGGACCCCACAAACCTTGCAGGGGTTCCAGGAGTTATTCCTGGCCTCTCTTTCCCAGTCTCCTGCCTGGTCTCTCATGGCTGTGTGGAACTCAGCTTGTCTTGCTGCATTACCAGCTGCTGTTGAGAGCTGCTGCAGGTGCAGAGGCTCCCTTTGGAGTTGCTAACTCAGCTTAGTTTCAACGTCTGCAGATCTGAGGTGAATTTTCTCTTACTCCAAAGCGTTTCCAAGCCCCGCGTTTTTGCCCCAAGTAATAAAAAAGTGAATTGAAAGGGATTATATGACATAGCTGAAAATTAAATTACAGGTTAAACAATTTTCCTACTTAGAAGACAGAATGTGTCCTGAATTCCCCTCGTTTGGCAGGACATTGCAGCACTGCTCCATTAACCTGCCTGTCCCCCCACGGGAGTTAAGGCAGCTTGATCAGCTTTGGTCAGGATTAGGCTGGTCTGGGGGTCAGCAGCCACTTGGCTCGATGGCCTTAGGTGGCTCTGTCCTCTCTGCTCTGCTCTTTGTGGGGCTGGTGGGTCCTTCCCCGTGTCCCTCTGCTGCTTGCAGCCCTTGGGAAAGCACATTGCATCATGCAGGGCCAAATAACCTTAGCAGAACTTTTAAAAACACCCACAAATTGTGGGTTTGAGGGTTTTTTCACTACTTCTGCACCAAACAGAAACCCAGGCTCAGCCTGGTGTGTGCTTTACATACAGGAGGGAATGGGAACATCACTCAGGGCTCTGGAAGAGGAATCAGTAGGTTGCCAGCACATTTATTTCCCTGATTAGTTTTCTGCTCTGTTTTGTTGTATACTTGTCTGCTTGATATATTTTGTTATTGTTATCCATGTACCTGTACAAAATAATAGGTTTTATGCTGCAGGAGAAAATCCAGTGCATTTCTGCACAGGAGCTCAGGAGTGAACGGTTTCACCACATGGCACTTCTCAGTCATTTTGGCTTTTTCAGAAGTCCAGCAGGCTGCTGCAGGGCCATGGGTTCTGGTTTCTCCACTGCCTTTTTTAAACCCAGCAAATGAGCTGCAGGTGACTCAGTGTCACACTGGTGAAGGTGCAAGGTGAAGGTTAGTGGTTCACAGGGCCATTTTCATACCTCTGTGGTAAATATTGTTGCTATAAATATTACAGCTACAGGGCTGCCTTGTGGTTCACTTCGGGGGTGCAAATGTGTCCTGTCTGTGCAGTGCTCGTGTGGGGAACAGCAGGTAAGACATAACTGAAGCACACAGGCATTAAAGCAGTAAATTATCTGAATTTATGAGTTTTCAAGAAGGCCACTTACCCATTTGCTTTCTATTTTGTCAATCCTTTCTCATTCCCCAACATTTTTTTTGTTTATTTTTTACTTAGTCTGGTCTGTTTAAAGCTAAGAACACCTTACTTTGGGGGTTTCCCATCATTTGGGTTTCATTTCCCAGGCAACACAAGCTGTGCTAGCCCAGTTTCTAAGGGTGGACTTGGACCCAGAGCAAAGCTGTTTACCAGCATGAGTTCACCTTCCCCCATCCCTTGCTGGTGTTGTGATGATCTGGAGTGTGAACTTCTGTTGTAGGTAGGTAGAGATTGCAGTTTAAAATGTTCTACATTGAAAACAAAGTGTGTTAATGCTGCTAAATTACCATCAAAATTGCTATATTGCAGAGACTGCTTAAAAAGGGTTGTAGGTGTGTTACATAAACCTGGGTCTCCATGCAATTTTTTGATGGAGGAGAGGACAACTCTAACAGAGTTCCTCTTGCTGATCTTTTTATAAATAAAATCTAGGAAATAACAATATAATAGTATCTAGGAAACTGTAGGTAGGTAGAGAGAAAACCAGGGGGAAAAGGGTCTGGAAGAGGTTCTCTCCAGGTTCTGCCAGCCAGAGGGGTAGGGGTTTGTGTCTGGGGCTGGGTGATGGGAGAATGAATTTGTTTATCCTGTGGTGGTGTAAGAGGGAAGTTTCAAAATTAACTTCAGTAATTGTTCCTCCTCTCAGTCTCACAATGCATCGTTAGCAGGTACCTCTGCAAATAAGATACCTTCCTTTTGTCAGCCTTTACCTTCTTGGCATCCTTGGGTGCAACCCCTGGGTGTGAGCTTCCGGAGTTATCCTTTAAAAATCAACTTGCTTGTCTTGAACTCTAAATCTGTGCCTCTCCCAAGGTCTCTATTGTTTCCACCAGTTCCACAGTCAGATCTCATCACTTAGTGTTGCAGCTATTGGAAGCAGCGTGCCTTTTTCTGTGAGATTGTGCAGAGGATTACATGGATAACCTCCTGGATCTGCTCTGCTGGATTGAGTGCAGGAATGTGCACTGGGGGAGGGCAGGAGGGGCAGCTGCTGAGGCTTTGAACTCCTCTGCTAGTATTTAATTATTTACCTTGGCTGGGAAGGCAGTAGCTGTTATCTGCAATCAGTCCAACAGATCTCAAAGCTGTGCTTGACAGCTACAGATGTGTTTCCAGTAGCATGTGCTGAGCTTCTCTCAACTTTTCCCTGGGAAGGAGTGATATGACCTCAGGTACAGTGATTTAGCCAACATAGTTGGTGTGAGGTCCCAGGATATATTTAACCTGCCTTTGTAAAGTGACCGAGCAGTGTTCTCCTCTACCTGCACTGCAGGTGGACTCAAGTTGGTGGGTGACCACCTCTGGGTATGGCACAGTCCACCCTGTATCCAGAATTCTCCATGTGCTGATCTGGAGAGATGCTCTGTGTGACACCAACTTGCTCAGGGGTAGGAACTAGCTTTTGAAAAAAAAAAAATCCACATAATTTTGGTGAGGAGAGCTTACCCTTGTGAGAAACACTTGTTCTTCAGCTCAGGGGAAGACGTGTGTGATGAATGTGTGGTACAAATACTCCAGTGCTCTTTTCTGCAGCCAACCTGCTGCCTGCACCTTTTGATGTATTTCTCACAGCCCTGGAGCTTGAGAGAAAGTAGCTTTGAAACAATCATACTTCTTTATAAACATTCCAGAGAATGAAAAAAAAATAGTTTTGTTCAAGTTCAAATTAAATATGACCTTTCTCCGTGAAACAGCTGTTTCTCATACTCAGGTTACCCTGAGTGTGAGGTCAAGGAGCAATTTCTTGTGCTAGTGCTGTTTCCACCTCTGGCCAGCCACGGGGTCAGTGATGCTGAGCAGCACTTCTTGTGTGAAGCTGCAGATATTTTTGCTTCATAGGTCTTTATAACCACTTCACCCACACCAGCAGCTGTTCTGGCCTTTTAAAGTCAAACTCTGAGGAGGGAAAAGCTTATTTTGGTTTGGTCAGTGTGTTTCAGAAACTTCTGATTACAGATATGAGTTATTCCTACTGACTAGAGATGGGAGTTACCACACATTTCTGGTTCTGGGATTCTGACACAGACAACCCAAACCTTCATGGGAACCAGCCTGGAAGGAAAAGGGCATTGAGTATCTCCAGTATCTTAGAGATGGGGTGGAACTAAATATATGCTCAATTTAACAAGAACAGGCAAAACAGAAGACATTGGTTTGGGTCATCATTTTTTGTAATGGGATTTAATATATGCCTACATAAAAGCTTTAACCACCCTTCTTAAAGATTGGACTTAATGGAGATCTTTTTCTATCTTAATAATTCTATGATTCTGTTCTATCGTTCTTGATGGGTTTTGGATATAAATGCATGTTTTCCTTATCCAGCTTTTAATTCCCAGTCACTCTTAGGTCTCTGTTTTTTTGCCACAGCACATTGTTACAGCCTAGTCCAAGCTTCCTGTGGCCTCTCCCCTCACAGAACGCCTCATGGCTGTGCTCAGGAGAGGAAATCTCCGTTTTTCCCAGGTTTCCCTTCCTGCTCTCCATCGCTGCCGTGTGAGCAGCCGCCGCTGAGCGGCAGCGCTGCCTGGGGAACAGCCGTGCTCCCGGGGGAGCTCCAAACCCAGGGAATGTCCTTCCAGCCCCTTGATCCTTGCTCCATCACCCATCCAAAGCATGGCATTCCTTTCTCCACCCTGCCTGGATTTTGTGTTTGGGGTTGGTAGCTGCTGCCTGTCGTGCCCGGCTCCAGGACCAGAATATTGCCACAGCAATTCATGCTGGAGGGAGCTTCCCCTGCACTGGCAGTCAGGGATCTGTGGAGCTGAGGTCACCCCTCCTCCCCGTGCTGGCTGTTTGTACATCTCTAAAGAGGGGTCTTTTACCCAAATGGATTGTCTTGGCCTGGATTATAGCCTCTTTATCCCAGCTTAACGTATAGGAAATCCCAGAAACAGTCCTGCAGGACTGTGTTCATGAGAGCTTATCCATGCTTAAAGGTTGTATTCATTTAGCCACTTCTGCATCAATTTTTAGTTAAGGTCGGTGCAGCTTTATGGACAGTGAAACTGTGGGGAGGAAGACTCTGTGGTTCTTTGCTTTCCTATTAACTCATCTGGCTGGGAATTGCAGCTTTTTAATTAAAGCAGCACAGTACAGACTGGCCCTGAGGTGCTGTTCTGAGGCACTTGCATTCCCATCTGCTTTTGGGTGAAGCTCGGCCTGTTTGGGGTCAGCCTGTGCTGCTGCACCTCCGAGGGCAGGAGGAAGCAGCGAATCAATCTCTGGGGCTCTGTCCCAGGCTGCCTCACCTCCCCCTGGCCACCATCCCGCGTGTGCCACGGGCAGAGAGCGCCGGAGCGAGCCCCTCGCCCTTCCTGGGGGACGCAGGGAATGGCGGCGCACAAGGATTTCATCACCCAGCGTGGGGAGAGCTGAGGGGAGCTCAGAGCCGCGGCTGGCAGCGGACGGCCGTGACCACAGCCGGGGCTGCTGCTCTTGTTGTTTAAGTCGAGTTTCTCCCACCCTCTCTGCGTTCTGCTCAGTCAGTAAATGGCTCCGTGTAAACTCCTACGGCACAAGCGGGCACGCGGGAATGCCGTGGGCAGTCGGGCTGGGATCTGCATGGATCATCTGATGTTTTTGTCCATGTGGCATTTGTTTAGGTTACAATCGGGAAAAGTGATTTCTCTTACTGACTGTGGCCAAGAGAATGTGGAGACTGGCAAGGAAAATTTGATTACTTTGGGATTTTTGACCCCCCCCCCAGTGAGTGGGATGGACTTTAGAGAGTTATTTTTAGTTGATGATAGAGTGGGGGGGAAAAGTCTAGGCTGTGTTTAAAACTGTAGCATCCATTGGCAGTACCAGCAAAAGTGTTGTGGAAAGTGGTAAATTCATCTAAAACACTCCCTGCCACCTTCATTAGCTGGTGGGACAATTAACGAGGGTGTTGAAGGGTTGTGCTGCCCACACTAAAAACAAAGTGTCCACCCTTGGCCAGGCTGGCCCTGAGCACAGAAAGCTGCACTTCCACTACTGACCCTGGGAACAATGGATCCTCCTGAACCCAAACATGTTTGTGTTAATCCCGGCTGCTTCCTGGCGGGCAGCAGGAGGAAGCGGAGCCGCTGCCTCTAACAGATGTACAGTGAGGAGATTACAGGGTGCGATTAAACACCCTCTCCATCACATCCTCCCTCGGCCAGAGCAGCAGTCGTGGACTGTCCCAGGCTGCCTGCCAAACTGGGGTAGATGTAACAGGCACCAGATTCTTAATAATCTCCTGTCTCTGTGCCTGGTTTGGAGCCATTTCCTAATGCCAAGACTTCTTCAGCACCTAAAGCGTGAGCTGGCTTAGCTGTACCTGCCTGTGAGGAGGAGTGGGCTGGGAGAAGGCAGGAGAAAACATGGAATTCACAGTGTCCAGAAATGAGGCACTCAGCTGAAGTGCTGTTAAAGCCAAAGCACAAGTGCCCCTACCTGAGTACAGCAGGGTTTGCTAAGGGACCAAGTGCTGAAATGATGGGTTTCTCCTCAAGCCAGGTCTTATGAGCTCTCAGAGAACCTATCACACCTGAGACAGCCCAGCTACCCTGAATGGCATATAATTAGCATGATGGCTTCTGAGGTAATGTTGGAAATAGAAAAAGTTTAATAAAAGACAAAATAACAAAACTCTTACTGAGAAAAACCGAGCCAGTGGCAAGAGGTTCTTGCTCCTGCTAAAACACCCCACAAAAGCCATTATTTCCTTTGTTCTCTTGTTTTTCTACTGAATTACCTTGGTGGGACCTCTTGGCCTTTGTCCAGTCAGGCAGCCCCAGGTCTGAGGTGAAGCCCAAAAGGTCCTATGAGGTGTCTTTGTACCAAACTGGGAGTGAAACTTCTGTGCCTTTTGCCTTTTTAAGCAGACAAAGAATAATTTAGTCACTCTGTCAACAGGGGGCACATTGCTATACTGAAGAAGTTGAGAAGGATCTTTATTTTGGTGGACTGAGTTGCTTTTTGGGCATTACACTTGGAGTAGATGATTTCAGGACTGGGAAGGACTTGTTCCCTCTTTGTGGGTTTAGGTGGTGCCTTATATTGCTGTAGCCAGTCTTGGTGCCTTGTGCTGCTTTTCTCATGGAAATAATCTAGGTTGGTTGCAAAAAATCAGCTGTTCCATTGCTTGTTGATATTAATTAATACAGTAATGGGAGAGTATCTTCCATTATCAAACAATGGGTTTGTTCTGAAGTAGAAGAACCCTTTGTGGAAATTGTAGAATTCAGAACTGTCATTGTGTGAGATGTGCAAAGTCCTCATCAGCTAAGTGGGTTGGGTTTGACTCAGTAGAAATTTTAAAAAGTCACTTCTCTTGGGCAAGGGCTGTGATCTCAGTTGTGGTACCAGAGCAGTAGCTGCTGTCTGAATGAGCTTCCTCCCCAGTTCTGTGTGAAGGGATCAAACAATGTGCCATTGTTTTTGGGTAGAATAAGGGGGAAAATCACAACAGGTTCTGCTAATGGCACATGTGTGTGGTGCATATTCCCAAGCCTCCCATGGAGAGGACATTGCTCAGTCAGAGGCAGCACCAGGTGGCACTGGGGAGGCAGGAAGCCACAGCACTGTCCCCTTCATGGGGTGCATTGGCACAGGCCCAGCTAGCTGTGGGTTTGCAGCTCCTTGAGGACAGCACAGCTTGGGAGGGATCCCAGAAATGTGCACAGCTGAGGTGGCACCCGCTGTGCCACCGTCACACGGGGAGCCAGATACCTCCTGTGGTGCCATCCCAGGAATCTGCGTGGCCATGCCTCTTCCCTTTCTCCTTGCCTGCACAGAAATCCCTTTTCCTGAGTGCAGGAGACAACTGTTTGGCAAAATAACAGCAGCCTGGGCTCCAGGGAGAGCTTGTTTCCAATAGCCACCAGGCTGGAGGCGGGAGCAGAAAGGAATGACTTGGGATGAGGGTCTAAGTGGCACCATCTGCTTCAGAAGGGCATCGTTTGGGCAGCAGAGGAGGCTCCTGGAGTTAAGTAATTGGGAATAGCAGGCTCCTGGCTGGAAAATGTGCCAGCCCTCCTGGCAAAGAGCTGTTAAATCTCTGTTGCTGGCGTGTGGAAGCAGTTCTGTGTAATAGGGCTCCAAAGGCTCTTTTTAACCCTTGGTATACATGAAAAAAAAACCAACCTAAGGCACTTTTGATCTCGGAATGGCATGTGGCCAGGTGTTGGGAATAAAGGGGAAGGTGGGTCCTCGTGGAGGTATGTGAATAGCTCCAAGTCTGATCCTCCTGTGCCGCCAACAGCCAGATGTGGCCTGCCAAAAATGCACACAAAATGGTGCCTGTTTTAACAGCTTTAGCAGGAAAACACAGGGTGTGATGAACGATTCATGACAATCAATAGAACCTGAGGCATTTACTGCCCCTTAAAAGCAGTGCCTGCCTGCCAAGGAGTGCATTTGCAAGGTGAGTGATCACAGAATGCTCTGCTGGGTTTTGGGATGCAGTCACACGCTCGCTCCAGCCCTTACCCCGCTGTCTGCAAACGCGTCCGGCTCGGCAGCCAGGCACAGGAGCCTTTCATTCTCCAGATGAAAGCACGAGCAGTTGGGCATCTCCCAGCGAGCACAGATACAAACAAGGCCCCTTTTTGCATCCCCCCCCTCCCAGGGTGGCTTCCTTGGAAGCTTTGGCCTTCATCCTGTTTGTCTGATTCACAATCAAAGAGTGTTGCTGCCTACGTGTGTCTTGAAGCATTTTCTTCTTTCATATCTCACATAAACGTCTAATTTCTTCATTAAAATAAAATGAAGGTAAATGCAATCAAGTAAGATCTGTCTCTGCAGTGGTTGTATTTTGCTGATAGTGAGACCAGGGCTGGGCAAAGCTCTTTTGGGATCTTTTCTGGTGTGTAGGGGAAAAGGATGCTGCACAGCCAGATGGGTTTTCCTGCCAGGGGGAAGGTTGGATCTAAGAGTCCAAGCCCCAGCCATCCTGAAGATGAAACAGTTGGATCATAAAACATGTATTTTTTTTCAAGTCTGATCTGGATGTTTTTTAATCTTCCTCAAATTAAAGGAAAATCTCTTGTTTGACCCAAAACAAAATTGTTTTCTTTGGCCAGCCAACTGAAAAAATCAGCTCTGTCCCCAGTGTTGGTCCAAGTCCCTTCCCAATTGTGCCTCCACAGCAATCCTGCTCCATGCAACTTTACCAGTCCTGGATTAGAGCCTTTTTAGCAATTCTGTTGCTAAAAAATTTTCATCAAGAGAGTTTAGCCACTTGCTCTAAGTTTAATCCAGCTATTCTGGTTCAGTTTGTGAATATTTGTTCATATTCCACCTTGATTTTATAGATGTTTGTCCACATTTGTGGTTTGCAGCTGCTTAATCATTTATTTTATGAGATTTTGCAAAAGTATATATATATTTGCTTGTGTGCCTGGTGAAGCTGAGATTTTGATATAACTGCAGAATTTCCGTCAATGGTGGAACTAGAAGCCCTTTATATGAAGGTAAAGGATTTTGGTCAGGAAACAGATGCACTTGATGTCCTTTGGCACCATGTTTTTACCTCTGCAGTCTCCTCTGGATTGTGACTGGTGAGCCTGGTAGCTGTCCCATGAGTTTTAGGTGATTAGGATTTATGGATTAATTTTTTATCTATTTTCTTGTGCCTTGGAAAGACCTTTGGCTCCCATTATCCGTAGCTGTTGGTCTCCTATGGAGGACAAGCCTGCAGCCCACTGTATCATCCTGCCAGTCCCACCCTCACCTGAGAATCTACAGCTTGATGGGGGAATTTTTACAGTTCTTAAAACTGTAAGTGGTGTGCTGGGTGTTGTTTTTTTTTTTCCTTCCTTTAATGTTTGTAATCCTCCTCAGGAGACCTGTCGGAAGTGCCAGGGGCTGTGGAAGGAGCACATGAATCTCACCTGTGAGCAGCTGGCTGAGAAGGATGACATCAAATACAGGACATCCATGTGAGTGAAACTCCACAGCCAGGGGCAGACAGGGAGGTGGATGAACTGGGAATCATAGGACACTGTCCCTCAGTTTCTGCTGGCTGTCACTGCCTTCCCCAGGAAGGTCCCGGGGGTGGCAGAGCTGAGGGGTCAGACAGCTGCCAGGATGGGATTTCTGTCTGTGGAAGATACTTGGCAGCAGATCACGCTGGTAATTTGAGAACGTGGGAAAGTTGTCACCAGCCCAGCCTGCTCCTCTGGCTGGCCCAGTGTCTGCAGGCTGGCACCTGGTCCTCCTCCGAGGTGAGAAACCCCCATTAGCATTGCTGGGGGGAGAAGGGAGGTGCTGTATGGAGGCAGAGGAGTGCATTGAGTCACAGTAGGTCGTTACTGCCCTTTGAAAATCTGGAGTGGAGACTGCACTGTTTGCTCAGCTGCTGCTTTGTGGGAGAGGATGTGTTTTCCTCCAGAAGCTTTTGCCTGTTTCTAACCAGTTTGTAGGAATTGTTACAAAGTACAGTCACGTTTTGAAATACGCAGGTGTAAATCCTGACTGTTACCCTAAAATCTTTTGCAGTTTGATTTCTCTCTTATCTACAGTAAATGACAAAACCCTCTGCCTTTAGGAAATAAGGGAATTTTCATCGATGGAGCTAAATGTCTGGTGCAGCCAAGTGGGACTTGCCCAATTGCCCAATCCCTTCCTCTCTTATTTAGAGTCTGTCTGGCATGAGTAGAGATTGGAAAGCTCCACCACTGGGATCTGAATGACTCTTGCTTGCTCATCCCACAGTCCCTAATTCAGAAGAAAATCTTTACAGATTTGATATGACTTTTTTTTCTCTTCTGATCCTTTCCCTGTAGGTCGGAGGGGTGAGAGGGGGGAAGAACAAGTTGTCATGTCCCTAATAAGGAAAAAAATACCAATTTCAAAATCTTCAGCAGATTGTGTCTGTGGATAGATGAATCTAACTGCCCAATACAATAAAAACTTCCTTTTGAAGCCCTGCATAAGGAAAGGGAAGCCCAGCTGGAGTTCAGGCTAAACTTCCTGCCTTGCTCAAAGTTTCCAAAAAAAAATTCTGCATTGACAGCATCCTGTTGAGTGGTGGAGGGAAGAGCAGCTGCAGCTCCAAGGAAAGTCACTCTCAAGTTGGGTTTTTCTACCTATTCTTAGCACATCTCCACATGCCTGGGTGCAGGTCATGCTGGATATAACTCTGTGGGAGCCTAGCGTGTCTGCAAGGCTGGGAAGTTCCCACCTCACCATTCCCTGTTCCTCTGGTTGTGCTGATGGAGCAGTTTGTGGGGCTGTGCTGTAGCCTGGTTTGCTGCTGTAGTCCTCAAAAATACCTCCCTGCCATCTCCCAAACATTTGTTAACTTTGCAGATGCACTGAAGCAGCTGGGTGGAGATGCCTGGCTAAGGATGATCCTTGCCCAGTGTCAGAAGAATTGTGCTTCCCTCCATGAAAACACACTGGCTTTGCTCTGCTGTCATCAAATTTCACTTCTGGGTTGTGAATTAAAGTGTAACGTGATCTCCAGCAGTCAGAAAATGGGCCCTCAGGATGATAATTTATATTCTCAAGTCTTTTAATTAAATGGCCAAGCCTTTCTTCATTTCTGTGCCAAAATAGTCTTGCTGTGAGCTGAGCCTGTGCTGGGGCGTGTGTCGCTGCCAGGGTGTCCCTTGGGAACAAGGATTGAGCTTTGTCCTGGATTCCCACTTGTGCTCTGTTAGATGAAAACCCTTTTCTTAAACCTAAACCAATAACCTCTGCAAAATGTATGTAGGGAATCTTAGAGAAAAGATAACGCCTCTGTGGGGAAACATGATTATTTTTCAGTTACTGATTTTAATTTAACAAACACTAAGTAAATCTGGAGCATAACAGCCCGGCTTGGAAAAGAAATACATGATCATGGCAACTTTGTAGCCAGAGCAACAGGCAAACATAAAAGCTAGAGGTGACAGCCAAATGTTTGCTTTTCCTCCTTGCAGCTTTATCTCCTTGGCTGTATTTTCCTTCAGCCAACTCAAGCATCCATGTGCCCTTTGCCCCTTGAACTTGCATTTCAAATTCCTCCCAAGCCAGAGGCTGGTGCTTTGGCTCTCGTGGAAACCAGCATCAGGGCTGCAGCATGCAGCCAGTGATTGACTTTTTTTCACTTATTTTGTTCTCGAGTTGTCATGGGCTTGGCTCCAAGTGGAGCTGAGCCCAGACCTGCTTGGAACAGCAGCAGACTTGGGGCTGGAATGGGAGCAAAGAGGAGGGGGTTAAAGCCTTGCTGGGGTAGTGTAACAGTAATTTTATCACAGGCTGGTGAGTGCAAACACCCCTTTGCTAATTCTCCCTGGTGTTGCAGAGAGGAGAAGATGACAGCTGCCCGGATTAGGAAATGCCACAAGTGTGGGACGGGCCTGATTAAGTCGGAGGGCTGTAACCGCATGTCGTGCCGCTGCGGCGCCCAGATGTGCTACCTCTGCCGCGCTGCCATCAACGGCTACGACCACTTCTGCCAGCACCCCCGCTCTCCTGGGGCACCCTGCCAGGACTGTGCCAAGTGCTCCCTCTGGACAGACCCCACTGTAAGTAACAGAGGATTTTTGTGAATGATTCTCACCCCAGTTTCATGTCCACACCGTTGCTTTGCAATGCACACGTTCCACTGGGGGAAAATGGCTCCTGCCAGCACAGCTTTTACCTTTCCCAAGGCAGCTAAAACACCACACTGGGATCCTGCAACAGCACAGAGTCACATCTGACCACAGCTTGGAAGGAGCTGGTGTTGCTTTAGGGAAAATCAGCTCCTTTCAGATGAGGGCTTTGGCTGGAACAGCACTCTCTAAGTGCTGTTCTGGAGAGCGAGGCTGGTGGGGAGCAAGTGCTGGCACCAAGCACAGTAGCCAGCATTGGGATTATTGGGACTTTTGCAGCTGAGATGGTGTTGGCATGGCTTGGCATTTGGAAGCAAGGAGAATTGTGGTTTTGGTGCCCAAATGATCTGACTGCTGGCTGTGAATCCTGTCACAGAGATGGACCCATCAGAAAACTGCCAGCAAGTTCAGAGTTGTAGTTGGGTCCATTCTCAGGGCTGTTGTCAGCAGCTGCAGAGAGAGAGCTGAAGCGTGGAGTGAGCTGTGAGAGAAGCTGTAGTAATTTAATACAGCCCCTATCTGTGACAGGCTTGGGAAAACTTGCTGCAGCAAGTCAGTCTCTGTAAATAGAGGTCTTCAATACTGTAAATCCAGGCGTGTTGGAAGGAGCAGGAGTTGAATTTCCTGATTTTAGCAAAGCCGTAGAGAAACATGAATGTGGATCTCCCTTCCCAGGGCTCGTCTGAATTTCCTTTTCCTAGTGGTTCTTTGTCTTGGGTTTCTGCAGCTTTCTAGGCTGTTCCCAGCCCCCCTGTCTGCAGGGAATGTGCACAATCCTACATCTGCACAGAGCCAGGGAAAAGCCATTCTAAATCTCTTCCTTCTACCTCCAGGCTCTTGGGGATCTCCCAGCAATGTCACAACCAGCATAAGCTTCCAAGTCTTCTGCTTGCCTGCTTTTATTCCCTGAATTATCCTGTCAGTGTGAGCTGTTAAAGTACACACAGCCACCTCCTTGCAGGCACCCCTGTAGCGTTTCTGACACCTGGTTCTGAGTTTCTTGGATTCCTGTCCCCCTCCTTTTCCAGCAGGATGCGATTCGGGGCTCGGCAGCGCTGGCATCCGTTGTTCCTGTCAGGCTGCTGATTGTGCTGGGGGATGGCATTTGTTCAGAGCCAGAGAAAACATGAGGCCTCTCAAAAAAGCTCGTACTGTACTTTCAAATAAATAAATAAATAAGCAGCACAAAGAGGCCACTGTCACCAGGCCCTTTCCACCTCTCTAATTAACCAATGTTGTGGCAAAGAAAAATTCCCCACTGTCAGCACAGAGCTGGCACTGCCTGCTCTTTTATTATTTAATTCTTTTTTGGATAATGGAGTGCTGGTAGGCTGGGGAGGTGAAGCTGGGTGACTGTCCTTGCTGCAGTGCAAAGAATAACACAAAACTCAAGTGTTGGCTTGAAGCTGCAATGATGGTGGGTACCTGTGTGCATGGTCCTCCCTGATAAGGGGCTTAGGGACACCAACCCAACCCCTCCAGGGTGATCTGTGCTCTGATATGGGACATGGAAACAGGAGTTAGCCTGGTAGATGTAAAGAGGAGAACAGAATTTAAGTCTTGACATGGAGATTTGAAAGAGCAGAATACCATTGCATCAGTAGTGTTCTATCCTTTGCTGGGGATAATGTCCGTCCAAGGCCTGACTTAGAAAGATCTGGTTTGAGTCTAAATCCCTATTATTTACAGCAAAATTCAGGTTTCTTTAAAATAGGGAACCTTTGTTCTTTTCCAAATGTTTAATGTTTTCCCAGTCTGAAACAATTCTTGTGAAAGTATAAGTAAACCTATTCATTAGCTTGGGTTAAAAACAAATTAAAGGCAGTCCTCTAGGAATGGCAGCATCTGTTAGTCTTTGTCTCAAATGATCTTGAGAGAGTAAAGCAGAGGCTTCAAAATTTCCCATAATTAAAGGTTAGTTAAAATTTTGTCCCTAAGCTGTAATCAGGCTGGAGTCTGATTTAAAAGTATCAGTGCAATATTTGCTGGCTCTGAGACAAGCTGCAGTCCTGCTGTGGTGAGCAGCTTCCAGGGGTGCCAGGCAGGAATTGTTTAATCCCTGCATTTTTTCTGGAGCTAATGGGTGCCCTGCACCCCTGTAGGAGGTGCCAGGAGCCTTTTCCAGGCAGTTGCTTGGCCAAAAATCCTCGTGTCCCTCAGTCCATGTGGGCTCTGCTCTGCAGGAGGGGCTGATGCAGCATTGCCAGAGACAAAGCTCGGGAGGGAGCAGCGGGAATAAAGCTGTTAGGAAGCATCCAGAGGAGAGATGGTGGAGGGCCTTGAGGGGAAGCTGTCTAAGGAGTGGTTGAGTCTATTTGGTTTGTTCAGCTGGAGAAGAGGAGATTGAGGGGAGATTCATCAGGGGCTGCAGCTCCTCCTGAGGGGCAGTGCAGGGGCAGCTCCAATCTCTGCTCCCCGTGAGCAGGGACAGGACCCAGGGAATGGCTGGAGCTGTGTCAGGAAGGTTTAGGTTGGATATCAAGAGAAAATTCTTTCCCCAGAGGGTGCTGGGGGACTGAACGGGCTCCCCAGGGAATGGTCACAGCCCCAAGGCTACCAGAGCTCCTGGAGCATTTGGACAACACCAGGCACAGGGAGGGATTGTTGGGTGTCCTGTGCAGAGCCACAAGTTGGATTTGATGATAACTGTGGATCCCTCCTAACTCAGGACACTTTATGGTTCCACCAATTGGTTCTGGGATGCAGGGGCTGTGCTTGCCCTGATTTCTAAATATCTGTAGCAAACCTAACGCTGCTTGTGTGAATTTCATCCAGTTTTTACAAATCCTGGGGTGCAGTGGGATTAATGCATTCTGGCTGTTTTGGTAAACCAGGTTCTGCTCTCAAACATGTTATGTTGAATTTAATACTCATTTTTGGGTTATCAGTAATATTGCACAGAGGCTTTTTTCAGCTTTAAAGTTTTAAGATGTTTTCAGTAAACTCTTAAAACCCTCCCAAAGGCCCATCGTTAAAGTTCAAAGCAGAAGACTAATCATCATGAGGTGTTTGCAATTATCCCCCCTTCTGGTGTTATAAAAGGATGATGTCAAGAGAAGGCTGTGTAAAACTTCAAATGCATCAAGGAAATGCATGAAGTGCACAGTGCTGCCTTTAGGATTTGGAAACGAGGAGGTGGGGGGGAAGCTCCCCGAAATTTAGGATGTGGAGTTTGTGGTGGGTTTGGGGTTTTTTTAACTGCTATAAAATGCCTCAATCATAAGCATATGGTTAATCCAGGGGAATTCACAGAAAGCCATCGATATGGAATGCCTGTTGCTGAAATAACTCTGCATTTCTTGAACGCCGGCGTGGGCTTCGTCCCCATCCCGGCCCCCCTTTTCCTGCAGCACTGCGGATGCCCTGTTCCAGTTACAACACAGCCTGCTTTTATCCCTGCTTCCTGCTGCATGGAGGAGCAGGCTGGAGACAGCCCATGCCTGCTCTTGCTCAGCCTCTCCGCAGCTGATCTGGGAATGATTTGAAACAAAACCCCTTCGTCCTTTGGAAGCCTCCGTCGCGAAAAATCATTTCAAGTTTATTAGGAACGGCTGCGGCCACACGTACGTGGAAAAAAGAAAGCAGTAAAGAGGCAGAAAGGGGGAGGCAGCAGTGCTGAAGCACTTTCTAAAGTAGGGGAGGAGTTGCAGAGCCCAGAAATAGGCACCAGGACTCTTGTTTTCCCTCTTTTCAGGAGGCGGCAGCCGCTTCCCGGTGACACTTAATAATTAAAGATAACGAGAAGCGCAGGAGATAAAAACAGAGCTTTCAAAAGCTCCCTGGTTGGCACTTTTGTTCTGGGCAGAGGAGGTTTTATTTGGGGGGAGGTTGTCTTTGTGTGACTTGCTGAGCTTTTATCTCCTTTGCTGCTGTATTTTCTCATTCCCAAGGGCAGTTTGTTTCTCCAGCAGCTCTTTCTGCCTGTGGCAGGGCCCTGTGTGGATGCTGGATGAGGCTCCTCTGCAGCAGCATTGTTGTTTCAGGCCTCCCTGCCATGAAAAGGTGCCTCTCTTAGCAACCCAGCCCTGCTCCTCGCTAATCCATCCACAGGCCGAGCCATCCTTCTGCTGTGATTGGCTCCATGCTCGCTGCATTCCCTGGATTCAATGGCACAGGGCTGAAAGGAGAAGCTTCCTCCATGCCGAGAGAGCCTTTCCCAGGTGGGGGATGGCGAGGCCAGGCTCCCACGCTGGCCAGGGATCAGCATTTGTTTTCCTTGCCTACAGGATGGGATGCACAGAGCATCCCGCTGCTGGGTCTGGGGCAAAGCTTGGGCCTGTTTTGTCACTTGAAAACACAGCTCCTGCTGATGACCATGTCTGCTTTCTGCAGATAAAAAGGGTGAATGCAGCTCAGAGATCCTTTGCATTTTCCTCTTGGCCACCTCCCTTCTCCCGTGATGCAGCAGAGTGTGGGGAAGGGCCACGTTGTAGCATTGCCCTGCATTTCCTCTCTGGCAGAAAAGCCAAGTTACATCTTTGCTCAAAAAAACTGCCCAGTACTGAGACCTCTCCCCAGGGTTAGGAGGTTGCTTTTTTCCTTTTTTCTTCTTTTCTTTTTTTTTTTTTTTTGTCTTGCTGTAGGCAAGGCAGCTGACAGGAAGATGACTGTTAACTTGACAAGATAAATGCCTCCAATCCACACAGCCTGTGAGCAGGCCATTAAAATTATAATCTAATCCTTTATTAAGGGACTTGAACCCACTCAGGGAAACGGACACAAGAAGCTTTTGAAATCCTTCTGCAGCCTCCACCCCATGTGATGTTAAAAGGTTTCTCACCACAAAACCAGCCATAAGTGTGCTAATGAAATCTTAATTTTTGGTGTGGGTGCTTTACCCCTCAATGATTCTGTCATCTTTCTAATTACTGTGGTATTAAAAAACAGCCTTTGCTTCCAAAGAATTAGGAGTGTTTTGCAAAATTCACTAAAATAGCACCAGGACTTATTTGTTGGTTTGCTTTTTATTAATTCTGACCTGCAGAGTATGTATTAGGCAGAACTTGTGGAATCAGCTTTCTTTCAGAACATCCTAAAATTATCTTGCTGTTTATATATCATCAATTCTTTTGTTCTATCTGGGATGTGGATCTTTCCTAAATAGTGCAGGTATTGAACAGTGCTGTGTATTCATCACTTGCCAAATTTAATCTCAGTCTCTTAAGTAGGAAATGCTTGTTGTGCAGTGTATTTTTGTTTTTTGTTCTTTTGATATTAATGGATACCAGTCTTTCAGAAATACTGGTAAAAAAAAAAATTCCAAGCTAAGTCTTGGTATGTGAGATTAAGTGTAAGCACTTCTTAGCCTTCCAGTGGGAAAATACATTTTTATCAGCAGAGAAGCAACAGGGCTGATAAGTTCTGTTCTTGGAGATGTGGTTTGTTGTGGCTCTGCTGTGATTTGTGGTTTCAGAAGTAGTCAGGAACTGATCATCCTGATCCAGGTCTGTTCCTGGCAGATTTTTGCATCCAGGGTGTGCTGTGGCTCTGCCCCTCTTGCAGCCCCCGAGGGGATGGAGCTGAGTGGGGGTCTGTGGCTGCTGCACTTTGGGGGATGGGTTTTGTGTTGTCCTGGGGAGCTCTGGGGTCGCTTTGGAGCTCTGGCAGATGGGGTTTGCTGTTCCTGCTCCCCCACGCTCTGGGAGCCGCAGGAATCGAATCCAGCAGCGCCTTGGGCGAGTGCAGCTGGCTCCAGCCCCGGGCAGATGGATGTGTCCAGCCCCGTGGCCTGGGAGAGGTCAGCTGCAGTTTAAACTGGGAGGCTGGAGCAGCTCTGCTGCAGAAGGGTCTGCTAAAGTTGTCTTTGATGTGTCCAGGACTGAGCGGAGCTGCAGCGTCAGGGGTGGTGACAGGAAGGGGGTGTCCCTGGGAAGCACCACTTCACAGGATTGAGCATAGATTTTCGTTGGAAAGGACCTTAAAGCTCATCCAGTTCCACCCCCTGCCATGGCAGGGACACCTTCCCCCATCCCAGGTTGCTCCAAGTCCCGTCCAGCCTGGCCTTGGACACTTCCATGGATCCAGGGGCAGCCTCCACTTCTCTGGGCACCCTGTGCCAGGTCCTCCCCACCCTCCCAGGGAAGAGTTTACTCTGTGATCACAGACTTAAAGCATTTTGTTATGTTAAAGGGCACATTTCTAGGCTTTAAAGTAAGGTTTATCCTTTGTGTGAGGAAGGGAGATACTGGGTGATCTTGCTCAGCTGAGCTTAAAATAATATTTCTTGTCACATAAACCTTGAGGGGCATCTTCTCCAGGAAGTGGCAATAAAATGGGAGTGGTGGCTGTGTCCATTTTCAACAGCATTGCAAAATATAGTCTGAGAAGGGAAAAAAAAATCAAGTCTTAAAGCTTTGAAACCAAAGCTTTGAGAGTGCTGCTGGGGCAGCTAAAGAGCAGGGGATGTTTGGTTGCCTGTGGAGCATGCCCAGATGGATTTCTGGCCAGGAATACTGATACTTGGGGGGTAGTTAGGCATTCCATATAGGCTCAGAAGAGCCATTCTTCAGCAGCTTTTGTGGAGATAGATAGGCTGTAATTAACAGCCCGTGCAAGCCAGGCTGCTTGGGAAAGGGGAAAAAAAAAAAGCATGTCCTAGAAAGTCTTAATTTTTAACCATTGACTCACAGAATAATAAAAGGGAGGGAAGTATTGAGTTTTTGGCTTTCTGCACATTAAGATAACTTTAGTCTCCCAGGGAAACCTTATCTGGTGGTGGAGGAGGGGATTTCTCCACAAGCTTCCCAGGCTGTACATGTGCAGGACTGTCAGCTGGGGACTGGGAAGCTTAAAATCATCTCAGTGTAGCTGCATGCACGAAGCATATTTTGGATTTAGTTCCAGAGTGCTCTTCAAAATAAGGGGTATTTTTCACGTTAACAGTGTTCAGGAAGAAATTTATGTGTTTTGGCAGTACTGAAATTAGGGTGACTAAAACAAGCAGAGTCTTATGCTTTGTGGAGTACTTGGGGCTCAGGGTTCCAAACACTGTTCTGGCTGCTCTCCCTGAAATCTCCAGGTTTGGTTTCATCCCCACAGACATGCAGAAACTCACCTGAGGCTTCATTGCATCCTTGGATCTCACTGATGCTCCTTTGAGTTAGGAGAGCTGAAGGTAATGAGAGGCAGCAGGACAAATTTAATTTCTGGCTCATTCTTGTCCTTCTCAGTGAGCAGCAGCCCTGAATATTCTTGCTATAACCTCTAGACAGACATTAAAGAAACATATTTCGATTTATGCCCTTCTCAGAGTTACAGATAAGATCTAAATGGCACCATTTAGCTACTAGAGCCAGGATTTAAGTTGTGTTAATTCCAGCTGTTGGGCCAAAAAACTCTACAAGTGCTAGGATAATGTAAATATTTAATAGACTATTGCCATTAAAAAGATTAACAGCTCTTCAGAGGGGTGGAGCTGGGTCGCAGTTCTCTGGTTTCCATCAAGTCAATGAATTTTAGTGCTGATCTCCCTGGAAAGCTGATCCAAGCATCTCGGTCATACTCCATGGAGTGCAGGTTATTTGTGCTGCTGCAGTTCCCCCAGCACAGCTTTGCTTTTGGGTAAATCTAGGCCAGCCCCAAACAAGGACAATTCAGCCAAATTAGTCTCTTTTGGTTTTCCCTGTGAAAATGTGCTGAAAAGAAAAGCAGCATTGAGAGAACAGAAAGCTGCTGCAGCAGGAATTATCCCACTGATTCTTGGTATTCCTTGATTTCTAGGAAGATGATGAGAAGATAATTCACGAGATTCAGAAGGAGGCTGAAGAGGAGCAAAGGAAGAAGAATGGGCGTAAGTCAGCATTGGGATCAGACTGAGGATGGATGATGGGACAGCACTGATGGGTTCCCAGCTACTGATGGGTCTCAGGCCCTGCACTGGGTTCTGTTCCTCCTGGGAGCTGCTCTGTTTTAAAGTGCTGCTGCCTGCAGACTTTTGCTGGGATTGAGCAAGCTGGATTTGTGTCCAGCTCCCACGAGGCACAGGTGTTGTGGATGTCTCTGCTTGGCAAAGTAGCTGAGGGGCAGCAAAACCTCTGAGCTGTGTTGTGGGGGGCACAGGGGCTGCCCCACATCCCAGAGAAGGAAATGTTCCCGCTTTGTGGGGTGGTGTTGGTGAAAGGAGCCGGGCTGGGGAGCTCACGGAGCAGGGGGCCAGCAGTGGTGCTGTGGAACGTGCTTGGAATGGGGGATGCTGATGGCAAATGTCAGCCCACGGACTGAGCTCGTTCGTGGGGTGACTGCTCTTGGCTCTCCTCCCCGTGCAGAGAACAGCTTCAAGCGCATCGGCCCTCCCGTGGAGAAGCCCGTGGAGAAAATCCAGAGGATCGAAGTCATGCCCAGGCCGGTT
The DNA here is from genome assembly GCA_003676055.1 of Chloebia gouldiae. NCBI lineage: Eukaryota > Metazoa > Chordata > Aves > Passeriformes > Passeridae > Chloebia > Chloebia gouldiae. The sequence goes on from QUSF01000022.1 coordinate 374,232, forward strand.
CCTCAGAACTTCCAGCAGCCCCGGATGCCCCCGTACCCCTTCGTGCACCCCCCGTTCCCTCTGCCCCCCGTGCGCCCCATGTACAACAACCTCCCCCTCAACATCGGCCCCATCCCCGCGCCCTACGTGCCCCCCCTGCCCAACATGAGGGTGAACTTTGATTTTCCCCAGATCAACGTGCAGCTGGAGCACAACCTGCCTATGCACTTTGGCCCTCAGCCCCGGCACCGGTTCTGACCTGCCCCCACTGCACTTGGCAGAGTCACCACAGGGCAAAGCCACCCCATAATGTCACCCCCTCCCCACTCCAGCCCCTCTGGGGTTTAGGCAGCAGCCAGGGGACTCTGTGTCCCTGCTCTGCACCCTCTCGAGGGCTTCTCCAAACCTTTGCAATTCAACATTTCAACCTGTGCTGCGACAGGGTTTGGTGCTACGTTTCCCAGGGGCGGGATTCCCCCCTGAGCTGGGCATCCAGATGGGTTTTTTTGACAAAAAGCCTGTTCAGGCAGCTGTTGGGAGGAAAAGTGAGACTTTGTAGAACACAGGGATACAGCTGCTCCTTGGGGAATTTCCAAAATTCCTGCCTTCCTGCTGGCCAGAGCAGCAAAGTGAGTCTTGGAAGAAGGGAGGAGACACTTGGCATCTGAGTAAGCATAAGACCTTCAGGAGTGAGGTAACAGCAGGCAGCTGCCCCAGCCTCCTGCCTGTGGTGAGGCTCAGGGCTGGGTTCCTGTGTTCTCCAGCATCCCTGTATCCTGCTGGCACCTCCCAGCAGAAATAAATTGTTCAAAAGCAAGTCAGTGTAGCATTTTTAGTGTTCCTCACTCTCCAAGCAGAGCAAGAGGCTGCAGCAGCTGTGCCATTGCTCAGGTCTTGGTAGGAAGCCCACAGCCATGTTCTATTTGGGGGTGTTAGGAAGTGGCAGGAGATTTGGACACCCAAATCTTTGGCTGGATAAACTTGCCCCCTTTAAAGGGCTCTGTTTTTCCCTCCAAAATTGTGTGCCCCTCAGCTTCTGAAATGTGGTATTTGCTTTGCTGTTCTCATCTGGCATCCCAAATCTTCCCCAGCTTCTGGCAGCAGTGCTCAGGCAGCTGTGGAACCACCTGGAGCCAAAGCTGTGCCCTTTATTGCAAAAACTGCCTGGGAGACACCCAGATAGACGTGTGGGCAGTGATGTGTCCTGTGGTAGGAAAATTGGGAATGTTCCCTGTAGCTGCCATGAGCTGGGAGCCCCCCACACCCAAACCCTCACAACACAATGGGCAGCTAGAGCCTCATGCTGCAGGAAGCTGGCTGCTTCCACAGCACCAAATAACTCATGAAAATGTGCGTGTCAGCTTAATTGGCTTTGGAAAAGTGTGTTAAAAGTTAAACCTGAGTATTGCTGGGTTAGAAAGTGAGGGAAAAGCAAAACTTCCTTGTGAGAAGTGGAGGGTGCAGTGCTGGGCTGTGGGAGGAGGGTGGCACAAAGCCCTTTCTCCACATCCCTTGGCTGTGCTGTCTGGTACAGGCCCCACCTAGAAAAGAAAATGGTTGGAGTGGAAAAAAAACCCTCTTCCAGGAATGTTGGGCTGGCTTTTAGCAGCCCAGTTGTGCTGTTGTTCTCCAAATGTTTTGTTCTGGCCTTCATCCTGTTCTGTCCTGCTGGGAACTCTCTGGGTGCATTTCCCCCCCTTGTCATTCCCCCCTGTATTTCAGCATCCAGGTGTTTTGTGGGTTTATTTGTTTTTTCAGGTAAAATTCCCTGTCTCCACCTCACAGCTTCTGCCAAAGCCCCACGTGCAGCACTCCGGGAGCCCGGATCCCCTTGGGTGTGCAGGGGGCTCTGGGCACGGGGTGTCAGTGGGATGCTCCTGGACAGGGGCCTGGGACAGCATTTGGGGACTGTTCTCCCCAGGAAGGTCTCCCAGACTGGGGGACTTCCATGCCTTTTGGAGCTGAGTGTTTTTCCTGTTGCCTGTGGGTCGAACATTCCCTGTGGAGCGCTCTGGCTCCTCCGTGCCGTGGCCTCTCAAGCATTAATAACCAACTGCTGTTCCTCTGCTGCTGGAATTTTCTATTTTGGATTAGTTCATTCCTGGCAGGGGTCTGGGGGCTGCAGGAGCTTTTATCACTTGCTGCTCAGCTGGGCTTTGACCAGGTTTAAATCCTGCCTTGCACCAATTCCTGCAGCAGCCAGGAACAGGAATCCTGTTGGATTTGGGGAGGGAGGGCTTTGTCACAGCAGCTGCTGAGAAAACAGACCCAGGTCAGAAGAAGCAGTGGTGGCTTCCCTCGTGGAAAGGGAATCCTGTTTGTTTAATAGCTGAGGTTTTATGGGCTCAAGGGCTGGTTTGGATGAGCCCCCAGGCTCTCCAAGGCATTTGCCCTTCCTGGTGGGTGCAGGAAGGATCAGGCAGTGGCGGGGAGGCACAGCTGAACCAGTGGCCCAAACTAAGAAGGAAATAGGATGGTCATCCAGCAAAAAATGGTGGTCCAGTCCCATCTTTGGTGCATCTGCAGGGATGTGTGGGCATGGAGGACTGAGCCTTGGCAGAGGGAAGTGTGGATGTGGAGCAGAGGGGCTGGAGAAGCGTCAGCAGAGGTGGCACAGGGAGCTTGGTGGCTGTGATCCATCGGGGTCGCTGCTGCCCTGGCACAGCTGGCATGGTCCTGGAGGGGTCTGGAAGATACAGAGGGAAGGGAGGGTTCCCTGGGTCCCCTGCCAAAGCCAAGGATTATTTGTGTCCAAGAGAGGATAAATCAGTGCCTGGTCTGTGACGTGCAGGTACACCACAACCAGCACTCCTCCTTTCCCTGAGGAAATACCCATTGCACCAAAAACTTGCAGCCCAAGCATGTGGCTGCTCCTCCCCTCTAACCCAGGAGATCTCAAGTTGTTTCTGAATTTGTGTTGATCTATTAAAAAAAAATAAAAAAAACAGAGAGAGAAAAAGACCAAAACTTACTGAGCCACCCAATCCAGCCTTGACCTGGGCTCTAACTCTTGCATCCCAGTTTCCCTCCTGCCCCATGGTCTTTGGAACCACTTGTTTAAAGGTTTTAAAGCAACAAGGAGGTTGCTGTGCCCAGGCTGATCCTAAAACAGGTACTTCTTACAGCTAATTGCAGTGTCCCATTTACTTGCCTTAAAGGTGGAGAGAGAAACTTAGTATTTGCACTTAGCAAAATGTTGTATTAAAGGAAAAAAAAGACCTGTAAAGATGTGCATGTTCTGCAACTTTGTATAACAATAGCTGAAAATAAATAGGTGGTTTATTAAAAAAAAAAAGGTGGAAAAAAAAAACCCAAAAAATATTTTTCTTTACATTCTGGTAGTAAACAGTTCTAATATTCTGTGTGTAAAAAGTTCCTGTATTATATTGTAATTTGAATTTTTGTAAATAAATTTGTGCACTCTGGCTTTCACCTGTGTGCTTTTCTTAAAGCCATGACCTTGTCCTCTGTGCCAGCCTGGTGCTGGGACAATGCCAGGGAGTGGGGCCAGATCCCAGCCTGTGCCAGGAGAAACTCCCCAGGTCTCAAGGCAAAACCCCAACTGACCCTCCTGGAACAGCTTAACCTGTTCCATGTGCTCCCAAGGAAAAACTGGATGGGATAGAAAATGGTTTCCAGTTGCTCCTTTAAATGGAAACCAGGATGGGGGGGAAGGCTGAGGGGATTTCCCATCTTGCTGGAGTGGTGGTGAATGATGGCAAATGCAGAATCCTTGAGGGGGAAAAAAGGAAATGTGTGGTGGCAGCTGGGGAGAGGGGGAGAGTCCTTCCTGCAGCTCCAGAGCCCCTGCCCTGGCTGGGCATCCACTGGCAGAGCTGCCTGCTCCCCTGGCTGGGTGTCACAGTCTGGTGTCACAGCCAGGTTTGTGCACACACAGATGTCACAGTGAGGCGAGCGTGGCCATCAGAGCTGCTCAGCATTTCCTGCACTGCCCTGATTTCTGCCTGTTTATGGTCAGGACTGCACATCCTTCCTTCCTTCCTTCCTTCCTTTGGCCTTGCAGGGCTCACCCCCCCAGTCTGATGGTGAAGATCCCTCTAGGCAATGCCATCCCCCTGTTCCCCTGGGAGGTGTGCCTGAGGAGAGCTGGGCAGCCTCCCATCCCAAACTTTGCATTTCCCAAGGCAAGCAGGAGCCAGTGGGTGCCCAGCCAGGCTGTGGTGGGCAGGGAAGCTCTGGCTGCTCCCGGTGCTGTTGGTTGAGGTTCAGGGCTGCTTTCAGTTGTCTTGGGAGGGCTGGGGGAACATCCTGGCTCCTTTGGCAGCACCAGGGTTGGTCTGTCCTTCCCTTCCCTCTTTAGTCCTTGCCCTTCTCCACATCCCTGAATAAAGGAGGCTGATTGCTGACCCCACCCAACCACGCACTCAACCCCCCATCCCAGTGCTCTTTCCAACCATCTGGGCCATCCTGTGGAGGTGAAACACCTGAATCAAGAGAAAAAGCTCTGTGGGGGCACAGCTTTGCTCCTGGCTGCGAGGGCAGCAGAGCTGGTGTGCAGATCAGCTGGTCCTGACCCATCCATGCCTCACCCATCCCCAGTGCCCCTGGGCTTGGTGGCTTCAGGCTGCTCTGAGCATCTCCAGAGGTGACCCAGCCTCAGCTGGCTTTGCACCTCTTTGGAGCCTCTTAATCACCCTTCCCTTCTCACCATCTCCTCTAGAACTCTCTAGAACCAGCTCAACTTCTGTCAGACAAAGGCTCCACCACCCCAAATCTCCGCGCTCAGCCTCTTGCCTCATTAAAAGGCCACTGCAGCCCAAACAGACCACACACCAGTTTGAATCCGAATGCAGGTTTTATTTTTTAATTCACCTTTCTCCATTTGAAGCTAATTTTTTTTTTAAGTTATACAAATGGCACTTACAAAAAAATAATAATAATAAAAAAACAAACAAACCCAAAACTTAAATTTTCAGAGTGAGATGTTTTCAGAGAGTCACGACACCCGATAAGAGGAAACAGGAGAGATGTTTGACCTAGTGTCACACGGGAGAAGCCGGAGCAGGAATCACCTGGGTGGGAGCGTGACGGGATGGGGAGGAGGCGACACGGGGAGGGGATGAAGGCCAGCGAGGGTGTGTGTCAGGTCACAGGGTCACACAGGGCTTCAAGACACTCGGTCCTTCGAGGGGCAGCGTGGTCCCTGGGGGGACGCGTGGTGCCGGGGGGCGCGGGCAGCCCCTGGATGGGAGCGCGGCGCCGAGCGAGAGCCCCAGCCGGGATCGCCCACGAGGGACCCGCCCCACCGTGTCCCCCTGCCTGGGGACGGCCACTCGCTCTCCCAGCTGAATTTAGCACCAAGCTCCTGTGGAGGGGAGCCCCTCCTCATGGCTTTAAGGCTGACGAGCCCCTGCCTGGCCTCCGGCAGCAGGGACCGGCCCTGGTTTGGCACGGCAGCGATGCCGAGAGCACCCTTGGCGTGGGTGGGACCAGCGCTCCCCCTCCCCAGAGGGGGCCCACGCGGGAAAAGGCTCCTTGGTGTGTTTGTAGGGAGCAGATACCGGCCCTGGGAAGGCCCCAAAGGATAAAGTGCCTTTCAACACCCTAAGGAACACGCAGCATCACCCGTTACAGACAGCGTTAAACTCTAATGCAGACCTAGTACAGACAACAGCTGGTCACACAGTGCCATGGAGAGCATATATAAATAGAGACTAACAAAAATACTGTTTTGGTCTTTTTTTTTCTTTTTTACTTTTCCAGTAGGGTTGCGATTCATGAGAGCCCAGCCCAGGTGCCCTGGGGGTGGTGGGAACCAGGAGCTGCCCCCTCGGGGTGCCCGCGGGAGCGGGCGCTTCCTAATTCAGCATCAGATGTTCAGTGATTCGCTTCACTGTTCCAGTATTTTACGAGAGAGAAAAAAAACAACATCGAAGGTACTGAGCAAATATCACTGTGCAAAGTTTGCTAAGGAACTTTTCTATTCTGTAAACCAAAATCTGCAGTTTATGCTTCCAGCCACTGCCCCAGGAAGATCACGTCGGCCAGCCCGGCTCCTGCCGGGACCAAAGCCCACTGGAGATGGGCTGGATGAAGCCCCCACCCTGGCACGGGCTGGCTCTGTGTCCCCCCATGCCCTCCCCTCCAGGCACAGCAGCAGGACCAGCCTCGGGGCAGGCTGGACCCACCATCAGGGTCTGGGACACTCCTCCAGATCCAGAAGCACAGGGAGGGATGGAGGGACAGGAGGAGCACGGGGCTCCATGAGATGAAAGGCTGAGGCTTTCCACACAGGATCACCCTAAAGAATCATTTCCAGGTGTCTGGGGAGGGGCAGCGTGCTGGCCCTTCCACAGGGATGTGCTGGCACACGCCAGCCCCATCCCCAGGGATGCTGTGATATGTAAGGTCACCTCTTAGAGCTCAGCTGGGGATGAACCTGCCCCACAATCCAGGAGGGGAGAGAAGCTGCTGGGACCAGCCAGCTGAACCTGCTGAGCCCAGCACCATCGCTCCACCCCTGACTGGAGCAGGGCAGGACAGGACAGATGCTCCAGGGGACACTGGCAGCACAGTCTGAGGCTGTGCCAGTGCTGATATGGCAGAAGTGAGCACAGAGGTGATCTTATTCCCTTTTTTTAATTGAGGAGAGGAACATAAACTACCTAAGGTGATGCTCAGGGCCAGGAGGGGGATACGGCCATTTCCAAGCCCAGCAAACCTGGAGGGAGGCAGGGATGGGGGGATAGAGACAGACCCCTCTACAAAGCTATAGGCAGGCAGCCCCACCACTTTTCCAGTTCTTACAGGGATTTGCGGAGACCCACCTCCCACATAACGCACCAACTCTATGGCAGGAGGGAAGGGCAAGCCAGTCTGAAAATCCTGTTACAGAGAGGAGAAACAGAACCCAAAGGAAAAGGGGACAGGAAGGGAAAGAGAAGTTGGCAACGGGAGGTACCCTAAAGTGCATTAATATTCCCAGAGGGTGGAGTTGTCGATGGTGTCGGCCGATGCCTTGAGCACCCCGGCATGGTCGCCCTTCAGGTATTTGCCATTGATTTTGATGGCCACTTTGTTATAGTCGCAGAACTCAAAAAAGAAGTCCACGGGGGTGTCGCTGCTGCTGGTGACGGACGACTCGTTCCCCACCATCCAGTACTTCCCAGTGGTATCTGCAGGAGAGGGGACACGGCGGCCTCATGAGCCGCCACGGGGACCCCAAAGGCCACCACCCCCCAGCCTGCAGCTACCCTGGGGACTCACCCTTGATGTTGTAGGCGCCGTCATTGAACTCCAGCTGGAAGACGTCGTAGGACGAGCGGTTGGAGTCCAGGGTGCCGGTGACCTTGCGGCAGCCGATGAAGCCGTGCTCGCCGCGCAGCACGATGATGGGCCTGTTGATCAGCTTCATCACGAAATGCTCCGTCTCGCCTGCGCCGAGGGGACAGGGCTGTGAGAGCAGCCAGGGAGACACAGAGCCAGACCCCAAACCCCAGGCAGCGGTGAGCAGCAAGGCCTGTGCCCTCATCCGTTTCTCACCCACCCCATCTCCCAGCACGTCAAACAGCCGCTAAGAGAACTTATTGCCTGAGCATCGCTTGGAAGAAGAGACTGGCTCTGGGGGGGACTTCTTTCATCCCCTGCTGCCCTGCTGTGGGGCCCCCAAGTGTCCCTTACCTGCTGTCTCCATGGAGGCTGCCAGCTGCCCGTTCTTCTTTGCTGTCACGTACTTGCCGTTGGCAGCTTTCAGGGTGATGCGTTTGTCACACCACTCGATGTCGAAGTAGCAGCTCGCGTTCCTGTGGGGCAGAGAGGACAATCAGGGGGGTGTGACAGAGGGGGACCCTGCCACCGCCACCCTGCTGGCTTGGAAAGGGCCACGGCTGGATCAGGAGAGCCTGATTCGATCTGTTTTTGCAGGATGAGCTGTGTTGTGGTGGCCATCCCGCTGGGAAGCCCTCGCCCTGGGGGAGGAGGCAGGCAGGCAGCCAAAGGCGCTTCTGGGGTTTCTGCCTGGCTCTCAGGGTTGAACTGCAGGGCAAACATTTCGACAGCCCCAGCCAGCCAGGAGAGATTATGTGGCCCCAGGGACTTCCAGAGCATCGTGGGCGGCAAGCCCCGACCCATCCCTGGCTTTCCCAAAATGCGCTGCCTCTGCTGGGAAGCGTTTGGGACGAGCACCCAAGCTGGAAAATCCCCCTTGAATTCCCCTGGGAGATGCAGAGGGTGCTCTGAGCTGCCGCCCTGAGCTGCTGGGGCAGGGGACTCACTTTGTGGAGGCAGTGGACTGGATGCCCCCGTTGGAGGTGAGGGTCCAGTACTTCCCGGTGTAGGTCCGGAAGGCACATTTCTTGGTGTCCTTGTTGATCTCCAGCTGGTAGGTCTCCTGGTCACCCTCCTCATCCTGGTTGGCCGAAAGGTCCATCCCTACAGACCAGAGACAGATGGAGTTGGGGGGTGGGATCACAACCCCCCTCCAGCAGGTCCAGGTGGAGGGCAGCCCAGAAAACCCAACTGAGAGAGGGGCTCCTGCTTCCTGGGTGAGCTTTGGTGGCTCCCAAATCCCTCACACAGACCTCCCCTCTGGCATTTGGGGTTCAAATCCAGGTTTTCCTTTGGTTATTTGGTGTTAAGGTCTTAAACGAGGGGTGGGCAGCTGTGAACTTCCACTCCTGACCCAGCAGCTCCATCACAATGAAGAAAAGACCAACGTAGATGTTTTATAGGGAAAAGGGCTGCAGTTCTTCCCAAAGGTGACAGCCAGGTTACTCAGCCCATTGGCAGAGGCCACTGCAGCACCCATGAATCCCAGCTCGTGACATGTTTAAAGGACCATGACAAGGTTTTTCATCCACATTTGTCACATCCCACTGGGGCATTGAGGTGTGCAGGGACAAGAGGCTCAGGAAAGCCCTAGGGCAGCCAAACCTTTCCCTGACTCTCCAAAATCATCAGCACCAGCCTGTCCCCCAGCTCTGCAGCCAGGATGGCCCATCCCTGTGCCCAAAGGCCGGAGACAGCTTTTCCATGCAGAGATGGATGCAGCAGGTCCTGAGGCCACCAGCCACAGCCCTGGGCCACCGCCAGCCACGTGTGCATCCTCTGAGCCTGAGCAAACCTGCTTAGTCAGGGCTAGCGGGGCCAAAACTGCTCCAGAGCTCTCCAGCTTGGTGGTTTTCAGCCTAAAAACACTTTGGGGATGTGAGCCACAAGCTGTAGCCAAAGCCAGTGGCCGAGCTCTGTGCTGGGCTTTGGGAGGGAGCTGGGGTGCAGAGCTCAGCCCCACTACTGAGCTTAGTGAAACGGAGTTTCGTGGAACTGGATGAATTCTCCAGAGACAAACACACCTGCATCCCTCCCTGCCGCAAAAAGGGGTGCAAGGGGTTCAAGTCCACATTCTGTCTAGTTCTGGTCCTCTTGCTGAAGAGGACATGGAGGTGCTGGAGCATGTCCAGAGAAGGGAAATGGAGCTGGGGAAGGAGCACAAGTCTGATGAGGAGCAGCTGAGGGAGCTGGCCACGTGTCCAGCCCCTCACACCTCCACGATGCAGCCCAGTTTCTCGGCTGCTGGGATGTCTAGCGCTGTACACCATCACTGGAAGGGCTCCAGGGACTGCAGTCTTGGTGGCCCCACTGCTCTGGGAGGCCACCAGGAGGTCCCACCAGCTGCACCCAGCTGTCCTGCAGACACATCTCCCTGGGGCTCCACATCACCTGTCCGTGTCTCCAACCAGGAGCAGCCCCTGCTTTGCGTATCCACCGCCCACCTTTCCCAAAAGGATCAGGCTTTGAAAGCTTCACTTTTTTGGCCATAATCTTATCTCCCACATCCCAGCTGGCCTAGAGCTTCCACCTGCTCACAGCACCCCTCTCTCACCGGGCACCCTCCAGCACCTTTGCAGCTCCCATCCCTGGAAGTGTTCAGTGTCAGGGTGGATGGGGCTTGGAACAGCCCAGTCTGGTGGAAGGTGTCCCTGCTCATGATCCCTCCCAGCACAACCATTCTGTGATTCCACAGCTCTCCTGATGGACACGCAGCCACCCTGGTGCCTGCTGGGTGTCTGGGCAAGGCAGGGGGCAGATGGTGCTGGTGGCCACCAGCCCAGCCCCACTGGCCACGTCCTCGGCTCCACAGCCGCCGCCTCCCAGCACTGCCGGGGGCTGAGCCGGCGGCTGTGGGAACATTTGGTTTTGATTTTGCATCCCGGAGTCAGGCAGCTCCAGCCCCAATCCAGAGCTGTAAAACAGAGAGGGGCTCTGCAGGGGCTCACAGAGAGCTTGGGCTGTGGGGAGGTGACCCTGGGGGACACAGCCCACCCCTCGAGGCTGGCAGCACCCCTGGGCCCCCCAGACTTGTGAGAGCTGTGGGTCCCTGTGGTTTGTGGGGGAGGAGTGGGAGTGGTGCTTCCTCTCACTGACTTTTCTGGGAAGAACTCACTGACCTGCAGGGCCCGGGCTGGGCAGAGCCAGGGGGATGCTGTGTGCCACAGAGCAGGACTGGACCGGCTGGGGACAGGGCAGGGAGTGCCAGGAGCCTCCAAACGCTGCTCCCTCCCCCCAGAGCCCCCCGGCATGGAGCACAGGGCACCCCCCGGCCTCCCCCACCCCTCTGCCGGCCCATTTTCCACACTGCACGGAGCTTTGGGAGCTTTGGGAGCTTTGGCTTTCCCGCCGGCAGCAGGGGGGTCTCCCACCGCCCCCTCCCCAAAAGCAGCGTGGGGTTGGGTTACAGCGACTCAGCACAAAGGAATGCGGCTGGGGCAGGAGGAGGCTGCAAAGGGCTGCAGCTGCGGGAACTGCAGGAAGCAGGGGCTGCGTGTGAGGCTGCAGGACCATGGTGGGTCCCTGAGATGTCCCCGTGGGGAGGACAGGCTGTCCCCACAGCCACCCCCCTGCTGCGCCAGCCCAGGGCTGTGGCACGGAGCCGCGGCCGCTCCCGCTGCAATCACGGATTAATTAACGCTCTTGGTAAATTTACAGTCTGGAGCTGGCGCTGCTGCTCCTCCTGACCTTGACAAAGCTGCTAATTACAGCTGGAGGCAGGAGGGAGACGAGCACACGGCGGCTCTTTGGACGGGGGGTATTCCTGCACACCCCAAAATTCCCGGTGTGGGATGTCCTGAGGCTCTGTGTGCAGCAGGGATCTTGGGCAGAATGCAGAGATTGGGAAGGCTGAGGCTCGTTGTCACCCCAGGGCTTCCTAAAGCTGAGCCCCTGGGCTTGGGGTGCCCAGAGAGCAGGAAAGGGCTCCCCAAGTCCTCAGCTGCCAAAGTTTCCAGGCTCGTGGTTTTGCAGGATTGATGCTGGAGCCCTCGCTGCTCTCCAGCCAGGACTGTGGATGTACCAGGAGGATCCCAGAGCAGGGCCACACCTCCCTGTACCTCCTACAAAGGAGCAAAATTGGTCGGAGCTCTGTCGACCTCCACACCACGGGGAACTGCAGATGCAGCGTGGGGGCATTCAGGGCAGTAGAAAAGTTTCTCTCAGCACTCAACTCACACAGACACACAGAATGTCTCTTGTGAGCTGTGCTGGGATGCTCGTGGGAGCCAGAGGGATGAGCTCCATGGGGAGGAGCACCTTTCCCATCGTCCAACTCTTCTTTCAAAAACACCAGGGTTACAGCTGAAAACACCCAGCCTAGACTGCCCGGATTGCTCCACAGTCCAGGGGCAGCAGCCTGCAGAGCCCCCAGGCCCTCAGGGCAGGGTTTCAGGTGGGACTGGGATGCTGCAGGCAGCGCTGCCAGCACAGGTCGGGTCTGGGCTCCCTGTGGGCTCTGGCACCTCCACCCAGCCCTGCACCCACACAGTGCTCAGAGACTGCTCCTGCCCCCTCCCTGCCCTTCAGCTGGGCTTACACTGCATCCCTGCAGAAATCCAAACAGGTTTTTGTCTAAATCCAACAGCCTGGAGCACGGGGAACCGGCAGCTCCTCTGCTGAGGATGCAGCTCTGCAAAGGGGTCATGGGTAGGGGTGAAACATGAATTTCCTGAAAAACCCACCCCTCCTTCCCTGTGGATTTCCTGTGGCTTTGTGGTATCCCCCAAGTGTCAACAGGCCACTTGGCATCTCCAGATGAAAATCCACATCCAAGCCTGCGTGCCCCCTGCCCTGGAGCCTCATCTTCCTGCCTTGCCGTGGCACCGAGATGAACTGGAGGGGGGAAAATCCGGCTCAGCCCATGTTGGGAGGGCTCCTGGCCCCAGGGCAGAGCTCCCCACTGCCAACACCGCACGTCCAGGCTCGCTCGCCCTCCTCCCCAGATCCCGTTTCCTGGAATTCCTCGCTCCCGAGCCAGCCCACTCCCCTCTCCCCCACGGGTGGGGGGCAGGGGCGCACCTCGGCCGGGGGGCTGGCAGGGGACCAGCGGGGAGGACGCCAGCGCTCTTCCCCGGGACCCCGGCGCCCACAAAGCCCCTTTGTTTGCCGGGCTAGAAAGGAGCCATTGAGCGGGGAGGAGGCTGCGGGCTGCTGGCAGCGCCCGGCTCCGCTCGCTTTGAGGCGCACACGGGAGGTGGGAGCTCCCAGGGAACCCGGGGATCCTGTCCTGCTGCGGCTGGAGGCAGGAGAGGGGTACCAGGAGTACCCCCAGCGCCTGCCCCGGAGCAGAGGCAGGGCTGGCACCCATCCCTTGCTGCCCCAGGGCTGTGCAGGGGATGCTGGCACCGGCCATCCCCGGGACAGGGAGGAGACGCCAAGCCAGGAGCTGACTTGGCACTGGTGGGACAGAACTGTTCCAAAGCTGGATCCCAGCCAAGGGAACCACAGAAACACCCCGTGGACCCATCCCTGCTCCTCCCATGGGGCAGAGGGGGGGCAGCCACTGCCATGTCTGCTCCCTCCTTGACTCCACACAGGATCAAGCTCCTTTTTCCCGCGAGGCTGTGCCGAGCTACCGTCACTCCCGGCCCGCATCCCGCATCCCCCATTCCCAGTGGCCATGGGAGCATCTGCCAGCAGCACGGAGCTTATCAGCTCGGCGGGGGAAAGGGCTGTCTGGGAACGGCTTCCTCCGACGGCTGTTTCTGCTGCCTTCTTGGTAACCTTTGGGACACGGCGCTTTCACAATGGGAGGAGGATGAGCCCCAGAAAGCGGCGGCTCCCAGCCTTTCACTGCCATCGGGAAGGATAAACCGGGTGGAAAAGGCTTCTCCAGCCAAAACGGACTCGAGCGAGGATGTGCAGCCCCAGCGCGGCCCTTCCCGCTGTATTTTGCTTGGAAAGGGGCCGGGCACAGCCCAGAGCCCTCTGTTGCTGGGGAGATTTGCTCCCCCCCTTCCCGCTCCCCCATCCCTTCCGAATCAGACAAAGCCGGAGGGTCGGCCAGCAGCATTCCCACCCGCTCCGTGGGGTCTCCCGCCACCACGGGGTCCCCCCACCACCGCTCCGTCCCTCACATCTCCCCCCACATCTGGTTTTCCCATCTCTGGTGACAAAGGGCTGCAGCAGCCCTTCCCCCACGGCGCTGCGGCAGCCTCCCGCCATCGCCATCCTCTCCTCCTCTTCCCCAAATCCCCGTGCCTGAGAAAACAATCCCCGCTGCCCATCTTGGTAGATTTTATTATTTTTTTTTAATGGGTTACTTTGCAGGATTTGCCCTCGGACATGAGCAAAAGCGTGGAGCTCCCCGCACGGAGCTGCCCAGGCACGGATCAGGGTTAAGCAGCAACCTTGAAATACACCATATACACACAAAAAAATTCCCCGCTGTTCCTCCAGGCTCTGCTGCATGCTCGCACCCATCCCACACCCGGCGTGCGCCGGCCTGACCTGGCGCGCCGGCGATGAGCCCCGGGGCACCCACGGCACACACGGGGGACCCCCGGCACCGCAGAGAGGGGACCCCCGGCACCGCAGAGAGGGGATCCCCGGCACCCCAGAGCCGGGACCCCCGGCACCGCAGAGCCGGGACCCCCGGCACCCCAGAGCCGGGACCCCCGGCACCGCAGAGAGGGGACCCCCGGCCTTCCAGCACGGAGCCCCGGCGGCGGGGCTGGGATGCTCGCCGGGCACTCGCGGGCCCCGTGCCCGGGGAGCCCCGAATGTGAGCGGATCCCCGAGCGGGTGGCACCCGAGGCGGGTGGCACCGTGGCCCCTCTGGCGAGCGGAGGGGACGCGGAGGGTGCAGCGGGTGCGGAGGGACGGCGGCCTTTGTGCGGGGGATGCAGGATGCGGGAGTTTTGGCAAAGCCCTTTATGTAACGCTGCTAGGCAGCCCCCCACCCATGGGACCTCCATGGGGGGAACCCGAGCCCCCGGCGGGACCCGCAGCCTCCCTGCTCCGCTGGGCAAATGGCTCAGCCGCGCTCGGGCGAGCGGGAGATTGGAGGAGGCTTTGTTGGGCGAACAATGAGCTCCAGAGGAAGGAAGGAGAGGGATACAGCCCTGCCTCCTGCACGGCGGGGGAAGACCCCATCCACACCCTCCCAGCCCCCTCCCTGTCCATCCCTGCACCCCAAGGCAGGCCCCTCGGCACCCCGGCTCCCCCCGGGCGCCCTGCAGAGCCGATGGTGGGGGAATGGGGGTGCCGGAGGGATGGGGGCCCCAGGCCGGCGATGCTGAAGGGATGAGGGAGGGGGAAGGGGAAGGGATGTGGGAGGGATGCGGGGGGATCATGATGGGATTTGGGGGGGAGGGGGACCGCGGGCAGCCATGCTGAGGGGTGCAGGGGGTGCCCGGGGGAGATGGTGGCTTCAGGGGAGGGGTGCGAGAAGGGGTTTGAGCAGGGGGAAGGCGCCACTACGGAGGCGAGGGCAGAGGGATGCAGGGGGGCACTCTGTGGGGTGGCTGCTCAGGAAGGCGGCGGATGTTGGGGGCTGGGGGCAGTGCTGCGGGGTAGGAGGCACTCCGAGGGGGCGATTTTGAGGTGATGGAGGGGAAATGATGCCGGAGGGATGCGAGGGGTTGCTCGGGGCGGGCGATTGCCCGATGGATGCAGATGCCGGAGGGAGCCAGGGGGCTGCTCGGGCCAGGCGATTCCCGAGGGATGCAGGAGCGCGCCCCGAGGCGGCTACAGCCCTGGAACTCCGGGGCAGCCGAGGTGTCCCGTTCCCCCCACCCGCAGCCCCCATCCCCTCGTACCTTGCCGGGTGGAGACATTCCTATCGTTGCCGGCTCGCAGCACGACCTGCGGGCAGCTCTGCTCCAGGGCGAAGAGCTCGTCCTTGCCCACCTTGGCGCTCTTGCCCGCCTTGAGGGTGCCGCTGGGCCCCGAGGGGGCCAGGTAGCGACCCTCCCCGTCCCGAAAGGCCACCTTTCCGCAGCGGAATTCCAGCGTGAAGGCGGTGCCGGGCTCGGCGGCGGGGACCAGGCGGCCGTCGCTGCGGAGCAGGCGGTGGTCGCAGCTCTGCAGGCTGTACCGCTGGTCCACGAACAGGAGGGTGATGAGCGCATCCACGCCCCAGGGCACGTCGCGGTCCACGGCCAGCTCGTCGCGGCGGGGCCCCAGGTGCGCGTAGCGCTTGCGGGCCAGGCTGTAGAGGTTGGCCTGGGGGTGCATGGCCAGGTGGACGCTCCACTTCTCGGCGGCAGAGACGGCGGGGGCGAAGCAGGAGAGGCGGTCCTCGGTGCCGCCGAAGAAGCGGCGGTGGGGCTCGGACTGCAGCGACCACCGCCCGTCGCCGTGGGCCAGCACCAGGAACCGGCAGTCGGGGCCCGGCTCCTCGCTGTCGCAGCTCACCCGCCCGTCCTTGTCGGCCGCCAGGTACCGGCCCAGGTGGCTCTTGAGCAGAACGGCGCTGGAGTCCTCCCCGTCCTGCTCCAGCGTCCAGATCTGCTTCTTCTTCATGCTGGCGGCCGAGGCGTTCACCTTGAACCCGAACGCCTCCGCCGTCAGGTACCGGTTGCTGCAGTTGATCAACCCGAATTGGATCTGCACCGGCTCCGCCGTCCCGTTCGCCGTCATCCTGCCCCGCCGCCGACCGACACCGAGCGACCGACACCGAGCGAACGACACCGAGAGCCGCCGCCGCGCCCGCCCCGACGCCGCCGCCTTTATAGCGGCGCGGCCGCGGCGCCGCCTCCCGCACCCCCCGCCCGCCGGGGCCGCCCCGCCGCGACCCCCGCCCGCCCCCCGCACCGCCGCGGGGCCCCGGGCAGGGCAGGACCCCGCCAGAGCCCCCTCGAGCCGCAGGACAGCGTCCCCGCCTCCCCCCTGCGGGACTCCCTGCACGCAGGGACCCTTCCCTGCGTGGCAAAAGCCCCCATGGATTGCAGGATCCTCCCACGGTGTAGGACCCCCGGGGTTTAACGGGATCCTTCCATGCATTTCAGGAGCCTCCTCGAGTTGTGGGACACCCCCCCCTGCATGGTAAGAGCTCTTCCTGCATTTCAGGAGCCCCACACAATGCAAGTCCTCAGTTCATGGCAAGACTGATCCAAGCACAGCAAGACCCCCCTTTGAAATGTAAGACCTCCCCAGAAACTGGAAGACCTCAAGACCTTTCTCTTCATTTCAGGAGCATCCCTGAATTGCAGGACCTCCTCCTTTGGTTCAGCATGGAAAGGCCCCTCCAGGAAGAGGCCCCTTAAATTGAAGGACCCCAAACACACACAGCACGGTGAAACAAGACCCCTTCTTGAATTGCAGGGTCCTACACACTGCAGGACCCCCTAAGCATTGCAGGACCCTCCCCATTATGAGAACACCCCTTGCACTGCACTACACCAACTTGAACTGCAAGTCTCTCTCCTGCACTGCAAGAATCCCTTTGATTACACATCCCCATCCTGCTCCAAGACATTGTGGCTCCCTCCTGCACCCCTCTGTCCCTCCTGGGCTGTTGGCCACGTCACAAGGCTGTGGGGCAGCTGGGGAGCAGTGTGACGGATGCTGTGGCCTCCTGCCATCTCTGAGCCATCCCAGCACCCTGTGCCAGGCACCAGTGAGGCTGGAGCACCCTGGCCCTGGGGAACTGAACTCCCACAGCAAATCCAGAAGAAAAACAGTGGCACTCCTGCACAGGGGAACATTTTGAGGCCATTTCTCAGGGGGTGGGTGGGCAGTGTTGCTGTGCATGTAATGGTCTGGTGGCACTTCCAGCAAGGCTGACCTGGACATGGGAAGAATCCAGCCTGGGGAGGGTTGTCTGTGCTGCCCAAGGATGCTGCCTGCTGCACCTGGGGGACAGGGACATCTCTTGTGTCTGTAACAGCGACACAAACCAATAAGTGGGAGCACAGCTGCAGGGTTGATTTGAAGCTGGCTCAGGCACAGCCCTGCACTCACATAGGGGAGCTGGCTGGAGGGATGTGCAGAACCAGAAAACTGGAGAAAGAGGGAAGATGGGAAGGACAGATGGGGTGGTTTTCAGCTGGATCAGGGATCTGAACTGCCTGTCCCAGATGAAGCAGGACAAGTGAAGGACTGAGTGCGTGGTGAGAGGGCACAACAGTGTGTGCTCAGGGCTGGCACAAAGAATTCCCCCAGGCTCATCCCACCCAGGCAGGATGGCATCCCACCCCACCTCCCAAGGCCCTTCAGGCTCCACTGGTTCTGCACTGGCTGTACTGGTTGGAGCCACTGCTCCACCCCTTGCCCGGGGGTCACTGGCACAACTGCTCCAGGGCAGATCTGCCAGGCTGGGATGGGGTTTGTTTTCCTGGAAGTCTTGGCCAGAGCTGCTCATCCTTGCTGCCCAGCTCTGCAAGTCCAGACAGACCATTGCCAACCTGAGCCAAGCCCACAGCCTCTTGTCTAGGCTGGAAACAGGTCCCCCCCAAGCTGCAGGGAGGCAGATCCATGTTTGCCCAGCAAATCCCTTTGCTGCTCTGGCTCAAAGCCCTCCTGCATTGAGACCTGGCCATGAGGCTGAGCAGCTGCCCAGACCCACAGCTGCTGGGCTCTGCCTTCCCCGGCCGCCACGGGCGGAGGGGGAGGAGGCCAGGGAAGAAAAAGCTTTTCCCCCCAAAAAAAAAAAAAAAAAAAAAAAAAAAAAAAGTGGGGAAAAAAGGCAATTATGCAGAGAAAGAAAAACCCACCCTGTTTTCTCCCCACCATCCAGCACTGGGGCATGGATGGGTGACGCTGGTGGATGGTGGCACTGCCTGGCTCAGCAGATCCTGTCCCTCCAGAGCGGGCACCCAGCCTGCCTGCACCCAGCCTGCCTGCCCCCTCTGCTCCTGGCGGGTGGGAGAGCCCCAGACACAGCCCGAAACGTCCCCACATGTCACTGTGGTGCCAAAGGGCGCCCAGTGCCCCCCGGCCTGGGGGTGCAGCAGCCACAGCTCATCTCCCGCGGGCATCCACGTGTGCCGGCGCGCTGGAGCGGCAGGAAAGGCGCTGGGTTTCCCTCTGTACATTGCATTTCCCGTCGTCTTCGCAAACCACCGTGACTAAACGCTTCTGAGGTCCTCCCCCCAGCCCTCCCACCGCCGCACACGGCATCCGTGACCAGGGCGATCCGGAGTGAGTGCGGGTGAGCGCCCTGGAGGGGCTCTGGGACTTCAAAGAGATCCCAGCTCCAAAAGAGAAAAGCCGGGAGAAAAGGAGCCCTGCTCATGGAGTGACCCCTGTCCTGCCTGCCTCAGGCACAGAAACGCCCTCGGATTTTCATGCTTGCCTGGACATTTTTTGTGGCAGCTCGGCTTCCTTTGCGAGCAATCCCGGGATTTTCATTCGAGCTTGTGGTGTTGGGAAGGCAGAGCCGGGCGCTGCAGGGAGGGTGGGATGCACGGTGCCAGGGGCTGACACGGGGGCTCAGGGGGCACAGAGACAGCAAATGCAGTGTAGAGCAGTGCCTGGTGAAGAGTCTGAGGGTGCAATGGGTTGTTCCAGCCCCGTGTCCCCAGGAGGGCAGTGGAGACATGCCAGGACAGAGAGGGATATCCTCAGGCAAAGGGGCGGTGTGGGGGCAGCAGCTCCAGCCCCAGGCACAGCAGCTGGGGGTGGTTTGAGCTGTGTCCAGCCCCGTCCTGCCCTCCAGAGCACACAGACCCTTGGGCACTGTTGTGACACAGAGTGTCCAAAGCTGGTGTCACCAGGTCCCTCCCTTGGAGCACATCTGTCCTCTGGATTCAAGGATTCCAGCCTGGCCTGAGCCTTCCTTGGTCTCCTTTGATGGAGCAGATTTGGGGGCTCACTGGGAGGGGGCTGCTCGTTGGTTTTCACCCCCAGCACAGTGGGCACCAGCCAGGTGCCTTCCCTGGGACACCCCCGCGCTGCTCAGTGCCCATGGTACACACGAGCCCATCCTGGGGGTGCTGATGTCCCACTTGGTGGTGGCAGTGGCTGTGAGATGGACAAGGCTGGCCTGGGAAGCCCCCCCACAATGCAGATGCCCACTCACCCCACGGAGGGCCTCAGCAGAGATTGGGGTGCAGTGCTGGTGGTCACCACCTCTCCAGCCACCTCCATCCCACGTGGGACAGAGTTTGTGACAATGAGGCAGGATGAGGTGACCTTGTGCAGCCATCCTCCAGAGGGATAAAGGGCTCTGCCAAAACCACCCAGGGATCAGAGACCACTGGGCCAGAGCTGGGAACAAGTCCCAGGTGCAGACAAAATCCTGGCTGGAGGCTGCATTTCCGCAGGTCCCCGATTGTCCCTTGCTGCTGCTGGGGGCCACAGGGACACCCCAGGGCGCCCAGCCTCACTGCCATATGCCACCAGCCAGCTCAGCAGAGGTTCTCTGATGGCCCTCCCGACAGTTGGCAGGCGTCCTGGCCTCATTAAAATTGTATTAGGCTGTATTTAAAAAAAAAAAAGGAGCAGCACCAGGGGAAACAAAGAGCAGCGCTCAGAGAGGGGCTCAGGGAGACACATCGTGCTCCGGGGGTGTTTTCCCTTGGGATGCTGCCCCAAGGGGGTTTGTTCAGGAAGCAAGGGACAGTGGTGGAGGATGATGGGGGCTCAGCCATGTTCCTATGTTTCCTGGACATCAGGATCAGTCACGGCACTGGTCATGTGGCTTGCTCAGCTCTATTAGCTGGATTTATCCCCTTAGCTTAATTTAATTGCATCCAGAGAGCAAAAAGGGATGGAAGTGCCTGAAGCTCCTTGTTTCAAGCAGTTTGGATGTTGGACACCAGCAAATGAAGGAAGGAAGTGGATGAGTGCACACTGACACAGGCCTGCACTGGGAATTCATCCCTCTCTTCCCGCCCCAGCTCATTTTCTGGTGTGGTTTTTACATTACGAGAAACTAAAGCGAAAACCTGCTCCTTCCTCTGTCTCCCCCAAGGACCCTGCGGAGGTGGGGTGGAGTCTGGAGCTGGTTCATCCAGAAGGAGAAGAAATTTTATTAGGAAAGCTTAAAAGACCTTTTGTGTAGCAGTGATTAACCTCTGTGGTGGGGATGATGCTCTTTGTCTTGGACCCAGTGCCCTGCCTGGTCCCCAGGGGCTCTGCTGGGACACAAGGCTCTTGTAAACTTATGCAAGTGCCCAGGAGCAGGACATGAGAGACACAGGGCATTCTGTGGGATA